>JANAVB010007800.1:5929040-6188918 GCA_029216955.1 Iris pallida
ATCTAGGCAAGCTCCATAGTAAGGGGTGCAGGTTTCCTCATCATCCTCTGTAAAATTTTGAACAGGTCCAGTCAGGATGGAAGCGAGCACAATACATCTCAAGCAGATCATAACAGGTTAGAAACTATAAACATGCAAGAAAGTACAATATATAAAAATGAAAGAAAGTACATGATGTATATAGAGAGAACTGTAATAGAAATATCTACTATAAGTAGAGAGCTACCAGTGACTAGTGATTTAGAGTACAAACTCGACATGTGAACGGCTGGATTTTTACATGAATATACTAAAGAGGCGCACATGGTTATACTACTTTAGAATTGTTCACATGACTATTTATACTCCTCCATACCCCAATCAATATACAAGGATCCAGACAAGTTATGTTACGCACATGATTTTCACATGAAAGCCCATAAATGGGTGCACATGAAGTATACATGAGGGCTCATAAATGAGTGCACATGAAATTCACATGAAGGCCCATAAATGGGTGCACATGAAATATACATGAGGGCTCATAAATGAGTGCACCTGAAGTATAGGTTATACATGAGATACTTGAGAAACATGACCGAAAATGAGAGCACATGAGAGTACACGAGCATGCATGAACGAGCATGAAGCACATAAGAAACATGAATAACATAAAAGCGAGGAATACATGATGTACATGAAACACACGACATGATGTATCCGATACTCCCGAGGGGGATAACAACTCAATGTAGGGATCCATATAGTACAAATCCGTGATAATATCGTGACAGCATCAAATAAGATAAACTAGAGCAGGAATATAATTCTAAGCAAGTTATAAAATGATCAGAGAATGTACTCGCCTGGTTTCTGAATGTCTGTGAGAATATGCTGCCCGAGATGAGGTATCTGACTCCTATTTAGAGCAACACAAGTCAAGATGTATACAGGGGATGATAAATATAATCTACAATGCATCTACATGCTGTCTAGGTCAAACTAGACTAAAGTCAACTCTTGGTCAACTCTGGTCAACTATACAATTAAACTAGGTCAACTAGGTCAAGTCCTAGCCCCAACAAGTCTAACCAGTCTCACTAGGCCAAACCAAGCCTAGGCTAGCAAGCACACATCAAATCTAGGCTATACAAAACAACCACACACATTCATTGGTGTACACATGCCATACACATAGGCTTTAAGCCATAAATATAGCCTATAGGCCATATGGGCTATATCACATATTTCACACATATTGTGTATTATACTAAGTTAATATAGTTATCATACATATATATATATATATATATATATATATATATATATATATATATAGGCTACATTTATTATATCAAGCATTTAGATAATATATTTATATATACATATAGTGAGATAGAGAGGGGAAAAACATCTCAATGTAGGGATCCATGTTAATCAAAATCCTAACATGTTAGCTAACCCCTGATATGGAAACAACTCAAATTAAAATCAATCATGAAACCAATCTCAGTTTTGTGCATTGACAGTTAAGTGTAATAGGAATAGCTTCTTAGAATTTAGGGTAATGCAATGTGTCAATGGGGAGAGCCATGTGTGTGTGTCAACAATACAGGAGTAGTGTGTGTGTGTCACAAAACTGTGTGCCATGTTATCAGGTTTACCAGTGAGAGAGTAAAACATTTGTGTTAGTGACAGTGGGGTGCATCGGCTCATGTGTGTGTGTGTGTGTAAATGTGTCACAGGTTGTGACAGTAGGTAGATAGGTTTATTTCTCGGGAAAATTTGTTTTAGAAAGGGTGTGTGTGTCATAATGTGAATCAGTGATGTCTCAATTTCAGTTTTCATTCGAAACAGTGCACATTCAAACCCCTATTCGTTCTCAGGTTTTCAGTTGCAAAATATGTGTGTGTGTATGTTTCAAGTGTGTGTTCATGAGTAGGATTAATTCTCAGGTTTATGTGTGGACTATGAATGAGTTAATATGATTTGTGTATGTGTTTAACATGTAGTGTGTGTGTCCCTATTTACATATTCACAGGATATGTGATGTGAATACAGGGAATGAAAAGCCAGGTGACAGTTCACATTGGCTAAAAATTAAACACCAAATCGAAATCCCCATCTTAAACCCCAAATCAATAACCACTCTCAGTTTTTTTCCTAATAACCCAATCTGAGTTTTCAATTAGAAAAGGAATCTCTGTTTTCATCAACATTTCAAAATCCCTAAATAAACTGTGAACAAACATAACCCCATTCATTCGCAGGTTAACATTATAAAAGGAAATCTCAGTAAAGTGTGCATGTGTGTTCACATGGTGTGTATTAGGGAATAGGTTAGTGTGTGAGTGTGTGTAGATGAGAGGGTGGGTGTGTGGTGCATACAATTTCCATGTGTTCTCAGAATTAATCAAACAACAGTGTATCAGTAAAAAGAATCCAACCCCAAAGAGTAAATGAGTATACATGAGTGTTACAACCAAATAAATACACATTGATACATACACGTATATCTCAATTTTTAGTGTGTGTGTGTGCATAGTATATATGTGTACAAGATAGTAGAGGATGTGTCAAAAATCAGTGTGTTTGTGTGTATATGCAGTGGACAGGGAAATAGTGTAACCCCAAACCAATTTCGATATCCCAATCCTCAACACAACTCTTAAACCAACATTTGAGTATTCTACTACAGTTGTAATGAATTAATCTCGGTAATTGACATCAAAATTAAGTTTAGAACAGGAAATCGAAATTCAGAAATTACAACTGAAAATGTGTATCAGTGAACCCCAATTTCGAACCCAAAACACATTGAAAATCAAATACATTCAAATACATTGCAAACAAAAGGTTGGTAATGATACTAGAGTATGTGCACGTGTCTACTAATTCATCTCGTGTCCAAAAACTGGACACGAACGTGTCCCAATCAACCAAACACCCAATTATACTGCACTGGGTTCAGCCGTGTCGTGCGGCGAGGACAGAGCCTCGTGCTCATGACACAGAGCGACACGTGTCTTGTGTTTGTGCATATGTGTTCGCCAGGGATAGGTCTTGGGGTCCATCACCCTGAATCGGGTCAAAACCGTGTCGTGTCCGAGTTGAATGGACGTATCAGTGAGGCGAATTCCCGCGCGTGCACATAGTGCGTGTCCAGTACGCGCGGGATTTCTCCTTGCATGGTGAACTATATGCTCCCAAATATTGGGAGCATAGTGTCAGTGATTGCCCCAACAACTCCACAAAATTTTGTGTCCCCACGTGTCCTACACTGAGTTATAGGGCCCGAGAATCAGGACACTGCACCCTATCCAGAACAGCAAGTTCGTGTCCTCGTGTGGACACGACACAACACGAAAATCATAGATCAATGACACGAAATCAAATACTACACCTAGTAATACAAATTCATTCAAACATATTTCAAAATAATAATAAAAATACGAGTGTGGCATTTCATCAAACACATACATTGACACAATGATACATGTCCGATACGGACACGAAATGGACACGATGCGACACCAAACCTATGCTAACGGCTAGGGGACTCCTAGGGCTATGCAATAATGCAAAGAAATCAAAATCTAATGGTGATTATGAGGGTTTTACCTATAGGTGTCAATCTCAAGAGAAGCTTCAAATGGGAGGGTTCTCCTTGCTAGCTAAAATCCCCAAATTGATTTGAACCTGAGATTTCTCTCCATGAATACAAAATAGGGCTAGATTAGGATCATATGCAAAAGACTAGAGTGAAAAAGAATTAAAATTGAAGAATCTAGGGATTGGGGAAGAAATGACATTACCTCTTTCTTTAAAATGTTGAAACATTACAAAAGAGGCAAGAACATGGAGGAGATGACTTTATAGGGTTGAGAATGACCTAGTGGCTGGTCATAAAGGATAAAATTAGGGTTAGGGTTTCTAGTTAGTGGGCTTTGGGCTAAGTCACATGAGCAATGTGCTCTCTACCTTAGCCTTAAGTCCAACATTAAAATCTTCTAATTTTCTCAAGAGCTAAGTCACTCAAGTCAAAACCAAGTCGACTTAAGTTAGATTAGGGTCCCATCATGCTAGCCAAGTCACTATGGTCAAAGTCAACAGATAGGTTGGTCTCCAAAGTCACACCTATGAAAAGTCAAATTTAACAATCACCAATGCATTAAATAGCAAAATAATTTAAAGGACCAAAATGACCAAAATACCCTCAAGCTAAGAATGATAAATGAAACACCCTAATTACATGGCTAGGCTCTAGGGCAGACAGTCTCTACGGTTTCACTAGCTGCACATCAAAATCATAAGTCATAATTTTTTTAATAGTTTTAAAAATGATTAAAAATCACCAAAAATCATATTATTATTTAAATATCCTAATTGAATAATTAAAACAAAATTTCAAAATTACCCTCATTTTAGAAAACTGGGTGTTACAAGTCTACCCACCTTAGAAAAATTTTGTCCTCAAAATTTAAGATGGTAATACTACTTCTAGGTCAAACATAGTCAAGGGTCAACCACTAGTCAATTTGTCAACATCCAAGTACTTGGTCATCAACTGGTCAACTTCTCAGGATTTTACCTATGCTAGCTATCTAGGTGTTGGCAACTAGAGATTAGCAAAAAGAAAAACTCTATAATAGGCTAACTCTTAACTTCCCAATCTTATCAAGTCACCCATAACTAAATACCCATAATCTAAGCACACAAATCCTAATACCATATATACATAAGCCCAAGAACAACAACCCATTATATATATCCTAAGTATATTATCTATATATTCATACTTATATAACTGATCATCAAGGGTTAAAGTAGACTAAACTTATAAGAAACTGAACAAATGCTCAGAATTTAGGCTAAGGATGAATGGTCTGAAACATCAATGTAGGCAAAAGGAATGATGCCAAGGAGACCAAATTTATAAAAAAAAGGACATGACATCAGTGAAGGGTCTACACACTACTTATAAAGGTTGCTCTATCATGCCTGAACTCATCACAAGGAGAACTTAACTAAAATAGAAAACTGAACCAATATAGGCTAAACAACATGTCTATAATCCTATACAACAATGGCCTATAGATACCAACCAACCCATATCCCATATGCTACTATCATCTGCAATCTATCTATATATATATATACCTCTCAGGTTTAGGTGAACTACAACTATGCTCAAGGACAGGCTCTGGTCATGGGTGTCTTACTGGAAAGTTAAGAGAAAAATAATAATAAATCATCAAGGCTGTGAGGCATACTAACATCCTATATGAAAACTGGTAGGTCAGGAGAATCACCTATAATAGGTTATTATTCTAATACTAATGCTAACTATCATCTCTAGGGTACAGCCACTCTACAAGTCATCATATCATTACACTATGAAAGAACTACATATGAATAAGCTCTATAAAGCTAAAATATCCCTACTCCTAAATTATTTGATGATGAAATACAATTTATAATAACAAAAGGGTACGATAGAGATGATATGTTTAAAAATCTTCTCAAGATACAGTCTGATAATCATATGCGTCTGTCCAAAATCATGTTACTCAGAGTCCTCGCCATGCCAGTAAGCAAGGCTGCGATAAACGAAAGATTCCATAACTGGGACATGTACCTCTATAATCATGTCGTCTGGAATTCTTATATGCCGACTAGTATTGCTGCAAGAAATTCCAAATCTCACAACCAAGATACGTACATCCGAATTCAGGTCTCTATGTTTCTGCCGTGCCAGCTAATATAGCTGCGATAAACTACAGGTTCCATAATCAAGTAGACGTTTTACCATCCCTGTTATTCCCGTCAACATATGTTATCAGAAAATATCGTAACTCAGGCCATAAAATTTATCTCGATAGGAAAATCAAAATCAACAATGATCCATCAAAATTAAATTCAATAATCAAGGAATAAGAGCGAACAAAACTAGGGAAAGGATTTCAAATTGAAGTTTAAATAAGATTCTCAAGGGTCGTCCCAGGAATCTCTCAATGAGTCCTAACTGTGATTGAGTACCTTCAAAATATATCCTAATCCTACTACAGGCTGTAGTGATACTCTAGTTTGAATACCACTACATAAACTCGACCTGCATGGGCCACCACTAAAAACGTGTCATGACCCACACCCACTGTGAGGGTACGAGTACGTAACAGCGCCCAGCCTACGCCGCAGTGTCGGCTGTAGAACGCTGTTCTAGGTCATGAACTATAACTACATAATATGAATACTCTCCAAGAGAAGGCCAATCACAGAAGGTACAACTCAATCACAATCTAAAGGTAGAATATAGCACGATAGAATAGATAGAAAAATCCTTAACTGATGTACAACAAAAATGAAATAACATAAGTCTCAAAATCTCCATAATAAAACAACTATGAATCCAGACAACTACTAACATGAAAATAAAGAACAGTCTAGACTATCTACACTATACATGATATCATCCTCAGCAGCTGCCTGAACCTCCCCTGGGGTCCAGGTCGCGAGTGTCATCTAGGCAAGCTCCATAGTAAGGTGTGCAGGGTTCCTCATCATCCTCTGTAAAATTTTCAACAGGTCCAGTCAGGACGGGAGCAAGCACAATATATCTCACATAGATCATAACAGGTTAGAAACTATAAACATGCAAGAGAGTACGATGTATAAAACTGAAAAAAAGTACATGATGTAAATAGAAAGAGAACTGTAATGGAAATATCTACTATAAGTAGAGAGCTACCAGTGACTAGTGATTTAGAGTATAAAGTCGACATGTGCACGACTGGATTTGCACATGAATATACTAAAGAGACGCACATGGTAATACTACTTTGGAATTGTTCACATGACTATTTATATTCCCCCATATCCCAATCAATACACAAGAATCCAGACAAGTTATGTTATGCACATAATTTTCACATGAAAGCTGATAAATGGGTGTATATGAAGTACACATGAGGGATCATAAATAAGTACACATAAAATTCACATGAAGGCCCATAAATGGGTGCACATGAAATATACATGAGGGCTCATAAATGAGTGCGTACATGAAGTATTGGTTATACATGAGAAACATGACCGAACATGAGAGCACATGAGAGTACACGAGCATGCATGAACGAGCATGAAACACATGAGAAACATGAATAACATGAGAGCGAGGAATACATGATATACATGAAACACACGACATGATGTATCCGATGCTCCCGAGGGGGATAACATCTCAATGTAGGGATCCATATAGTACTAATCCGTGATAATATCGTGACAACATCAAATAAGGTAAACTTGAGCAGGAATATAATTCTAAGCAAGTTATGAAATGATCAGAGAATGTACTCGCCTGGCATCTGAATGTCTGTGAGAATATACTGTCCGAGATGAGGTATCTGACTCCTATTTAGAGCAACACAAGTCAAGATATATACAGGGGATGATAAATGTAATATACATTGCATCTGCATGCTGTCTAGGTCAAACTAGACTAAAGTCAACTCTTGGTCAACTCTGGTCAACTATACAGTCAAACTAGGTCAACTAGGTCAAGTCCTAGCCCCAACAAGTCTAACCAGTCTCACTAGACCTAACCAACCCTAGGCTAGCAAGCACACATCAAATCTAGGCTATACAAACCAACCACACACATTCATTGGTGTACACATGCCATACACATAGTCTTTAAGCCATAAATATAGCCTATAGGCCATATGGGCTATATCACATATTTCACACATATTGTATATTATACTAAGTTATTATAGTTATCATACACATATGTATATAGGCTACATTTATTATATCAAGCATTTAGATAATATATTTATATATACATATAGTGAGATAGAGAGGTGGAAAACATCTCAATGTAGGGATCCATGTTAATCAAAATCCTAACATGTTAGCTAACCCCTGATATGGAAACAACCCAAATTGAAATCAATCATGAAACCAATCTCAGTTTTGTGCATTGACAGTTAAGTGTAATAGGAATAGCTTCTTAGAATTTAGGGTAATGCAATGTGTCAATGGGGAGAGCCATGTGTGTGTCAACAATACAGGAATAGTATGTGTGTGTGTTACAAAACAGTGTGCCATGTTCTCAGGTTTACCAGTGAGTGAGTGAAACATTTGTGTTAGTGACAGTGGGGTGCATCATCTCATGTGTGTGTGTGTAAATGTGTCACAGGTTGTGAAAGTAGCTAGATAGGTTTAGTTCTCGAGAAAATTTGCTTTAGAAAGGGTGTGTGTGTTATAATGTGAATCAGTGATTTCTTAATTTCAGTTTTCATTCAAAACAGTACACATTCAAACCCCTATTCGTTCTCAGGTTTTCAGTTGCAAAATGTGTGTGTGTATGTTTCAAGTGTGTGTTCATGACTAGGATTAATTCTCAGGTTTATGTGTGGACTGTGAATGAGTGAATGTGATTTGTGTGTGTGTTCAACATGTAGTGTGTGTGTCCCTGTTTACATATTCACAGGATATGGTGATGTGAATATAGGGAATGAAAAGCCAGGTGACAGTTCACATTGGCTAAAAATTAAACACCAAATCGAAATCCCTATCTTAAACCCCAAATCAATAACCACTCTCAATTTTTTTTCCTAATAATCCAATCTCAGTTTTCAGTTGGAAAAGGAATCTCCATTTTCATCAACATTTCAAAATCCCTAAATAAACTTTGAACAAACATAACCCCATTCATTCTCAGGTTAACATTGTAAAAGGCCTCAGTAAAGTGTGCGTGTGTGTGCACATGGTGTGTAATAGGGAATAGGTTAGTGTGTGACTGTGTGTAGATGAGAGGGTGGGTGTGTGGTGCATACAATTTCCATGTGTTCTCAGAATTAATCAAACAACAGTGTATAAGTAAAAAGAATCCCAACCCAAAGTGTAAATGAGTATACATAAGTGTTACAACCAAATCAATACACATTGATACATACACTTATATCTTAGTTTTTAGTGTGTGTGCGTAGTATATATGTGTACATGATAGTAGAGGATGTGTCAAAAATCAGTGTGTTTGTGTGTATATGTAGTGGACAGGGAAATCGTGTAACCCCAAACCAATTTCGATATCCCAATCCTCAACACAACTCTTAAACCAACATTTGAGTATTCTACTACAGTTGTAATGAATTAATCTAGGTAATTGACATCAAAATTAAGTTTAGAACAGGAAATCAAAATTCAGAAATTACAACTGAAAACGTGTATTAGTGAACCCCAATTTCGAACCCAAAACACATTGAAAATCAAATACATTGCAAACAAAAGGTTGGTAATGATACTAGAGTATGTGCACGTGTCTACTAATTCATCTCGTGTCCAAAAACTGGACACGAACGTATCCCATTAATCAACCAAACACCCAATTACACTGCACTGGGTTCAGTCGTGTCGTACGACGAGGACAGAGCCTTGTGCTCACGACACAGAGCGACACATGTCTCGTGTTTGTGCATTTGTGTTCGCCAGGGATAGGTCTTGGGGTTCATCATCCTGAATCAGGTCAAAACCATGTCGGTCCGAGTTGAATGGGCGTATCAGTGAGGCAAATTCCCGCGCGTGCACATAGTGCGTGTCCAGTGCGCGCAGGATTTCTCCTCGCGTAGTGAACCATATGCTCCCAAATTTTGGAAGCATAGTGTCAGTGATTGCCCCAACAACTCCACATAATTTTGTGTCCGTAAGTGTCCTACACAGTAAGTTATAGGGCCCGAGATGCAGGACACTGCACGCTGTCCAGAACAGCAAGTTCGTGTCCCCGTGTGGACACGACACAACATAAAAATCATAGATCAATGACACAAAATCAAACATTACACACTACCAAAATATGTCCATTTAGTGATGGCCATATCCGTCGCCCATCCGTCGGGAATTTGTATTAGCGACCGATCACTGACGGATCTTGGCCAAATAATCCGTCGGCAATCAGCTCGTCGCTAATAATAATACGTCGCTAAGTAGTCGTCAAGCGACGGAATAGCGACAACTTTTTGACTTCACAATATGAAGCATTAGCGACGACATTCCGACGGGCTTTCGTCCATTTCAGTATTAAATACTGAACTGTGTAGAAACTAGCGACGTAATGGTCCGTCGGTAAACCGTCGTAATAGCGTATCAGAGTGTATCGTTCCGTCGCTATTCAGTCGACCGCCATCACTAACAAAGGCGACAGAATATTGATGGATTATCCGTCGACCATGTTCTGGAAATGCTTGGCATTTCCAGAACCATGGCGACGGATGAGTCGTTGCCATTGCGTCGCTCATCCGTCGACGAAGCGACGGACTAGTGACGGATAATCCGTCGCCATGGTTCTGATAATGTGATGCATTTCCAGAACCTTGACGACGGATGTGCCACCGCTATTCCGTCGTACTATGTATTTCCAGGACCTTGGCGACGGATTATCCAACGTGAACCCGTCGATCACCCATCGCTAACTGGAAATACTTTCAAATCTCCAGGTAGCGACGGATATTCCGTCGAAAGGTAGTCAGAAACTGGAAATATCCGTCGCTACGCGGTCACTAGTCCATCGCTAACTGAGATTTTTTTTTTAAAATGCAGAGCTTTCCCTGTTCACACAAATATGCATAAACCAAACAATCATATAGACCAAACAATCAGAAAAATGTACACCAATTATCCAACAATCACGTAGACGAAATATATAATGCACACCAATATAAAATTACCACAAATATTCTGAAATTCCCACAAATATTCTAGCATTCCCACAAATATTCTAACATTCCCACAAATATTCCAAAATTTCTTAATTATAATACTTTAAGGAGAAGGAGGAGTTCGATTGCCCGGTGGTAGTAATCCCTGCTGCGACCGACGAATATACTGCTCCAATAGGTACGGCAGTAAGTCGTCGTAGACACTGCTCGGAAGTCGGCATAGCTGCTCTAGCGACATAAGATCAAGGAGTGCCGTCACAGTCGAAGTCGGTACCAGAGGGGCAGCAGGGTTGAAAGAAAGATGACATACGGAAGAAGGACCGACACCAGCACCAGCAGAAGACGGATCGACACCAGCACTAGCAGAAGACGGACCGACACCAGCAGCAGACGGACAGGCAGCAGCAGAAGGAGGCAAAAAGTGTGAGGCAATTTGCTCCTGTAAGGACGACACCGTCTCGTGCAGCTGCGTAAGCTGCGACCTAACATCATCGTCTGCCGGGGCCGCGGTAGGAGGCGGTGTCGGTGGAAATCTCTGAGTCGCCATGTGCAACGGTCCTAGGGAGCCGACTCCATACAGGAGCCCTTTCTTAAAGCCGCCAACGGTATCTACGAACAAGTCGTTGCGAGCGGCCAAAGAAGAGGGCGTCCGGACGGGCGTCGTTTCACCGACATCCTCGGTGTCAGTTAACTGAGCCCGACTAAGGGTCTCACGATATGCAGCCTATCAAATGAATGTGTTTATATTATAAGATTTACCTAAGTTGTAATCTAAATCCTATGTTTCACTAAGTTAAGTGTGAATCCTAAGTTTACCTAAGTTATAGTCCGAATACTTTTAATTCTAACGTAAATATCATAAACATAAGTACTTACATCAGTCTCCTTGGCCCTCTCATCGACGAAGCTTCCGTCCTTCCGTCTTTTGTGCGTATGCTGGAATACGTCGTTCATGGTGACCAATTCTGGCGCCCTTCCCTCCTTTACCGCCCGTTGGTCCTGTATACAAAATTTTCGTAGAACTTAATTAACTCTGTATATTAATAATACCAAATTTGATAGTAAAATAAATTTATGGTATCTCACCAGATCTGCAAGCTTCACTGCGTGGGGCCTTGATCTACCAGTATGAAGCCCCGCGGCCTATCGGTTCACCTTCGCCTTCTCCGATTTTTCCTTGTAAGCAGGAGTATTCATCATATCTAAGAGGTCCCCACAATACACCTGCCGGATCCAATTCGGCCTCGTATGCCCCATTTTTAGGTCATGAATCATATCCCGTATCTTTTTCTAGACAGCGCTTCTGTAGGTCCTGCAGATCGCGTCCTCGCGATGGGGAGGGGCCCACCAGTACGTCGTCTAACATACAAATTCAACTATCACGTAATTTAAAAAATAGCTGATTAAAGAGCAACTAATAATTAACCAGAAGTTATAGATATATAACCTCAACTCGTCGAGCCAGACGTACTTCAAGTTTGGGGGCACCGACAAAAAGTTGAGGTAGGCACCATGGAAGTTAGCTCTGATAATTTTTCCAAGAGTCCTGGCAACATTAAACGGAAAAAAACCTACAAAGAAGAAACGACTGGATTATTAACTTGAATAAATGAAAGAAATTTAATAATTATCTTAAATTTACTTACGAAGTCCTCACGGGCCATAGCTCTCGTCGGAACTCGCCTCTCGTCTTTTCTAGCGACGGATTGTTATCCGTCGACCGTTAGTCGCTTTTTTGATGCTTGCCGACGGAATATCCGTCGCTACGTAGTCGAAGAACTGTCCGGCCAATTCTTTCCACAATTCTGCCTAATAATCGACTGCATAGCGACGGATAAATATCCGTCGCTATATCTCCGACGCCCTTGCGACGGATGAGCGACCTTTTCTTCCCCTAAAAATAAAATAAAAAATGTAACGGCTTGTCGTTGGTACTCCGTCGGCTAGTTGCCACAAAGCCGTCGCTATCGCCGACGGACAATATCCGTCGCTAATGTTCCGTCGCTAATTTACTGTATTTTGGTAGTGACACCTAGCACTACAAATTCATTCAAACATACTTCAAAATAATAATAAAAACACGAGTGTGGCATTTCATCAAACACATACATAGACACATTGATACGTGTCTGATACGAACACGAAATGGACACGACGTGACACCAAACCTCTGCTAGCAGCTAGGGGACTCCTTGGGCTATGTACTCATGCAAAGAAATCAAAATCTAATGGTGATTATGAGGGTTTTACCTATAGGTGTCAATCTCAAGAGAAGCTTCAAATGGGGGGTTCTCCTTGCTAGCCAAAATCCCTAAATTGATTTAAACCTGAGATTTCTCTCCATGAATACAAAAAGGGCTAGATTAGGATCATATGCAAAAGACTAGAGTGAAAAAGGATTATAATTGAAGAATCTAGGGATTGGGGAAGAAATGACATTACCTCTTTCTTCAAAATATTGAAACATTACAAAAGAGGCAAGAACATGGAGGAGATGACTTTATAGGTTGGGAATAACCTAGTGGCTGGTCATAAAGGATAAAATTAGGGTTAGGGTTTCTAGTTAGTGGGCTTTGGGCTAAGTCACATGAGCAATGGGCTCTCTACCTTAGCCTTAAGTCCAACATTAAAATCCTTCCTAATTTTCTTAAGAGCTAAGTCACTCAAGTCAAAACCAAGTCGACTTAAGTTAGATTAGGGTCCCATCATGCTAGCCAAGTTACTATGGTCAAAGTCAACAGATAGGTTGGTCTCCAAAGTCACACCTATGAAAAGTCAAATTTAACAATCACCAATGCATTAAATAACAAAATAATTTAAAGGGCCAAAATGACCAAAATACCCTTAAGCTATAAACGATAAATGAAACACCCTAATCACATGGCTAGGCTCTAGAGCAGACAGTCTCTACGGTTTACTAGCTGCACATCAAAATCATAAGTCATAATTTTTTTAATAGTTTTAAAAATAATTAAAAATCAACAAAAATCATATTATTATTTAAATATCCTAATTGAATAATTAAAACAAAATTTCAAAATTATCCTTATTTTAGAAAACTGGGTGTTACATTTGCTACGTCCCACTGAGGACCTGGTTATCTCTCCAGGGTTAGATAATTTTTCGCAGGAGTACGGAGCGGCTATGGATCCATCTTACATCGATGACGAGGCAGTCATTACTGATTCTATTCTATTCTATATTTGAGACTTTAGTGGACATTATTTTACACCTTTTTTTTCTATTTTTTTGGAGGTTGGACTCCGATCTTGTGAGACTATTTTTTTAGCTGTTTGGAGTGAGCATGTTCATCCGGCTATCTTTGATACACTTACTTATTTATTTGGACTCAATTATCTTCTGTGTTGAGCTGTGATGAGATTAGATTATATAAATTCTGGCCTGTGATTATTTTATTTTACAGTTTATGTGCATATATGAGGATTCCATATATTGGAGTATTCTTCGTATATGTGCAGCTGACATGTTCACGTACTTGGTCCTACGTATTTTGGGACTGGGGCGTTACATGTTTTTGTGGTGGCCCATGCAGGTCAACAATAATATTGTTGGGTTACATGACTGTGTCCAACAAGCTTGCATATAGGAATAGGAATATCTCATCCAGAACTACTACTACCCCTTGACTTCCAATCTTTTTTGAAATTCCTTAATTATTTAACTTACCTCATATCTAACCTTTCCTAATATTGACTTATCTTTGCCATCAGTATGCATCTAAGAAGCGGTCGCACTTCTGCCTTGGCCCTCACAACTGGTGAGGAGGCTATTCCGGAGGGACAGAATCCTTCCATGACTCCAGCGACACCATACGAGCCAGGACAGTCGCAGCCTACTATGACACCAACGACGAAGTACCCAGAGAACGCAGCACCCCCAAGCAGCCAGGCTGGGCAGACCACTACTATGCCACCGGAAGGGAATGTACCACTTCCACCACCACCACCATACCCTCAGTAGTTTCCCCCACAGTTGGGACCCCAGATGCCTCCACCATCGACTGATAGGTGCCCTACTTCTCATTTTATGTACGCTATGATGCAGGATCAGTGGCAGCAGACTGAGCTGATGAGACAGACAATGATGGCAGCATTAGCTAGACCTCCATCACCACCTCCAGTACCAGCCAGAACCGGCTCTGCATCCTTATGAAGGCTCTATCAAGAATTTTACAGATATGAACCCCAAGGCCTTTAGAGGAACGGAGAAGCCATTAGAGGTATCACAGTAGCTTATTAGTATAGAGAAGCTATTGAAGGCATCCCAGTTGCCAGCTCGAGATTGGATGACAGCAGTGAACCTACTGTTAGAAGATAATGCACACCACTGGTGGAAGCAGAAGAGAGACGATTAGGCACTAGGATCACCTAGAAGCAGTTCTATGATGCATTTTATGAGAGATTCTTTCCTATTTATATTCGAGATGGCCTCTATGACCAGTTCCTTCATCTGAAGTAAGGGAATATGACAGTCGATGAGTATGACTCAGAGTTCAATCGTCTTAGTCGATTTGGTGCGGGATTAATTCCGACGAAGTTAGAGAAGGCGAGGAGATTTTACCAGGGGTTTACACGAGAACTCAAGTCTTATACGACTACCCAGTCTTGAGTCTCCCATTCAGCTATCCTGGAAGAAGCTCGTGCTCAGAAGATTCATCACAAGGAGCAGCAGCAGACATCGAGACGTCATACACCAGCAGGTACACTAGCCCGAGCTACTCAGACTGGACCTATCAGGAGGGCTACAGGACAGTTCCAGCAAAGGCCCACACCTTATTAGAAGCCCACCTGCAACTATTGCGGGAAGCAGGGACACATCTTGAAGGACTGTCGTGTTAGACATGGAGCATGCTTGAGATGCAGGTCAGGACAGCACAACATAAAGGATTGTTCGGAGCAACCGTCCTTAGTTCATGTCCAGCAAAACCCGAGACCGACAGCTTCAGTACTTCCAGCACCTCAGCCAGTGGCAGGAACACCTAGTCCACCATTACCATCCCAGTCAGCACAGTTCGAGAGGGCCAGAGCTTAGGGCACTGGATAAAATTATGGAAATGTATTCTTACTTGCTGTTGGGGATATAGAGACGGAGGTAGAGGTTATAACAGGTATAGTTTTAGTTGTATCTTTTCCTGCTATTATATTATTTGATACTGGAGCTACTCATTCATTCATAGTCACTAGTTTTGCCACTAGACACAACATTCCCATCACACCCTTAGCTAAGAATGTTAGAATCCTCACTGGAGGAGGAGTTGTACCTGTTAGTGGTGTTTGCAGACTTTGTCCTGTAGTAATAAGTGGTAGAGAGATGAGGGCATGCCTTCTTGTATTTCCTATACCGACATTTGATGTGGTTCTTGGAATGGACTTGTTGAGCCAGCATTTCGCTCTTATAGACTGCCATAGGGGCAGTATTATCTTTAGACCATCGGATGCGGCAGAGTTTGAGTTCACCAAAGAAGACGGAGAGAGTTGTGATGCACCCGCATCAGGGACTCATATGATGATGCATGACACCCCTCAGCACCCTATCATCACCGCGTTCGAGGATGTATTCCTCGAGGAATTGCCAGGACTGCCACCCGACCAAGATATTGAGTTTTCCAATGAGCTTATTCCGGGAGACGAGCCTATTTCATCTCGAGTATATCGTCTGGCACCCAAGGAGTTGGTAGAGATGAAGACGCAGATTGATGACTTATTAGAGAAGGGATTTATTCGTGCCAGCCGTCACCATCACTACAACAAAAAGACCTATTAATGATGCTTGATAAGTGGTTTTCATGACGGCTAATATAGAAGCGTCATCAAAGTTCAACAAGACTAGAATCTATGACGGTTTACATTAAAAACGTTATTGATAGTTCTCTAGTGATACGAGCGTTATAAAAAAATCACGAAAATTTAAGTCGAAACCTCGACTCCCCCGTAATTCTTCCGTACTTAAGAAAAATTCTAAACCCTCTCTCTTTCACCTTCTCCTTCTCCTTCCGCTCCCCAACTCCCCTCAGCCCACTCCCGCTCCCCAACTCCCCTCAGCCCGCTCCCTGCTCCCCAACTTCTTTCAGCCCGTTTCTCGTCTCCCTCGGTTACAGACTCCACCGCAGAGGGAAGGTTGTCACCGACATAGCCTTCACCACCGGTTTGTCCTAAAATCTTGATCATTGCTTATTTTATGCCCTAAATTTTGCCTCTACATGATTTTAGTAAAATTTCCTAATTTTTGACAACCATACATGCATCCATCTCTCCAAAATTAGGATTCTTTTAAGGTTTTCCGACGTCTCCGTCCACGTCGGTGATGATCCGAGAAGGGCTGCATCATCGTTGACTTCTCTTGATTAAGTGAGTGATTTTGATTTAGATTTTTTCCCTAAAAAAAGATTTTGTTGGGAATTGTTCTATGTGCGCTTCATGTTCGATAAAATAATTATAAGTACAAAGTGCTTGTGTTCTTTGATTTTTTTCTATTTATTCTTATTCAAGGGAGTGTAATTGCATTTGGGGAGCCGAGTTCGAAGCCTCTCCACAGTCACAGCCGTGACCCGACGAGGTGCTGTGCGTGCCTGCGAGCCGAGTACGAAGCCTCCCTTCGGATTCTTACACTAAATTCTGGGGTATAAATTCTAAACTCTTGATTGATTTCAGTTTCTGGGTTTATTTTGTTTGTCGATGATGTTGTTAGATCTTGATCCCTACATAAAAAGGATTTCGATCGACTGATACGTGTTGGGTTCGATTTTGGCTTGATGATCCTACGATTGTCTTTGTTTGTGAAGTGCGAATGATCATTAGATCATGTTCGATTCTTTACTTGCTGTTGGATCATTTTCGGTTTCGGGTTACTTAGCTGCTGTTGGAATTATTTGTGATGCATGTATCGTTGGTTTGGATTTCTTGTATAAATTATTGCTTGGGTTCGCCTTCCTATACTTGCTGTGGGATGTTGGTTTAGGTTTTCCTTATTATACATGTTGGGTTGGGAAAGATTTCATTGCTGTAGGAGATGTTTTGCTATTTGGATTAAAATTGTTGGTTGGGTATCAATTATGCATGATGGGTTTAACTTGGTACTGTGGGTATTTTTGTTGGAAGCTTTTCGATATAAATCACATGCGGGTATATATTAGTTAGGAGTATTTCTATTTTGGGATTGACATCTTCATTAGCATGCATACGTCGTTGATTTTGGGACTACGTCCACTATGCCATGCCTGGATGTTTTACTTTATTTGTCGATTTCGATTTTTATTAGAGTACTCTGATACTCTTGGTGATGGTCGTTCGATCAAATGAACCAAAGCGTTGCAGATCGTATCGGATACACTGGCTCCATGTCGGAACGTGTCCTATACGTGTTATGGCACGCTAGTACAGCAGATGATGATTGATCCTTATCTGAGACATCTTATATATCTTATTTCGTTTCTTATCGTTGGTCGTAGTTTGTATGTTGGTACTGTTGGGTTATTCAATCTGGGTGCAGATACGCTCATGTTTGTACGAGTTGATACTGGACACGAATGTGAAGATACCTTCGTGTCGATGATGTAGCCTCTCCACAGTTGCAGCTGCGACCCGGTGAGGTGCTATGCGTGCCTGCGAGCCGAGTCCGAAGCCTTCCTTCGGATTCTGACACTAAATTCTGGGGTATAAATTCTAAAATCTTGATTGATTTCAGTTTCTGGATTTATTTTATTTGTCGATGATGTTGTTGGATCTCGATCCCTACATAAAAAGGGTTTCGATCGACTAATACGTGTTGGGTTCGATTTTGGCTTGACGATCCTACGATTGTCTTTGTTTGTGAAGCGCGAATGATCTTTAGATCATGTTCGGTTCTTTACTTGCTGTTGGATCATTTTCGGTTTCAGGTTACCTAGCTGCTGTTGGAATTATTTGTGATGTATGTATTATTGGTTTGGGTTTCTTGTATAAATTGTTGCTTGGGTTCTCCTTCCTATACTTGTTGTGGGATGTTGGTTTAGGTTTTCCTTATTATACATATTGGGTTGGAAAAGATTTCTTTGCTGTAGGAGATATTTTGCTATTTGGATTAAAATTGTTGGTTGGGTATCTATTATGCATGATGGGTTTAACTTGGTACTATGGGTGTTTTTGTTGGGAGCTTTTCGATATAAATCACATGCTGGTATATATTAGTTGGGAGTATTTCTATTTCGGGATTGATATCTCCATTAGCATGCATGTGTCGTTGATTTTGGGACTACGTCTACTATGCCATACCTGGATGTTTTACTTTATTTGTCGATTTTGGTTTCTATTAGAGTACTTTGATACTCTTGGTGATGGTCGTTCGACCAAATGAACCAAAGTATTGCAGATCGTATCGGATACACTGGTTCCGTGTCGGGACGTGTCCTATACGTGTTATAGCACGCTAGTACAACAGATGATGATTGATCATTTTCTGAGACATCTTATATATCTTATTTTGTTTCTTGTCGTTGGTCGCAGTTTGTATGTTCGTACTGTTGGGTTGTTCATTCTGGGTGTAGTTATGCTCGTATTTGTACGAGTCGATACTGGACACGGATGTGAGGATACCTTCGTGTCGATGATGTAGCCTCTCCACAGTTACAGCCGCGACCCGGCGAGGCGCTGTGCGTGCCTGCGAGCCTAGTCCGAAGGCTCCCTTCGGATTCCGACACCAAATTCTGGGGTATAAATTCTAAACTCTTGATTGATTTTAGTTTTTGGGTTTATTTTGTTTGTCGATGATGTTGTTGGATCTCGATCCCTACATAAAAAGGGTTTCGATCGAATGATACGTGTTGGGTTCGATTTTGGCTTGACGATCCTACGATTGTCTTTGTTTGTGAAGCGGAAATATTGAACTTTAGATCATGTTCGGTTCTTTACTTGCTGTTGGATCATTTTCGGTTTCGGGTTACCTAGCTGTTGTTGGAATTATTTGTGATGCATGCATTGTTGGTTTGAGTTTCTTGTATAAATTGTTGCTTGGGTTCTCCTTCCTATACTTTTTGTGGGATGTTGGTTTAGGTTTTCCCTATTATACATGTTGGGTAAGATTTCTTTGCTGTAGGAGATGTTTTGTTATTTTGATTAAAAATTTTGGTTGGGTATCTATTATGCATGATGGGTTTAACTTGGTACTGTGGGTGTTTTTGTTGGGTGCTTTTGGATATAAATCACATGCGGGTATATATTAGTTGGGAGTATTTCTATTTCGGGAATGACATCTCCATTAGCATGCATGCATTGTTGATTTTGTGACTACGTCCACTATGCCATGCCTAGATGTTTTACTTTATTTGTCGGTTTCGGTTTTTATTAGAGTAGTCTGATACTCTCGATTTTTCAATATAAATCACAGACTCTAAAATTGACAGACTCTAAAAGTGAGGGTTTTGCTTTCTTTTTCAGGATTTTGCTATTCGTACATGTGCTATGGACAGTCTTCATGTGACCAAGTTGAAGCGTTATAAGTGTGCTTCTTCGCTATAGTATCTGTGAGATTTTTGATGTCGATAGTTTTGATGTAGCTAAAGTATACTCTATATTGGATACTCTATATATTTTGAGAAGATGTATATAATGAAATGGAGAAATGTAGAATGGTAGCTAAAATACTCTATTTTGAGACAATGAAATGGAGAATGGTACTTTATATTACATTTAAATGCTTTGTTGTGAATGTGGTTCAAAGTGGTTGTTTTCGAATTGAATTGAGCAGCGTTTGGAATGTCATGCAGTATAGAGCATTATAAATGTGATACAACGACCATATACAGCGGTTTTTCATAACTATCCATAACGCTTTGAAAATAAAACGTAGAAGAAATTCAACCTATTAATGACGGTTTTGGATGAATTATCTATAACGCTTTTAAAAATATTTATAACACCCGATTTCATAACGCTTAGACTGAGAAAAAAAGCGTCATGGTTTGCAATTAATGACGCTTTTTAGCCGTCATTAAAAGGTATTTTTGTTGTATTGCATGGGGAGCGCCCGTTCTTTTTGTGCCCAAGAAAGACGGGACAGTGCGCATGTGCATCGACTACAGAGCATTGAATGCAGTGACAGTGAAGAACAAGTATCCCTTGCCGCATATAGACGATCTATTTGATCAACTGAGTGGAGCAAAACTATTCTCCAAGATTGACTTACGATCAGGCTATCACCAATTGAAGGTACGGAAGGAAGACATTGCAAAGACGGCTTTTCGATCAAGGTATGGACACTACGAGTTCTTGGTCATGCCTTTCGGTTTGACCAATGCTCCCGCAGTTTTCATGAATCTTATGAACAAGATCTTTCACCAGTACTTGGACAAATTTGTAGTAGTCTTTATAGATGATATCTTGATTTACTCTAAGAGTCAAGAGGAGCATGAACAGCACCTACGGATAGTTTTGGAAACGTTGAGGATTGAGCGACTTTTCGCGAAGCTTAGCAAGTGTGATTTCTTCCTCAAGGAGGTATCAATTCTTGGTCATATTGTTACGTGTGATAGTATATCAGTGGACCCAGAGAAGATTACAGCAGTCAAATCATGGCCCGCTCCCACATCAGCTTCTGAGGAAATAAGTTTCCTCGGACTTGCGGGTTACTATCGACGGTTCATAGAAGATTTCTCTCGAATAGCGGGGCCTATGACTCGACTAACTTGCAAGGATCAGGAGTTTGTATGGACAGACGAGTGTCAAGCTGCATTTGACGAGTTGAAGAAGCGATTGACCACAGCACCGATCTTGACACTACCATCGGACCCGAAAGGATTTGTGATCAACAGCGACGCATCCGGGAAAGGATTAGGATGCGTATTGATGCAGCACGGTCGGGTAGTAGCATATGCATCGCGACAGTTGAGAGTGCACGAGAAAAATTATCCGACCCATGATCTAGAGCTCGTAGCGGTTATCTTTGCCTTGAAGCTATGGCGACACTACTTATAAGGCAAAAAAGTTGATATCTACACTGATCATAAGAGCCTCAAGTACGTGTTCACACAAAAAGAGTTGAATATGTGACAGCGGTATTGGTTGGAGTTGATGAAGGATTACGAAATCGAGCTACATTATCATCCGGGCAAGGCTAATGTCGTGGCAGACGCATTAAGCCGTAAGCCCATGGCACACTTTTGACTACGCAGAAGGAATTGATTAGAGACTTGGAGCAGCTTGGTATTGAGGTAGTATTGCCTGGAGCAGACGGCGTATTAGCCAACCTCCAAGTACAATCATCGTTGGTAGAGCGCATCAAGGCAGCATTGTCCAATGATGCTAGATTTCAATGGCTCAGAGAAAGGACCGAAGTAGGAGAGCAGATAGGATTGAGGATCCACCCCGATGGGATATTGTGATGTGGTGATCGCATTTATGTTCCCAATGGAGAACTACGGCAGGAGTTGATGGCAAAGGCTCACAGTTCGACTTACTCTATTCATCCTGGAGGAACCAAGATGTACCGCGACTTACGACAGTATTATTGGTGGCACGGAATGAAGCGAGAGATAGCTCCGTAGGTCCTAAAAAATCAAGTTGTACCCATCAACAAAGTCATAGAATCAAGAAATACAACTTTCAAATGAACTGCACAGACATCAGATTGCGCATCATTCAGATTGTGCACACTAGACTGCGCACACTTTCAACTGCGCAAGCTGACGTGGCAAGTGCTGCTGCATTCTTCCGAGGCTTTCGCCTTCAACTTCCGAGGCTATCGTCTTCAAAGTTCACATCGTCCAAGGGATAAAGCAATCATTTTCTAGATTGGATTCCTACAGTTGTACTTTCCCAGAATTTTTGTAATCTTTACAAAGTTTGTATCAATAAAGTTTCATACTTTTGTTTTTGCAAATAAAATAGCGACTCTGCTGGGGACGACTTTCTCCTCCGACGAGGAAGTGACAACTCA
This sequence comes from Iris pallida, assembly GCA_029216955.1. Taxonomy (NCBI): domain Eukaryota; kingdom Viridiplantae; phylum Streptophyta; class Magnoliopsida; order Asparagales; family Iridaceae; genus Iris; species Iris pallida. The sequence goes on from JANAVB010007800.1 coordinate 5,951,669, forward strand.
ATGTGACGTTGCATCTATCGGAAAGACGCAGAAGATGCTGGTTGTGAAGGTCAAACAGACGGCCTACGAAGCCATGATCAACTCCAAGACCACCCCCCACACTGCAACAACTTCTGCCATGAACAAAGTACGCCCTGTGTGGGTCCCCAAGACTGCTGCACAGTCTGGCAGTTCTGTCACCAAGGCTGCTACGCAATCTGTAGCGCAGTCTGCTTCAAAGACTACTGCACAGTCTGCCAGCAAGACTGCTGCACAGTCTATCCATTCTGCCACCAAGCTTGGTGCACAATTTGCTGTTTCAATTGCATAATCTGTCTCAACTACTCATACGCAACCTGCTGTTGCCAGTACACAAGAGACTTCATATGCAACCCAATCAAAGTGCAAGACTCCTCTGCCTCTGGCGCAGTTGGCTGCCAATCTTCCTGCGCAAACCAACACTTCAGCAACTAGAGTGCACCCCAAACACTCTGTGGCCAGAACTCCTGATGCACAAACCATAGTGTCTGTGGCCAGAACCAGAAAGTCATCTGCCAAAGACTCTCCTGCGCAATCTGCTAGTGTGCCATCAACTCATGCACAAACTGTGCCTGCACAATCTAAGAAGGACAGCCCTTTGGCTAATCTTTCCTCTTCTCACAACAAGGGAAAGAGTGATGCTCATCTCCAACACCCTGCTGCTCCTGCACAATCCACTGGGGGTAGTCTTTTGGCTATTCCTCTTCCTCTCCAGAATAAAGGAAAAGGCCCTTTGGTCTTTTCTCAAACTTCCTCGTCTCTTGACTTGGAAGACAACAGAGGGAAACGCTCTTTTGCTAACCCTTCTTTACAACACAAAGGAAAAGGCCCTTTGGTCTTTTCTCAGTCTTCTTCGGTCTTTACCGTTGAAGATCAAACTGAATGTGCTCCGGCATCAGTCAGTACAAAAATTCTTTCAAACAAGGATTCTTCTCTCCATGTTAAAAGAACTTGTACTGATCAGAGAGGTAGTCTGCCTACTCCGGTAGCAGAATTCCAATATCTTCCAACCCTCAAGATCTCTCGTTCAAGACAGGGAAAATTGCTGGTATCTCAAACAGAAACCCCTGGGGGTGAGTTTGCTGATCTAAGAACTTATCTCAACAGACCAACTTCGGTGAAACGTAAACAACCAATGTCGAAACCAAACATCATCAGAAGCAAACTTCCAGGATCATGAATCCGGACACTTATGATAATGAAGTGAGTACTTCCCTGTACACTCAAGGGACAAAACATTTGAAAAACCGGAACCATGTTTCGAATGTTATCAAAGAACATATCCCTCGAACTTTCCTCGTCCCGTTGCTGTTTCTGATCTCCGTGAACACCTCAAGCAAAAACGGGACAACATCCCAATGCCCCAGTGCAATCACTTGGACATCACTGTAACCACAAAGTTGTCATCAAGTGTTATTGTCAAACAACAAGACGATCTGTCTTCGATCGTCTGAACTTTCCTCACTCTGAACCTATGTCTGAGGATGAAGACGAGGTTTTGTACGCCTCCGTCAACATGACTTCCAGAGACACTGAGGGTAGGAAGTGCTCTAAGCATGGAAAACCTCGCAGGCCAAGCCATCGGTATTTGGATCTACTTCAAGAATCTTCTGAAGGAGTATTCCAACATACCCGTTCCAGAAGCCGAGACACAATCGGTCAAAGGAATCTTCAAGATCCTTCTGATCATCTCCTTCCTTCTCACTCAGGAGATGATTCTTTCTCTGACTACGATGCATACAGCGAAAGCTCAGAACAGACAGTCCTCCACTGTACCCAGGGAAGTGATAGCTTATGTTGTTAATAAAGACCCAGATGCTTCCAGTTCGGCTAGCCAAGAACAAAGAATAACTGTACTAGAAGTCAAGCTAAAGACCATGGCCGGAATGGTTGCAAGTATGCATTCCATCATTGTGGCCCAGCATATGGTACCACCGACCGTACCACCTATAAATCCTGAAATCATAGCATCGTCGGTGCCTGTCAATACTGGACTGGGGGTAGCACCTACTCAAATACCTCCTGTACAGATCCAACCTACACCCAGTCAATCAGGTGCTGGGGGTAGTGCTTATCATACTGTTCCTCCTCCTAACACCGTGGTTCAGTCTGCTCCTTCTACATCAGTAGAAGATGCCAATGAAGCTGTCAAGCTCCTACGAACTCAGTTCGAAGCTTTCAAGGAGAAGGACAACTTGCAAAGGTTGGGGATCAAGCAACCTTATCCAGTTGAATGGAAGGAAGTTCCATTTCCTCCGAAATACAAGATCCCAACCATCTCGCTGTTTGATGGCAGCACTTCTCCTAGTCAGTTCATCAACTACTTTGAGGTTATGACTGTCCAACTTCAACCAAATGACGCTCTCCTTACCAGAGTATTCGTCGGCTGTTTAGCAGGTGTAGCATACGATTGGTATAGAAGCATGCCCGATGGTTGTATCACCTCCTTCTCTGGCTTAAAGCAAATCTTCTTGGAACGATTTTACGAGGGGATCAATGACATGACTATGTCATCCCTCAACAAAAATCAAACAAAGACACAATAAAACTGCTAAGAGTTTCATTGAAAGGTTCCGTCGGGAAGCTTTGAAAATGCCTCATGGAACTCTGGCCGCTGTCATCATAGACACCTGTAAGGCAAATCTGTTGCCTATCATCAGTATGTGGACAAGGTCTACTCAGTTCCAAGATTGGCCATCTTTCATTGTCAACGCTAAAGCCGCTGAAGTTAGCGCCGACAAATTCAAGCAGTTAGGGATACAAATGTCTAACCCCGACCGGGATGAACATCAAACATCAGGTGGTGGCAATCGCCAGAACAACCGCAAAGCAAAAGAAACTTTGAACATCAATTTGAACAAGAACAAAGAATCTCTGGCGGTCAACGTAGCTCCCCCTACGTCTACTTCTACTCCTTCTGTACCTCCACCAAGAGAACCTCGTCCTAAAGTGGAGTATTCCTTTGACGAGAATGACACTGCTATTATCTTTGATTGCTTGATCAAAAGCAATAAAATCCAATTTCCAGATCCCAAGAAGCCCGATGAAGTCGGTAAGACTGATCATCCCAAATACTGTGTCTATCACAGGTTCATCGAACATTCCACTCGAGCATGTTATGTGCTCAAAGGCAAAATCCAGGAGCTGGTCAATGCAGGTGTTGTCACTTTACAGCAAGACGAGAAGACTGTTACTGCAAACATGGTATCAATTCAGTTCGGTGACTTTCCGCCTCAGATGGTACAGCGCGGTGTCATTCCTATCCCCAAAGCTACTCTCGAGATCGAGAATCTCCCTCCTCCATAAAGTGAAGGTCTTGTCCCTTTATCTCTTGACAACGGCAAGATTATTTGGATTCATCCGGATCTTGCTTCAGAGTTCGAACTTCCCTCTTCCTCCAAGAAGAAAGATCGTTCCAAAGGCAAAACAAAGATTTGCAATATGGTAGGCACCAGATCAGGTAAAGCCTATCTGAAGGATTACCCCGAAGCCCAAGAGAATCCTGCTTCTTCCTCTGAACCTGTTCCAGTGCAGCCTGCTTCTACTGAGGATATTCCTACTGCATCTTCACCGGTTGTAGTGTCTATTCCTCCCAAGACGACGGTCGTTGACAAAGGCAAACAGCAAGTCCGCTTTGATAAACCTTTGAAGAAGTCATCTCCTTCTGGACTTGAAAAGCCTTACAACTTTGACATCTTAGCCCAATTGGCCAATACACCGGCCCGGCTATCCATCTTCGAGCTCTTACGCCTCTCTAAAGAGACTCGGGAAACTCTGAACGAGGCTCTCATGCAAGCTGAAACTTGTTTAGCCCTTCTGAAAAAGCCAGAAGCAGAACCAGTCTTTTGCCTCCATTGTCATAGTGTGTTGGAGTTCATTCCAAACATAACTTTCACACAAGATGATATGTTGATGGAAGACAACAGGCACGATCGTCCTTTCTACTATACAGGATACGTTGACTCGATGAAAGTCGATCGTATTCTGATAGGTCCAGGGTCCGCTCTCAGCATTATACCGAAGACAATGTTGGATGCGCTGAAAATCCCAGTGTATAGTCTCTCCAGTACAATCACCACCATCCTTGGGTTCAATCAGGGAAGGAGTGAGCCTCTGGGCAAGATTCGCCTAAAACTTTAAATAGGCAATCTTCGTACAAAGGTTACCTTCTACAATCATGGTTGTTCCTACAATGCTTTGCTGGGAAGACCATTTCTGCATGAGCATAATATTGTCCCTTCGACTCTCCATCAATGTTTCAAATATGTTGATGACAATGGAAAGGTGCAAAAGGAGGTTGCTGATCTCTATCCTTTCAAAGGCATAGAAGCATATTGCTACGATGCTCGTATGTACAAGGACGAATTCATGAAGGTTATCCTGTCTTTGGACACTGAAGAAGAGCAAGAAACAATGCCCAATGATACCCTTATGATTCCTGTCAAAGGGCATGTTTCTCGTCCTCAATCTTCCAAACCACTGGCTATTCACTTTCCAGTTCAGAAGAAACCAACCGATGATGGTCAGGATCAAATGGAGCTCACTTGTTCTGAGTCACTTGTTATCGACTTACATCGTAACAAGGAAAAAAGGCAGCTCACCTCTTCTGAGCCACTTGTTATAGATCTATCTCATAACAAGGAAAAAAGGGAGCTCACCTCCTCTGAGCCACTTGTTATTAACCTCCGTCGTAACAAAGCAAATCTTCCTCTACGTTCTTCTTCTCCCCCTCTTGTAATCAATCTGACCGAGCCTGCTAAGGCTAAAGGTCCTGCTATAAATACGAATGTACAAATTAATAAAAAAGTATCTACTTTCTAGTATACTGATGTCACTTATCATGCTAAGTGCTATTTGGATATGTTAAATAACTTTCAATCATTTACAGTGGGAGTTGTACAATCTCTTCAAACAGAAGTCTCATTTGAACACCCAAAAGATTCATATCGCATTGTTTTCGCTCGTAAGAAAGGCGAGAGTCCAATACTTTTTAGTAAAAGACCGGAACAATAATTCAGTTATACGGATGATAGCAAAATTAACGACACAGGGCATCTTCAACTCCGTCGTTACAGTCAACAATCAAAAGACATCATCCGAAAGATGGGTTACGACTTCAAAAGTGGTCTCAACTACGGTAAAGGTAGAAAAAATCCTCTCCGTACGGCTGTTCCACAAGGAAAGTCAGAGATGTACTACAGCAGGACCAAAAGAGGTCTCGGATATGCTTCACCTCCATTATTATCCCTAGCAGGCTCTGAATCTGATAGTGAAGAGCGTTCTAACTCTTCTGAATCCAGATTATGGGATTCTGACACCAGTATCTGTCAAGTTCATCGGCTGAAAGTATCTTCTAACATGGTCTCCGTCAAACTTCCAGAAGGTTATGACGAGGATGTTGAAGAAAGTACTGAAACAGATCCTTGGGCTCAACGAATGGATACCCAATGGGAACTCCGATTCGAACAACGAGAACCTCCTACCAAAGATCAATTAGTTCAAATCGATGTAGGAGAGAGCGGATCACCTCGTCCAATTTTCATCAGCAAGAATCTTCCAAAGGTAGATAAACAAGAATTAATTCTTCTGATCAAAGAATATATTGATGTCTTTGCCTGGAGCTATGAAGACATGCCAGGTTTGGATCCTAAAGTTGCTACTCATAAATTGAACATCTTGCCGAATGTAAAACCGGTAAAACAGCAACAACGGTGCTTCAAGCCAGAAATGATGGACGCAATCGACGATGAAGTTAAGAAGCTCATCGCTTGTGGCTTTATTCGAGAAGAATAGCATCCTGATTGGGTAGCCAATGTCGTCCCAGTTCTGAAGAAAATCGGCAAAGTTCGAGTCTGCATCGACTTCCGGGATCTTAATAAAGCATGTCCAAAAGACGAATTTCCTCTCCCTATCACGGACGTCATGATCGACAACACTTGTGGGTTCGAAAGAATATCTTTCATGGACGGATTCTCCGGATATAATCAGATTCGGATGCATCCTGAAGATGAAAAGCATACCTCATTCCGCACTCCTCGCGGAGTCTAGTGCTATACTGTAATGCCATTTGGTCTCAAGAATGCCGGTGCAACATACCAACGAGCAATGGGTACCATCTTTCGAGATCATCTGCACAAGACTGTCGAATGCTATGTTGACGATATTGCTGTCAAAAGTCGTCTAAAGGAAGATCACATCCAAGACTTGAGAACTATCTTCAATCTCATGCGCCAACATCAACTTAAAATGAATTCCACCAAGTCATTCTTGGGTGTCTCTAGTGGTAAATTTCTCGGCTTTGTCACTACCTCTAAGGGTATACACGTAGATCCTGAGAAGATCAAAGCCATTCAAGAGATGCATCCTCCACGCAACCTAAAAGAGCTACGAGGATTCCAAGGTCGACTTGCGTACATCAGGAGATTCATTTCGAATCTGTCTGGACGCTGCAGACGATTCACTCAACTCATGAAGAAGGGTGTTTCCTTTGTTTGGACCGAAGAATATCAACGAGCATTTGATGACATAAAGCAGTATCTCATGAATCCACCAGTCTTGGTGCCACCAATCTCTAGCATACCATTCTTAATATATGTCCGTGCTATGGATCATTCATTGGGTGCTTTACTTGCCCAAAAGAACAAAGAAGGCCATGAACAAGCCATTTACTATCTCAGTCGTACTATGATTAGTGCTGAACACCGTTATAGTCCGGTCGAAAAAGAATGCCTAGCTCTTATGTTCGCTGTTCAGAAGACTCGGCATTACATCATTGGCTAAACTATTCATGTCATATCCCGAGTTAATCCTCTTCGGGTACTCATGAAAAAGCCTAGCACACTCAATTCTCGGCTGGCTACATGGGCCATTCTGCTAGCCCAATATGACATGGTATATGTTCCTCAAAAATCTGTCAAAGGTCAAGCATTGGCGGATTTCTTAGCAGCCCATCCAGTTCCAGAGACGTCCAAACTCTACGATGAAATTCCAGACGAGACTTTGGAATCTAATACAATCTCTGAAGAATTTCCTACTTGGCGTCTATTCTTTGACGGTGCATCCAGAATCGGACCAAATGGTGCCATCATCGCAGGAGTTGGACTTGTTCTCGTTTCTCCTGATGGGTCAACTATCCAAAGAGCCTATTCCCTAGATGAACCCTAATCCAATAATGTAGCAGAATACAATGCTCTACTCATTGGCCTTCAGCTAGCCAAACAACTTAACATTGAGTATTTGGATGTCTATGGTGACTCCAAGCTGGTTGTTAACCAGGTTAGAGGAACATATGAAGTTTGCCATCAAGATTTATTGCCTTACTATGAAGCTGCAATCAACCTGGCTATATCATTCAAAGCTTTCTTCATTGAATATGTACGTCGAGCTTGTAATACTGAGGCAGATGCTTTGGCCAATCTTGCAGCAGTCCTAGCCATCCCTATCAGAAGATATCAGGTGGTGGTCATCTCTAATCGAGAATTATTCTGAGTCAAAAATAATCGTAATATTGAGTTCAGTAATCTTACTGAAGTCAATGTTATCAGTAAAGATTGGAGAGCTCCTTTCATCGACTTCGTAGTTCATGACATACTCTCCGAAGATCCCAAGGAGTCTACGAGTATTCGTCGGCAGTCTCTGCGATTCTACTACAATCAGACTACCAAGACACTCTATCGGCGGACTTATGACGGCCTACTCTTGTGCTGTCTTGCTGGTGATGAAACGAAGCAAGTATTGCGTGAAGCTCACGACGGTGTCTGTGGAGCACACCAGCCCGGTCCTAAACTACAGGATCGTATCCGACGCATGGATTACTACTGGCCTTCTATGGTTTCTGATGCCATCAAATATGCGAGGAAATGTCGAGCTTGTCAAATCCATGCAGACTTCATTCATCAACCATCAGAATTCCTGCATCCGACGGCCGTCTTCTGGCCTTTCGAAGCTTGGGGCATAGACATCATTGGTCCTATCAATCCTCCTTCTTCTAGAGGACATCGGTTCATCTTGGCAATAACCGATTACTTCTCCAAATGGGCCGAAGCTATACCATTGGCTGAAGTCAAGACCAGCAGCATTATTAACTTCGTCAAACACCATGTCATCTATCGATTTGGTGTACCTCAATGAATCATCCATGACAACAGACCACAATTCATTAGCCAGAAGTTTACGAGATTCTGTGATGATCATCGGATTGACAATGTTGCTTCTACAGCTTACAATCCTGCCGCTAACGGCTTAGCTGAAGCTTTCAATAAAACTATCATCAAGCTCCTCAAGAAGTTTGTATCTACTAACAAACGGAATTGGAGCAAAATGCTTGGTGAATGTCTTTGGGCCTATCGAACTACAGTCCGCAACCCCACAGGCTTTACACCTTTCTCTTTGGTGTACGGTTGTGAAGCTGTTCTTCCTCTGGAACTTCAAATTCCTTCTTTAAGAATTGCCATTGCTAACGAGCTTACTACAGAGAACAACGATATTCTTCGACTTCAAGAATTAAGCGCTTGATGAGAAGCGGCTATTAGCTCAACAGCATATTGAGTTATATCAAGCCCGCAACTCGAAGACTTTCAACCGTAAAGTTAAAATCAGAGCCTTTCAGCAGGGAGAACTTATTCTAACAGTAAGACGTCCTATGACTATGACTCATTCAAGCAAAGGCAAGTTCGAAGCGAAGTTGGAAGGGCCTTATATTGTTAGTAAAGTCTTTTCAAACGGAGCTTATCAACTTTCAGAGTTAGATGGTCGAGTTGCTATGATGCATATCAATGGAAAATTCCTCAAGAAATACTATGTATAAATGTAACAGAGATTTTATGTAAATATGATCAGACAGTTCATAAATAAAGTTTGATTTTTATTTCATCGTAAACGATGTTACATGATATCAAGAAAGGTCACTAGCGTCCTTCTCAATATCGGGACACAGACCACTGCCATCCTTGTCAAAGACATAATCAGCAAAAGAGTCAAGGACATCCTTGCTCGAACCTACCAGGAACCTGTAAGCAGCCATCCTCATGGCTTCTTCCTTTTTAGTCTTTCCTGGTTCAAGCAGAAAGTCCAGGATATCCCGCGGTGGTTTGGGTACAGACAAACCTTCGCCTACTTCTGCCTGCTTTGGCTGGACTGGATCGGCAGGACGTTCTTCAGTGCTTACTTCAATCTTCGGAATAATTTCAGCCTTCTTAGATGCATCTCTGGATGACATCTTTATGTTGAAAAGTAGAAATGATCATTCTTTCCAGATTTTTGTTCTATTTATAGGCAGAGATTCTCAAAATAACGAAACGGCCACCACAGATTGCACCACAAAAGTCGGAGCTGACTCACCCGATTGCGCAGACAGTTTATGCGCAACTTGATTTAAATTTAAAAAATTCAAAGTATTTCGAAATTTTGAATAAATTTAACTTTCGAAAACTTTGAAGGGGGTCTTGTAGGTCCTAAAAAATCAAGTTGCACCCATCAATAAAGTCATAGAATCAAGAAATACAACTTTTAAATAAACTGTGCAGACATCAGATTGTGCATCATTCAGATTGCACACACTAGACTGCGCACACTTTCAACTGCACAAGCTGACGTGGCAATATCATCATTACCTGACAGAGAATCAGATCTTCTGACAGCTGACAGCACGAAGAACGAGGAGACTGTTCGTTTATTGTGCCGTACAGTGCTCGAAGACTGCTGTACAGGCAGCGCAATCTGTTGACAGCGCAATCCATCTCAGCGCCATCTATGCTAGCGCAATCCAATGCCAGCGCAATTCATGTCGTGCATTTCATCACTTCAACTAACAAAAGCACACGTGGCTTTCATGCCATCAATTGCTCGTTACGTGGCAACCGTCTTCACACGATCATACGTATTTCAATCAAATGATGCCATGTGTCCAAGACAGTTGGTCCACGACCAGACAACTGCCTGCGCAGTTTGATGCTGCGCAATCCAGTTCCTGCGCAATTCAACTTGCGCCATCCAGAATAACTAAAAGTTAGTTATTTCTAGAACTCTATAAATAGAGTTTCAAGTCTTCATTCAAGGGGATCAGACAAAAAAGTTCAGAAATATCAGAGAGTTTAGGAGTTCTTGCCCAAGTGCTGCTGCATTCTTCCGAGGCTTTTGCCTTCAACTTTCGAGGCTATCGTCTTCAAAGTTCACATCGTCCAAGGGATAAAGCAATCGTCTTCTAGATTGGATTCCTACAGTTGTACTTTTCCAGAATTCTTGTAATCTTTATAAAGTTTGTATCAATAAAGTTTCATACTTTTGTTTTTGCAAACAAGCTCGTTTCGTTATCAAGTGCTTGGTATGTCAACAAGTGAAGGCGGAGCACCAGAGGACGGTCGGATTTTTACAGTCGCTATCTATTCCCGAGTGGAAGTGGGAGCACATTGTTTGCCATTGATTATAAAAGAACAGAACAATTTTATGAGAGGACTGGACTTTTACTTCACAATACAAACTCGCTCGTACAAAGAGAGCCTAGGAATAAAACCTAGGAAAAGCAATCTAAGTACAATTGTTTAGTTTTTTTGGGGGGTGACGGTAGAGGCTCGAGAGAGTGCTATCAACTCTGCCTTACTCCTTGGACGATCGGACGTCGCTTCGGCTCTGGTAAAGAAATGCTCCTGCTGGGTGCTCTTTGCTCTATATCTCTCTCTGTGTCTCCGCCGCTCTCTGTCTAGAGTTTTGCAAGGGAATGGCACCTTGCTATTTATAAGGCTTTGTGATAAGTAGGGTGTGCAGTAATTGCTCATTGAAAAGTGGGCGGTTAGGGATTTGGTTAAGATTAGCCTTGATCTTGTTTGTTGGAAACTAATCTGGGCTGTTAATATTGATTGTAACAAATCTGGGCAGTTAATATTGATTGTAACAAATCTGGGCAGTTAATGTTGATTGCAACAAATCTGCATTGTTATGATTTGTTGGTTGCTAAATTCGAGTGGATAAATCTTGGTCAATCTTCTGCCATATGTCCCAACCGTCATTATGCTGAGAGTCGTATGAACGCGGGTGGACAAATCTTAGTCGATCTTCTGCCACGTGTCCCAACTGCCATTATACTGCGAGCCGCATAGACGGGGCGTCCTGGCAGAGCCGCATGAGTGTGACCCCAACTACCGAGCCGCATGAGAATGACAGCCGCATAAGAGTGAACCCCAACTGAACCGCATAAGGGTGGCCCTCACAATCCGAGCCATATGAGAGTGGAAGCCGCATGGGGGTGGCCTCCAACTGAACCGCATAAGGGTGGCCCCCCACAATCCGTGCCGCATGAAAGTGGCAGCCGCATGGGGGTGGCCTCCAACTGAACCGCATAGGGTGGATCCTACGACCGAGCCGCATGGAAGTCTTTGAAGCGATCCGCATAAGGAGCTTTGGAATTGGTGGATTGTTCCAGGTATAGAGATTGTATCTCGTCTCTCTAGGAGCACGCCATTATGACAGAGCCATCATTTTATCTTTATGTCAGAGCTGTCAATCCTTCGTTGTCAGAGCTGCCGCCTTCCTGTGTCCGGGTAATTAATGAGCCAGCTGCTCAGAGTATTTATGGCCAGCTGTAAAGGCATGTTTTGAGCCGTATGAGGCCACGTGGCTTTTCCTTCATCTTTATGAGCTGCATGAAGCTCTCGGGTCTTTTGAGCCGCATGAAGGCTCCTTCAGCTATGAGCCGCATAGGGCTGATTTTTGGGCCGCATAAAATTTTATTTATATTTTTCCATGATTCTACAAGACCCCCTTCAAAGTTTTCAATTTACAAAATTGAAATACTTTGAATAAGAAGCATGGATATATTTGCATAAGCTCTTCCTGCCGCATAGACTTCTCTGGCCGCATGGGATGTTCTGGCCACATGGATCGCTCTGGCCGCATGGATTGCTCTGGCCGCATGGACCGCTCTGGCCGCATAGACTTCCTAGCCGCATGGACTATTCTGGCCGCATAATGGTCCTGTGCCATATGGGCGTCTCATTATTGCTCTTGATTTGTTTTGATTTGAAGCCGTCTTTTGGGTAAGGTCCCAAGAGTCGGCTTTAAATATACTTTGGATTTGCCTCGATGACCCAAGAGTCGGTTCTGTCTCCTAGGCGGCCCATAAGCCGAAGCGTCTATCGGTCCACGTGCTCGCTGTCCGCCTATAAATATGAGAAAGTTTTAGAGAGAGACTCTTTACTCTCTCATCTTGTTCAAGCTTTTTTTGTCCTAGCTGTCGTCTTCTTCTCCTTCGATCATCAATGGCTCCCAAGACTTCTAAGGCCTCCTCTAGCGCTGTGGCGAAGGGTAAGGAAACGGCTTCTTCATCGACTGCGGTGCCCCCAGTTCACCCTGATTTTCACCCCGCCATTGCTGGTAAGATTGTTGGGAGAAAGCTATATGGACTCAAACCCTAACCATAACGGCTACGTCGCATGTTTATGCGCGAGCCCTTCTTCGTCTTCATGGAACTGTTCAAGTTCATTGTGATGATACTGTGCTATATGTGCCGCATGAGAGTCATCTTGTGGCCGCATCAGCACTTTGCAAATTGGGCCGCATGAAGACCCATCGAACAGTGCCGCATAAGCTTTCTCTTGAACTGTGCCACATGAGACCCCACCAAATCAGAGCCTCATAAGCTCTGTTAAACTGGACCGCACAAGCACTCGCTAAACAGAGCCGCATGAGCTCACTTGAATTGGGCCGCATAAGCACCCGCTTAATCAGAGCCGTATAAGACCCCACCAAACTAGAACCGCATAAGCTCTGTTAAATTGGACCGTATAAGCACCCGCTAGACAGAGCCACATGAGCTCACTTGAACTGGGCCGCATAAGACCCGCTGAATCAGAGCCGCATAAGCCCTGTTAAATTAAGCCACATGAGGCCGCGCTAAATCACAGCCGCATAAGCTCCTCTAAATCATGCCGCATGAACACTCGCTAAACCGAGCTGCATACGCTCACTTGAACTGGGCCGCATGAGGCCTCGTCAAAATAGAGCCGCATAAGCCCAGAAACACTAAGTGGTTTTACCTGACCATCTTCTAACTTGTTTCCTTTGTCTTTTTTCAGTGAATCTGCCAATCAATCCTGCGGAAGAGCCCTTGGTGGGTTCATCCCAATCTGTTGTGGGTGTGCGGTTCGACCATATAGTCCGGTATGTGGTGAACCAACTTCCCAAAGACGAGCTTGTGGAGAGGTTGAATGCTATCAAGAACCAGTCCTTTTACTTTCTCTGTGCTATGATTAACTCGGGGCGATTGAGGGAAGAATTCCAGAAGCCTGCGTTCCTCTTTGGGGATGCCTTGACTGTGAAGAACCCCCAAGTTCTGGATATATCCGAGAGTTAGAGCTTTACTTCTAACGAAATGGCGATCCATATTCCTCAGATGGAGCATCATTTTTCGATGTCGTGGTTTAACATGCTGCCAATAGATAGAAAGATGGTGGACTCCTTAACTCCGAGTCAGTCGGGGATATTTGTGGGTAACATCCATTATAATAGAAACTTGGGGTCAGTGTATGCGGGCAAGGTATCGGTCAGTTGCTACGTGATGGGGTTATCCCCAGGGACCTTCTCGAATGTACAGGGTCCCAATTTTAAGTTCTCTCAAGCTGACATTTTCCTGAACCAGCTTGCTCGGAAGGGGTCCTATCCAGTTGGCCGATTGGCGCTGTTGAACTGGATAAACCCCATCCCTTCGTGGGCCAATTTGACCACATAGATTCTGCGAAAGTATGAGACTCTCCTTCGTGAGATCGGCCTCTATCACGCCATTTGGGGTACCTGTCACGGTCTGTCCATAAATAAGACGCTGTCCATGGCTCTCTTGGAGATGTACAACCGGCAAACGGGAACCTTCTTCACGCCTGGAGGGGAGATGGGACTCGCCCTCCACGAGATGTATGTAATTTCTAAGCTGCCCTGGGGGAAAAAAGTCTTTGAAGTGTATACCCCGACGAACGAAGAGTTCGAGGACTTGGATCGGCGATTCCCGGGCTTTGTTGCCGTATACCAGGAACTACTATGTCATCACAGCACCTGCCACCAGACGTCCATCAAGAAGGAAGGTAGCTCGGAAGGGAACCTTCCTCACACCCGGTCGTGGCTCACACACCTTTTTATGCTAGGCGTCTTAGGCCGGGTTTCTCCTTGAAATCCTTAAACCCAGGAGAAAGTGCAGGACCTAGTGTTGAGTGCCAAACGATCGAGGGCCACGGGCGACATGTTTGGGAGTAAAAATGACTCCTTCAGTTATTTTTATCAGGGTACTCAGCAGATGTCAGAGAAGGCACTCCTGGTAGGGTTCCTGATGGTGTGGCTGCGGAACTGCGTGGTCTCGGAAGGGGCTGGTTCTATTGAGAGGATCAGTCGTAATTTTATCCTTTCTGCTGTGAAGCTGATCTTCGGGGCCAGACTAGCTCTTCTTCCGGCCATGGTGTGCAGCATACACCGTGGCCTCCGTGCCTTCTCGTCCAAGGTCATCACCCGTGATACGACGAAGGACTTTGAACGCATTAAACTGCCCTATCATTATCTGATGGGGTGGTTGTTGATACACTATCGGTCTTTGATGAGGCCTGGCACAGAAGACGGCGTTACGGCTGATGATGCTTTCATTTTCCAATATCAACATCAGCCTTGGAAGTGCAGCACTATGCCAGCCTGTCGGAGGGCGCTGGTGAGAGTGGACAGATACAACTTTTTTGTGTATGTTCCTCGTTTTACCGATGAAGAAGTGATGGGCGTACATATTGATGGTACCGGACCTCCTCACCTCTTGTCTGAGAAGATGCTCATTTGGGTGCGTAATATCCGTCCTGCACACCTAGTATACCGCAACCGCAACACTGTCTATTTGGAACCTTACTTGCCTAGTAGGTTCTTCCGACAGTTTGGGTATAGTCAGCTACTCCTGGACAGCTCCAGCCCTTGTCTGGGTTTTGAAGGTAGCGTCCTTGACGGTATCAGGGCCTGACATTATTATGACACGGTTCACACTCGTACTAGCTTCTCAGTTCCTGATGCTGAGGCACCATGAGAGATTTTGTATTTGGCAGCTTTATACCATGTCGCGACGAGCAAGCCTCCTGTTGGCTTTGACCCAAGTACCAGCTTTATCATTGGTACTGGCTTGGCGGAGAATCCCCAGGGGTCCAAGGCGAGGAAGAAGCGAGAGAATATAGTTGCTGTGTCGGACTCGGAGTCTGCCAACACGACGAAGAGAATGATGAGCATGATCCTGACAACTCTCTCCCTCCTGTAGATGAGGTGGTGGCGGATCAGCCGCCCGTTGTGCCGAGCTCTTCCCGAAAGCAAAGCAGGCCTAAGTCTGCTGGTGGCGGCAGAATCTACTCCGTGAAATAGGCTGCGATTAAGCCTCGCCGGCTGCTCATTAAGGAGAGAGACGAGGATATGGGCGCCATTTCGAAGGTGAATTGAATTACAACCATCTCCTTCTTTAGCTCTTCCTTTTCCTGAACTATGATCTAATCATTTTTCTTTTCTCTGTAGGCGTTAGAAAAGTCGGACTCTCGAGAGCCGACCGCTGTTTCTGAAGTCAACCCGACCCTGACCACTTTGATTAGTGACATGTGTGCCGAGATTATTTCTGTCGGGGTTCTCTCGACGGCAGCTAAGGGGTCTCACGTTGCTGAGGTCTCGACCCAGGGCGACGTGGCCTCCGCTGAACCCGTCCCCGAGCCTGCTAAACTTTAGCAGGGTGACGCTGATCCAGTTGTATCTCCTTCCGGGGCAGCTGGGGCAGAGGAGCCAGCTGAATTCGACTCGGGTGTCGCTGGCGAAGAGATTACGATCGCTGTGAGCGAACCTCAGCCTCCGCAACTATCCCCTGGTAAGATAAGCCAAGTCTTGACTAGTGAGGAGGCTCATTCGCTCTATCATCACATCCTTTGGATTAAGCTGATTGATGGTTGCACTGGACATATAGGTCCTGCTCCTTCACTGCCAATGACGGACATTGTCAGGGTAGAGTTCGTCAGAGAGAGTGTGCCTCCTCCCTCTCCATCTTTTATTGAGGTACCTCCCGCTGAATCAATTTCAGGACAGCAGACGGCAGAACAGCCGAAGCGGGGAGAAATGGTACCCGTACCTTCCTTTGTTCATGTGGCTCCGGGGGTCAACCTTTCCGCCCTACCGAGTCTCCAACTCCTTCGGGCTGCGGAGGAGGAATTAGCCGCTATTCAAGCATCTTTTCGCTCGAAACTCGCTTCCCTTGTGGCAGGGGCATCAAATTTCGGTGCATCCTCTTCGACACTGTCGACCACTCTTCCTTTGACGCCGTCTTCTTTAGAAGTCCTGGATAAATCGTCAAGGGATGTAGTCGACAGTTTCTATCGCCACCTGAGGTAAGGAGTTGAGGCTGCCTTGGAGAGGGGGATATCATTTGCCTTGGCCCGTTAGTGCGCCCCTGGCTAAATTGAAATCCTTAGAACCCTCCCTGGTTGGGCAGGGATAGTTGAGCTCCTGGAGCCTAAATTTCTAGAGGCTGATCAGCTTGTGGCCCAGTTTCAAATACTGCGGCAAGTTGATCTATCTGCGGTGATAGATCAGGAGCGTGCCTTCCTCATAACTGCCATAGAGAAGGTAAGGATTGCTCGGGATACGGCCAATCCGACTATAATGAAGGACCTCCGCACTCTGTCTCTGCAATATGATCAGCTGAGCCGCAGGGGAGAGGATTGCGTGGCTCGAAAAATGGCCGCCTCCCGCGGGATAATCGACACAAAGGAGCAGATCCTCGAGCTCTAGAGGAAATTGGCTTTCTTGGAATCTGAGCTCGAGGCTGCCCGCACGGATAAGGAGCTGATTGTTCAGGAGGCTGACAAAGTCACCTGGACTTTTGCTGGCCTGGAGCGGGCTTTGAAGAAGCTTGAAGATGGCTGGCAGGCTCACGCACACCTGGATGACGCGGAGCGGTTGACTCAGGAGGCCGAGCACCGGGCCAAGCAGCGATTCGAGCGATCGACGGCCCTACTGAGGGACCGCCTTATAGAATTATGTATTGCTGAACCATAGTCGGCCTTTCTTTTTGACAGTGACGTGGTCCCAGAAATGTAGTACTTTTTTACTGAAATAAATGACTTTGTTTGCATCATCTTTATATGTCGTACTTGTACTGCATCTTTGGTATTATGTGTTTGCCCTAACGGGGGACTATTTGTGGACCTATTACCCTTGGCATACCTTGGTTTTAGGTACGGATAATAAGTTTGATTAGGGATACCTAGAACGATTCCACGGTAAGGTGGCCATGGAAGTTCTTGGTATCGGGCGAAAGAATGCCATGGGGTAGCTAGGCCCCAGAGGCATGATGAGAAAGGAACTGCATGTACTAGAGAACTTAGTACAAGATTTGTGGCTGTCACGACCCGCACTCGCTTTTCGGATGCGAGCTCGTGAGCAAGCCAGCTACGTATCGAGCGGACTCTAGCTCGACTCGAGTACGTATAAGCTGTCAAGGTCATGGGTATCATGTCTAATATAAATTGTATCTCAATCCACAAGAATCAAATAAACAAGAATGAATAAGTATGGGTCATGGTCTGCAGCCCATTAGCATATTATTCGATTAGACTCTAAAGATGATATGAGTCTATAAATAAGCAAAGTATATCATAGTACTGAATATAAAGCACGAGAGGATAATAAATAAAGATCACAAGCAAATACCTGTATCATGCATCGCAATCCTCTACCATCCCGCTCTGCTAACTAACTCCATACAATCAGCTAAACCTGAATAGATCATCAGGTCCTCAGAGGACAAGCAAGATACATAAAACATGTCTATCTAATAGTTTAATCATGCAATAATATAACCAGGGTATAACAGGAACTAAACAGGAGACTGACACGTGGCTAATGACAGGTAGCTAGGAACACGGATACGGGATCAAGTATGCATAAATGAACTGCTGGAAGACTAATGGAATACCAACCCTCGCCCTGAATGTGGACTCGCAGGTCAGTTTCAAAACAAGTCACCCTCATCCCGTATGTGGACTCGCAGGTGCAAAGGACAACCCTCGTCCCGTGTGTGGACTCGTAGGTTGTGGGAAAGACAAAGGAATAGTAGTTCACTCACACAAACTTGCAGACATGACTTAGTCAAGAAACAGGTGAAGACACGGTACAACTCAGTCATGACATAGGTAAGGACAACTCTAGCATGATCCATGACGTAAACAAGCCTGGTATAACTACACTATCAAGTCATGATATACCGATATACAAGCAAGACAATAAACTGGTAAACACAATATCATATAAATCTATAACAACTAAGATAACTAAAGATAACATACTACAACAGGTGTACTATAAGCATAAAAACAAACTGTAGAGGGAGGCAAGGTATACTTGCCTGGTGGTAGCACGAAGAACCAATAAGATACCGTCAACTGGTGGGCCGTAAAGTCAAAGTCATCACAACTGTCTCTGAAAGCTGAAACAAACATTGTCAACATTCTTAAAATAGTCAAATTAGCTAGGATTGCCTGTCCTTAATTCTAATTCTGGACACATGAGCAAAACGATAATTTTAGGCAAAAACGATGCCCGCCGTTGGACCCACTTTGCACCAAAAAGCGTACCATAGTCAATGGTCTCTAAAGTCATCTAACTACATGTCTACGGATCCGGTTTGACAATACGAACCCAACGGTATGTCCAATTTTGGATTCCGGTGGGCCGTGCACAAAATTGCCCGTTGAATTGGATCGTAGGTCCCGCGAAACGACGATCTAATCAACTGTCTCAGAATCAGACCAAACTTGGCATACAGGACCAAAAAAATGATACGGTCCTGTTGGCACAAGTTTCGTCTCCATCTGACGAGCGTGCACAAAGTAATTGGGAAATTTGCAAAGGGGCCGATAAGGTAAACTTCGACGGATACGCATCAAATTCGTCGCGCACACGCGACCAATTTTTTTTTCCGCCAAAGTCCACACGTCCACGAAGCCATTATGCACATTTCGATGCTTTCGGTTCGTGACTACGTCGCCCGGATCGGCGGGACGTACATCGTATCGAAGAATTTTCTAGTTTTGAAAACAAGTTTTTGTCAAAGTTTGGGATCCGATTTTTCGGCGTGTAGTCGATGTAATCGGGTTCTGCGAATTAGGTCGTGAAGCCCTATATGTTGTCTACAACTGTGTTCGAGTGGAATTTTTAAACAATTACTGGATCGATCGAAATCGATCCTCGAATGTGGGTTCATGGACTATTTCATGTTCTGTTTTAGGACAGGATTTTTCTCGAACTTTGGTTCGATTTTTCTTGAATTCTAAGCCGCCTAAATCAAAACTACTTAAAAGGGTTTAAAGTGGTATAGGTTGTTTACGCAATGAACAAACTGGTTCGAAAAATAGAGGCTCGTAGAGGGAGGAATCGTACCATAATTCGGGGTGCGTGCAGCCTTTCTGCTGCTGTCACTGCCGTTCTGTTTTCTCTTCGCTGTGGCGCGCTATGGCCGTCCGGTGACCTGGGCGGTCGTGCAAGCGGCGGAAGGGTGCGCCGACGTCGGGGCTGTGGGCGCAATGGAGGTGGCACGGCATAGGTTGTGGCTTTAGGGTTTGTTCTCGAGAGGTTTCTCTCGGTTCCTACTTTATATATACAACGAAAGTATGGGGAAAGACTCGGCTCGGGCTGCTATGCTAACTGGGCTTGGGAATGTGAGTTGCTCGGTTGAGCCTGCAGCAGCTGCTGTGGGCTTTTCTCAGCCGATGTGGGGGCTGGGCTGGGCTCCCCTCACTCATTGTTTTTCTTTTACTTATTTCTTTTTCTTTTTCTATTAGTCT
Organism: Iris pallida; assembly: GCA_029216955.1. Taxonomy (NCBI): domain Eukaryota; kingdom Viridiplantae; phylum Streptophyta; class Magnoliopsida; order Asparagales; family Iridaceae; genus Iris; species Iris pallida. Next base: position 5,971,507 of record JANAVB010007800.1, read on the forward strand.
AATATACATATATATATATATATATATATATATATATATATATATATATATTTTTATATATATATATATATTTTAATATATATATATATATATATATATATATATATGTATATATATATATATATATATATATATATATATAAAATATGTATATATATATATATATAATATATAAAATAATATATATATATATATATATATATATATATATATATATATATAAATATATAAATATATATATATAAAAAAAACAAAAAAAAAAAAATATATATATATAAATATATAAATATATATATATATATATATATATATATATATATATATATATATATATATATATAAGAAAACAGATGGCTCTCCCTCTTCCTTCCGAGAATCTCGCCCCCCTCCCTTGGCCGGCCTAGGCCGGCCTCCCCTCTCCCTCAGCCCCCCCTCTCTCCACAGGTCCTCGTCGCCCTCCCCCCTGATGTCTTCCTCCTGGCCCCAGGAGGTGCAAGACTGGCTTCGTCTCCTCCTCCCCGCCGCCCTTCTGTCCCGATCCCCTCATCCTTCCCCTTCGTGCTCTCCCTCGCCGCCGGTCGCTCCCTCAGTCGCGCAGCCCGGAGATCGCCTTCCCGTTCCGGTGCATCGGGGTGGCTCCCTCATCCCCGAGCCGTGCTCGCCCGTCGACTCCCCGCCTCCCTCTATCCCGGTTGACGGCTCCGACGCCTCCGGCCTCCACCCGTATCCCCACCGTGTTCCCGCCCTCTCCCTCAGTTCGAACTCACCCTTCCCCCCTTGGAAGGCGTGAGCCTCAGCTCTGCTGGTCTCGGGACCCCCGCCCCCCAGTCCCTCGAGTTCACTTCTAATGGCACGCGTCCCGAGGAGTCCCCTCTCGAGCTCGCTGTCTGCATCGAGAACCGCTATGCCGAGCTGTCTCCGGCTGTGACGCAGCTTATGGCGCGCGTTTCATCCATCTTTGCACAGCAGTTGTGGACTGCGCTCGCTCAGGGTGGGCCCCCCTTGCGCAGTCCAATTCACTTTCCCCCTACTGCGCAGTTCAGCCCCCTCTTCTCTGCGCTATCGAGCCCCCCTCCTGTTTGCCTTTACCTCCCCACCTGTCACTCACTCCCCCTCTCTCATTCCCCCTCCCCCTACTCTATGTGCTCCCCTCCTCCCCCTCCCTTCCCAGTGCGCAGTCCTCTCGCCACCCCCCCTTGCGTAGCCCCCCTCCACCCCTGCGCAGCCATACCCCCGTCCTCTCCTGTCCCTCCTTCCCGCGGCACTCCTGTTGGCTCTCACCCTTCCCCGGCAACCCCCTGTTCAGGCGCCTCCGCGCTTACCCCCTCTCAGTCTCCTCCTCCCCTCGTGCCACCTACCCTGGGTGCCTCCTCCGCGACGGAGGCTTCTGCGGCGCTCCCTTCGTTCAGTATTCCCAACGCCGGCGTGGCCCCCGTCTCTGGCCCGAGAGACGCATCGCCCTCCAACGCCCCACCCCCCCCTCAGGCAGGCCTCCCCAGGCTCCCACCACTTCCTCCATCCCTTACGCCGGGGTCGTCCCCTCCCAGAGTGGCTCTCCATCCGGCCGTTCCGGCTCTGCGGGACTCTCTACTCCTGGGCCGTCTCAGCCGTCCTATGCCGCCATGCTACTTCCGGACCTCTCCCCCTCGAAGGGCACTATTCTCCCAGACGTTCATCTGTCGGACATCGATTATTCACATGTGTCCCTGCTCCAGTCAACCCATTTTCCGAAGTGGAAGTATCCTCGCTGACAGCGGCCTTTCCTCACACCCTCATTCTGAAATTCTCCTCGGGGTGCCCAAAACTTGCGAAGGTTCAGGAAGCGATCGCCAAGTGGAACCTATCATCTGACTATCGAGTGGTCCCCCTTGACCCCAGGCACATCCTCCTCCACCTATCATCGGACCGCGATCACAGGACAGTGTGGTCCAAGGGTAAAGCCAAAATCGAAACCCACCACATGAAGATAATTAAGTGGTCTCCAGAATTCAACACCAAAGAAGATTCAGCCACTGTGGCAGCGTGGGTTACCCTCCCTAACCTTTCTCTCATTTGCTTTGTCCCAGCGGCACTAAGACGCATCGCCAACTCTTTCGGGACGTACGTGGCCACGATGCCCGAGACCAACAACCTCACCAAAGCCCACTACCCCAAACTCTGTATTTAACTAGATCTCACTACAGAACCACCTAACTTCAGTACTATCGAGCTGGGCAACCACACCCATACCCAACAAATCCTCTACGACAACCACATACTATTCTGCAACCACTGCCACTTAAGAGGCCACCTTCCGAAGTTTTGCCACCGCCTTCACCCGGAGCTCAAAAAGAAGTCATCCAGGAAAGACAACGATCTGTCGGATGGAAGATCTCCCAAGTCGCCTATCTTACCTCTCCCGAATTCCCACATACGATTCGAATCCAGCCCCAACGAGCCAGCCTCCAGCGATCCTCCGAACAGAGCTCTGATCTCTTACACTCTCCAACAGATAGCGACCTCCAACCAATTCGCCATTCTCGACTCAGAGGACCCGGAGCCGGCCACCACCCCCGAAGGCTCTAGGCTTCCCGAGCTCTCTCCCCCATCACCCAACTCCTCGCGAGCGAAGAAGGGTACCGTAGCGAGCGACGCCGAGCAACAAACTTTTTCCAGTGGTCTGGAGGCAGATTCTACGGCCTCTCTCCGAACCAACGCAGCTCTACATTCCCCCAACGGGAACCCAGTCGAAGATGCTCTAGCCCTCCTTGGTCCCGACCAAGCGAGGAGAGGCATGCAAGTCCCAGCCGCAGGAGTCCCTCTTCAGCAGTTGTTGACCGAGAAAGCTCACGACTCCCTGGCCATCCCTCCGGAGGACCCTGTTGTTGACTCAGCCGGAGACCTAATAGTCCCCTCCCCAAGTCCGAACGAACACCACAACTGCAATCCTCCTACAACATCAAGAGCGGTAGTGCCGAACTCCCAACAGAGCAAGGAAGGCGCAGACAAGACCGTCACCATCCTAACCAGATCCGCCGCAAGGCAGAACAAAAAACCCCCCCGCAATATCATAAATGCTTAACATCCTATCTTGGAATGTTCGAGGCCTGGCTAACAAACCGACATTAAGAAGAATTTCCAGCCTTCGAAAAATTCACAAAGTTGACACCTTTATCATCATTGAACCCAAAATCCCTTCCAAACGACTTAAATCTACCCAAATGGCTCTGGGCCTTCCCATAGCGATTGCTGACAGGAACAATATTTAGATTTTGGGCTCGAAGAATGTTAAACTCGACATCATCCAGGACTCCCAATAAGCCCTCTCTTGCTGGGTCACTCACCCCACTCTACCGGAGCGTGTCATCCTTTCAGCGGTTCACGGTAGCTGTGTCATCGCTGAACGCAAAATCCTTTGGAACGATCTTCTCGACATCTATCTCCACAACACCAATACACCCTGGCTTTGTATAGCGGACTTCAATGCCATCACTCGTAGAGAAGATCGGAGGTCGTCCCATACCCCTATCAGCCATGCAAGACTTCAACGACTTCATATTTAACGCTCATCTTACTCCTCTCCAGTTCAAAGACAGAGAATTCACCTGGTGTAATATGCAGGACGGCGATCGCCGTCAATATTCCCGTCTGGACAGAGCCCTCACCAACGCGTGCTAGCACGGAATGAGGATCAGCTCCACCCTGTCCCACCTCAATTCCACAGAATCTGACCACGCCCTATTCTGGTGGAGACCAATAACAACAACCACCTTCCCAAAAAGAACTTCCAATTCCTTAACTTTTGGACTGACCACCCGCAGTTCTCGAGCATCGTTGCTGAAGCCTGGAACAGCCATGACTCCGCCAACCCTCTCACTCGGATTAGTAACAAGATCAAAGCCACCAGGAAAGCCCTTTCCAATTGGAGCAAACAAGCCTTTGGGGACATTTTCCAAGCGATCCGCATCGCCGAGGATGACGTCGCCCGAGCTGATGCTAAATTTCTAACCGATCGATCCCCTGCGGCTAGGAGCGCCCTGAACCTTACCAAGGCCATGCTCAAATTCAGACTCAAAGTTGAGACCGATTTCTGGAAACAGAAAGCCAGACTGAAATGGGACAGCGACGGGGACAAAAACTCTAAATACTTCTACGCCTGTGTCAATGGTAAAAGAAACAAACTATCAATTCATCATATATCAGACGAGCACGGCATCATCAGAACTGACCATAAGGGTATCCAAGAGGCGGCCACCGATTACTATGCTAAGTTATTCTCCAAGGAAACGGTCCACAAAGACTCATCGTTCCTCGACCAAATTCCCACCATCATCAACGACTCCGACAATGCTTTGTTGGATCGTCCCCTGTCCGAAAAGGAAGTGAAAGACGCGGTGTGGGCATTGAACGAGCACAGCGCCCCCGGCCCTGACGGATTTACTGGAGTATTCTTTCGTTCCTGCTGGAAGATTATCAAGCGGGACATCACCGTCGCGGTTATTGCTTTCCTAGAAGGAGCTCATTACCCCAAAGCCATCTCCAGCGCCAACCTCATCCTCATCGCGAAAAAAGACAACGCCAACTCCTTCCGCGACTTTCGACCAATCAGTCTTTTTACCTTCACCAACAAAATTATATCCAAGATCATTGCTACTAGAATGACAGACATTTTCCCCAAAATCATCTCGGAGGAGCAAAGCGGTTTCGTTCGAGGAAGGAACATCCAAGACAACATCATACTGGCCCAAGAACTGATCACCTGTATGAAGTTTCCTGCTCGAGGGGGCAACATCACCATCAAATTTGACATGGAGAAAGCCTACGACAGACTCGATTGGCTGTTCATGATCTGGGTCTTCAGAGCTTTCGGATTTTCGGAGAATTGGACCAACACCGTTTGGAGATCCGTCAGCAACTCATGGTTCTCCACTGTCATCAACGGACAATCCGAAGGCTTTTTCAAATCCAGCCGAGGTGTCAGACAAGGCGATCCTCTATCATCCACGATCTTTATCATCGCAGCCGACGCCCTGAGCAGAAACCTCAACAACATGGCCAACATCCCAAATTTCCAGCAATATCACACTACCAGTGGATGCCCCACCATCACCCACCTGGCATTTGCCGAAGATTTAATTATCTTCTCTTCTGGGGATATCGGATCGATGGAGGTGGTTCACAACACCCTGACGCGGTACTCCACATGCTCTGGCCAGAAAATCAACCATCCTAAGAGCGTCATCTACGCCCACCACAGCATCTAAATCAAGAATGCTACCAGTCTAACTAACCTCACTTCCTTCTCGGTGGCCCACCCTCCCTTCAACTACCTCGGCTGTCCTCTAGTGTACGAAAGATTCAACGCCAGCATTTTTGAGAACCTCATCACCTAAATCAGGAACAAAATCGAAGGCTGGCACAATGCCACCCTATCCCCAGGTGGCAAAATAATCCTCATCAACTATGTCCTCAACTCCGTCCCCATCCACACCTTAGCGGCTTGCTCTCCGACCAAGAAGGTCCTTGAGTCGATCGAGCAGATCTTCTGCAAGTTCTTCTGGGGTCATAATAATGGTCAAGACAAACACCACTGGGCCAGCTGGGATGCCATGGCCATCCCGATTGCGACCGGCGGGCTGGGATTCACCAAACTCAATCACATTGTCAAAGCCTTCTCCATAAAACTGTGGTATAAATTACGTACGAGCGAAACCCTATAGACCGGGTTCATGAAGGCCAGATACTTTAAGCACATCCCTCCAGCGATGGCCAGAGCCAATAGCAGATCCTCTGCGGCTTGGCGCCGTATTTTACAGGGCCGCGAATTGGCTGAGCTGGCGATTAGACTCTATCTGGACAACGGCAAGTCCAACTTCTTCCTGGAAAGATGGCTCGGTGATAGCCTCATCCTGAACACCTCTGGATCCCCCAGCAATAGCAGAATCAAAGACCTGTGGAACCCCACTAATAACGAATGGATTTGGGACCGGATTCGCGATTGGGCCGACAACGAAACGGTCGACAGCATTCGTCAGCAAGGTCTTATCATTGGTCCCGACGCGGACGAGCTGAGACGGTCGCTGGAAGCCTCCGGAGTTTTCTCTGTGCGATCAGCGAGGGCTGCAATCCACGAGAACGGCCAAGAGCACTTTATTGTACGATTCTGGCATTCGTGCATCTCCAAGAAATGGTCATTTCTCCTGTGGAGAGTCACGAGAAAGAAATTGCCAACCGATGAGATCCTTAAAGCCATCGGCTTTAGTCTGGCGTCAGCTTGTAATTGTTGCGACGATCGGCAGACCGAGACTATTGACCACATCTTCCGGGAGGGAAGCCTCCCCGACCAAACCTGGAGCATCCTCAACCGCATCTACAACATCACTACTGGAGACGGGTGCTTTGACGATCTCCTAGCCCTCTGGGGAGTAGCGTCCCACGGCCATCAGATCGTAGCAGCGGCTGCCACCTGGGTAATTTAGAAGAATCGCAACAAAGCGAGATACGAGGGTCACCAATATTCCGCCGAGCAGCTTATTTGGGAAATTAAACGGCAATGCCGCAAAAGGAGTTCCCTGTGCTCCCACAGTCCACCAGCATTATGGCAACCCTTCTTCAGTTAGTTTTGGCGGGCACGGTCGCCCCCTGTCTTTTTGGTGGTTTCAGGCTTCTTGCCTTGTACTCTCATCAGGCTTCAGCATTTTGAGCCTTGATTAATAAAAGAAGGGGTTAAAAAAATAAATAAATATTTTTAAAAATATATATATATATATATATATATATGTATATATATATATATATTTAAATAAAAAATATATATATATATTTAAATATATATATATATATATATATACTCATGCATTCATGTATTTATTTATATAACTCAATATATATTTATAATTATCTTCTATGCATACCTACCACTACAACCATAAACATTCACAGCAACTAAAATAATATCCCAATAATATATATACTCATAATATAGTGTCTTATTTATAGAAATATATATACACATATATATATACTTATTATTTATTTAATAATAAGTATATAAAAATATATATATATATATATATATACTTATTATTTATTTAATAAATATAAATCGCCAATTCCTAAATATATATACAAAATATTTGCGTTTACCAAACATGTCTACAAGGCCGTATTTGGTCCCACTACATGCCTACATGGGCTTGGATTTGACGTGGGTCAATCTGGACAGGTTCGGTACAACCGGGTTCCCGAAAACTCAATAATATAATTAAATAATAAATAAAATCTTCGGTACGGGTTAGGTCGCAACTTGGCCATGACTTTTCTAGTTAGGACACTCCTATGGCTGGGTCTCCCTTGGCACGGCTAATACACTAGTCAAGGCACGCCGCTGCACTACCTGGGCCTTGATTCCTAGTCACCTTGTACTCTAATTCCTAATCGTGGCTAAAAATCATTTACCGTAATAATTAACTAAATAATTATTTATAAAAATCTAAAAAATAACCATTTAAATAAAATAAATAATAATAAAAATATTTTCAAAATTTTCGGGAAGGGGAGCTACAAATCTACCCACCTTAAAATAATTTCGTCCTCGAAATTCTAATTCGTAACTATTCTTAAAATTTAAAGTATACCATTACCTTAATCTCCTCAATTTAATTCCTCAAAATATTTTATAACCTTTTCTAGCCATTTTTATAACTCCGAATACTTGAGGACTTCTACCCACCTTTGGTCATACTACTCCTCAAAATACGTTCACTAAAATCTGATGGTCTTCTAACTACTGGCTAATAGTCCTTCCAACAGATATCTAGGGCGTATGACATCTATAATCTCTCATATCTATAAACAACCAAACATTCAATAGTCAAGCAATATTATACTATAATTTAAGAATTTCTAATGAATCCTAGACAGCACGATCATTCGTCACCCCGAAATAAAATGGACAAGAATCAATGGCACAGGAAGCAAGGAAGTATAATCGAGAGCAAATGTGTAGTTTTCAAGGGCAGTAGAGAAATTTCTAGGAGAATTTTCAAGGCAGAGTGGATTGAGATTTCTAAGGTCTAGTCATAGTCGCAGGCTCGTATCAGTACAGTTACGTAACCGATACGATATGCTCTGACCTTCTTGGGCCACCACAAAAACTTGTCACGACCCGCATCCGCTTTTCGGATGCGAGCTCGTGAGCAAGCCAGCTACAAATCGAGCGGACTCCAGCCTGACTCGAGTATGTATAAGCTGTCAAGGTCATGGGTATCATGTCTAATCTAAACTGTATCTCAATCCACAAGAATCAAATAAACAAGAATGAATAAGTATGGGTCATGGTCTGCAGCCCATTAGCATATTGTTCGATTAGACTCTAAGGATGATATGAGTCTATAAATAAGCAAAGTATATCATGGTACTGAATATAAAGTACGAGAGGATAATAAAGAAATATCACAAGCAAATACCTTTATCATGCATCATAATCCTCTACCATCCCGCTCTGCTAACTAACTCCATACAATCAGCTAAACCTGAATAGATCATCAGGTCCTCAGAGGACAAGCAAGAAACATAAAATATGTATATCTAACAGTTTAATCATGCAATAATATAACCAGGGTATAACATGAACTAAATATGAGACTGACACGTGGCTAATGACAGGTAGCTAGGAACACGGATACGGGATCAAGTATGCATAAATGAACTGCTGGAAGACTAATGGAATACCAACCCTCGCCCCGAATGTGGACTCGCAGATCAGTTTCAAAACAAGTCATCCTCGTCCCGTATGTGGACTCGCAGGAGCAAAGGACAACCCTCGTCCCGTGTGTGGACTCGCAGGTTATGGGAAAGACAAAGGAATAGCAGTTCACTCACACATACTTACAGACACGATTCAGTCAAGAAACAGATGAAGACACAGTACAACTCAGTCATGACATAGGTAAGGACAACTCTTGCATGATCCATGACGTAAACAAGCCTGGTATAACTACACTATCAAGTCATGATATACCGATATACAAGCAAGACAATAAACTGGTAAACACGGTATCATATAAATCTATAAAAACTAAGATAACTAAAGATAACATACTATAATAGGTGTACTATAAGCATAAAAACAAACTGTAGAAGGAGGCAAGGTATACTTGCCTGGTGGTAGCACGAAGAACCAATAAGATACCGTCAACTGGTGGGCCGTAAAGTCAAAGTCATCACAACTGTCTCTGAAAGCTGAAACAAACATTGTCAACATTCTCAAAATAGTCAAATTAGCTAGAATTGCCTGTCCTTAATTCCAATTCTGGACACATGAGCAAAACGGTAATTTTAGGCAAAAACGATGCCCGCCGTTGGACCCACTTTGCACCGAAAAGTGTACCATAGTCAATGGTCTCTAAAGTTGTCAAACTACATGTCTACGGATCCGGTTTAACAATACGAACCCAACGGTATGTCCAATTTTGGATTCCGGTGGGCCGTGCACAAAATTGCCCGTTGAATTGGATCGTAGGTCCCGCGAAACGACGATCCAATCAACTGTCTCAGAATCAGACCAAACTTGGCATACAGGACCAGAAAAACGATACGGTCCTGTTGGCACAAGTTTTGTCTCGATCTGACTAGCGTGCACAAAGTAATTAGGAAATTTGCAAAGGGGCCGATATGGTAAATTTTGACGGATACGCATCAAATTCGTCGCGCACACACGACCAATTTTTATTCCGCCAAAGTCCACACGTCCACGAAGCCATTATGCACCTTTCGATGCTTTCGGTTCGTGACTACGTCGCCCGGATCGGCGGGACGTACATCGTATCGAAGAATTTTCTAGTTTTGAAAACAAGTTTTTGTCAAAGTTTGGGATCCGATTTTTCGGCGTGTAGTCGATGTAATCGGGTTCTGCGAATTGGGTCGTGAAGCCCTATATGTTGTCTACAACTGTGTTTGAGTGGAATTTCTAAACGGTTATTGGATCGATTGGTGTGAAACCCATAAATTTAGATAGCAATTTTAAATTAGTTAAATATTGGTATTATTTTTATTAAGTGTAAAATTAATTTTTTCAAAATAATTTCACTTGGATTTTGTTTGTCAACCCAGACCCGAACTCGGTTGGAACCATAAAACATTTAAAAAAAAAAATTTAGAGATGTGAAATGTTAAGTTATATTTTTCTAAAAATTATATTAGTAGTCATTTATATTTTTGTCATTTGTTAGAAGCCCGAAAACCTATAACTCAATGTTTAATAATCCATTTGCTTTGGCCCAAACTTAAAACCCATTTAGACCATTCTTACTTTAACCATTAAGTAATGGTTAGCAACTTTAGTTGCTGTAACTTTTGGGAATGAATGAATTCTCATTCAATTGTAATAGAAGACTCTCTTCCTTCTCGGTTCCTTCCTCGGCTCCAACCGCCAGCCCTTGGCCTCCCTGGCCGCCGGAATTTATGGTTTGGGAGACTCTTCTCCTTCCCAAAGTGGTAACTCCCAGTTCCTATACTCCTATATAAATCCCCTCTTCCTACTCCATCTCCATCCCAGCTTCTTTTCCCCAAATTTCTGAGAATAATTCCTAGATCTACTTCTCCGGCGAGTTTCCCGGCCAACCATCCCTTTCTGGAGTTTCCGAGGGCCGAGCACCTCCCCGAGGCCTGACCCGCACACCAGCGCCGCTCCCCGGGCCGCCCGACCCCGCGCGGTCTCCTGGTCCGTCGACCCCTCCGGCGCAACCTGACGCTGGCGTTCGCCCCAGTGACTGTCCCGTCCGTTTCCAGTACTGACCCGTGGTGCCCCATCCCGTTCCGAGATCCATTTCGATTTTCCATTGTCGGTACACTCTGACCCAATGATTTATTTACCTGTCAATGATGAAATCTGGTCCCCGAATCCTTCGGGATTTCGGTTTTTGACAACGTAATAATTACATTGCTATTTCGGTTTCTCCGAAAGTTTTCGGAACTGATTGCTGTGGTTTGTTTCTGATGGTTATTTCTAACAGAACAATGTTCTGAAAAATTCTCGGGTTTTTCGAGAAGTTTTTGGGAATAAATTGGGTTTCAAATTTGACATATAAATTGAGTTCTTAACTCTGTAATTGAGCTCGAATTATGTTCTGAAGATTTTCTTTAATTATGATTAGGAGTTTTGATTGTTGATGGTTTCGTTTTCGGTTCTGATGGTTCAGTTAAGCTCTACAAGATGGTTCTGTTAAGTATTTTTTTTTTATTTTGGTCAAATATTAAGAAAGGTTCTTATGGAAATAAGGTTCTGTGAAATTTTCTAATATTATTGGGTTTCCCGAATTAATTTCGGGAATTGTGGGAATGCTGTGTTGGTTTTGGAAATATTTATATTCTTTGAAATTCGGGTTTCGGGAGTTATTTTGCAGGTATCGGAAGCGTTTCCCAGTTTTGGGTTATCCCGAAAATAGAGGGAATGCTGCCGAAATTTCTATAAAAAAATTGATTATATAATTTTTTTTAAAAAATAATTTTCGGAAATGATAATATTTTTGGGCGACGACCTTATCGGTATATGGGCCCCAGTGAAATGCAAACGCACCGGTTTGTCCGGACGTTGAGGCAGAGTAGCTGAAAATGAAGATTGGACCAGTTTTGAGAGTCATTTTATTTTATTCTTAATTATTAGTTATTATTAATTTTGTAGGTAATTTTCAAGACTAACGTTTTCTTTCTCTTATTTTAATTTATGTAAATTGGATTGTAAGGGCATAAGCCCAATTGCTTATTTAACCATGCTGTGAAAGATGTAATAATTAGGATTTATTTTATTTTCTTTTCTGGTTGTGGTAGTGTAACGTAAATGTTAGAATAACTATATATATATATTCTCATAAATATTAGGAAATTCATGATTTTCTCACTTATTAGATAAATAATAACTTTATGTATAAAATACAAAGTTTTAACAATTTAAATGATAAATTGTAAGTTTTCCAAAAAAAAAGGATTAAATTGATATTTTCTTGTAAATAGTAAACCATCCGATAATTGTGTTCTAATTAGAATAAAAAGGATAAAATTTATTAGGAAAGAAAATAGAGATTGTAACTAGCACACTTAGTTGGTTTGATACAGATTGATAAGTATAGATGCTCCATTTGTAGGATTTCGAAGGCGTAACTAGCATCTACTCGGAACATCCATCGACTCTCAGTTTAAATCAAGGCAAGTACGGTTGTGGTTAATTACAGTTTAATTAATATTAGAAATTTTGCATGTTAAATACACAACTGTTACACGTACTCTCTCCTAGAGTAATATACTGAATCATTGCATCGGGATAATGGGGAGTAGCGTAGTTATCTATGATCAAAGCCAAATAGTTAATGAATGTGCGAGCTTACCCCTCTTCACACGGGGTTAGGCCGGACCGTATCAATAGGATACAATTGAATCATCATAAACCAGTCATAGATACTGCTTACTCAAATCACAATTGTTTTATAGTTGGAAATCATTATTTCAAAATTATTTAATATTGCAAGTTTCTATTCATTATGCAAATTGTTAATTTTCATAATTGTACTTGCTCCTTTTCTGACTGGATCCCCCACACCCAATAGGTTCTATTGATGACTCAGAGCTACTGATCAGTAGTTACTATGATCCGGAGCTGTACCCTGCTGTGCTCCCAGACGAGGTCCATAGAGATGATGATGACACTTCTGCTTAGTTGGAGTTTTAGTTTATCTTTTAAATAAAATAAATGTTATGTTAAAGTTGTGGACAAGCTTTGTAATGGACAAGTTTATATTATCGTTTAATTAAATGTTATGGCAATTATAGTTTCAAATGTTGTTGATTGTACCTGCATGTGGGATACAGCTTACTGTCGCCGTCTCAACAACGGTGCAGGCTGGGCATGATCCGAGTCGACCCAAGAAATTGGGATCGGGTCGTGACATTTTTTAGTGGTGGCCCATGCAGGTCCTTTTGCAATCAACAACTTAGGAAAACCTAGGAAAACATTTAGAACGTTAATTTACCACAACATAGGACCGAAATATATTATAATTAAATATTTTTGTTTGATTATAGATAGGCTACCTTGCTTATGTTTATATCCTAAACCTTCCAGAGAATGGCCATTGACAATACCAACCCTGCTGGCGATGGGATGTCAACACCTGATCAAACCCCACCGCCTCAACTAAGTCCGAGTTTTACACCATTGAATGCACCTCGTGGGTTGTTTGCCGCTTCAACGGTGGATCCATCATCTTCCCAGACGGAGATGCAACCCCCTGTGGTTTCGTCCACTCCAGCTGCTCCACCGGTGCCTGTGGACCCCACTGACCTCATAGGTCTGCAAAGAGGAGTGCTAGAAGCCCAGAGAACTCAAGCTGAAGCTCATCGCGAGCAGACGGCCATTATAAGAGAAGGCATGGAGAATGCCCATAGCGTGGCAATGGCTGTACTGGAAAGAGGAGAAGCAGCTCAACAGGAACCAAGGCCTGCCAAGGTAAACATAAATTTAAGGATCAATTTATGTAATAATAAGGCCATTTTATTAATGGAAATCATATTGCTAAGGTGGGCGATATTGAGAGCTTTAAGAAGCAGAACCCTCGACCTTTCAAGGGAACCGAGGGAATCGTCTATGCTGACGAATGGCTCGACAATATGGAGCGTCTCCTGAGCGTCGCTCGACTTCCAGAAGACCTCAAGGCTGAAGCAGTAGGACTCCAACTGCAGAATGTAGCAAGCACCTGGTATCGGAATGAACTCCGACTCCAGGATAGGCAAGTTGACTGGGACACCTTCAAGAGGTTGTTCAAGAGGAAGTTCTTCCCAACTTCAGAGTTGCGGGAGATGGAGCGACAATTCCAGAACCTGAAGCAGGGCAACATGACTGTGGGAGAGTATGCTGCTGAATTCGGCCAGCTCAGCCGATTTGCCAAGAACCTGGTGGCTGATCCTGACGATCGTGCTGAAAGGTTCAGATTTGGACTAAGAAAAGTTATATGGTAAGCTATCCAAATGTGAATTCTTTCAGACAAGGTAGATTTTCTTGGCCATGTTGTCACAGGAGAAGGAATTTCGGTGGATCCTAAGAAGATAGCTGCTGTGGAAAAGTGGTCTACCCCAAGCTCAGTTACGGAAATCAGAAGTTTCTTGGGCTTGGCTGGCTACTACCGGAAGTTTGTGAAAGACTTTGCTAGAATTGCCGAGCCAATGACGAAGCTGACTCGGAAGAATGAAGAGTTCGTCTGGACGGAAGATTGCCAGGCTGCATTTGACGAGCTGAAGAAGAGGCTTACCACTGCACCAATCCTTGCGCTACCCGCAGGATCCGGTGGTTTCACAATCTACAGTGATGCCTCTGGAAAAGGACTGGGATGTGTTCTTCAACAGAATGGGAAAGTGATTGCTTACGCATCTAGGCAATTACGGAACCATGAGAAGAATTATCCCACACATGACCTGGAGCTGGCGGCAGTTATCTTTGCGTTGAAGCTATGGAAGCACTATCTGTATGGAGAGAGAGTGAAGATATACACAGACCACAAAAGTCTGAAGTATGTTTTCACTCAGAAAGAGTTGAACATGAGGCAAAGAAGATGGCTGGAGCTAATGAAGGACTTTGACATCGACCTGCAATACCACCCGGGTAAGGCTAATGTGGTCGCTGATGCACTTAGTCGATACCCAGTGGCGATGTTCTTGACTAAGGAGCGGCATCTGCTAGAGGACATCGAGAAGCTTGGATTAGAGATCATATTGCCTGGAGATAGAAGGATGGAGCTGGATGCTGATTCAGTACTGATGAAGTTGCAAGTGAGCTCGTATCTGATGGACAAGATCAAGGAGACTCAGTTTCAAGACGAGGCACTTTGCAAACTGAGAGACCAAGTGTTGGCGAGAACACTTGAGGGTTTCTCAATCGCCAGTGATGGAGCTTTGAAGAATGGTGCGAGGATTTGTGTACCATCTGGCGAACTAAAGAACGAGCTGATGAAGGAAGCGCACCAGTCGCAGTATTCTATACATCCTGGAGCTAATAAGATGTATCGGGATATGCGCACTATTGTTTGGTGGTATGGAATGAAGAAAGATGTGTCCAGATTCGTGGCGAGATGTTTGATCTGTCAGCAAGTGAAGGCCAGTAGACAAAGACCCGCAGGACTTCTACAACCGCTGGACATTTCGGAGTGGAAGTGGGAGCACATCTCGATGGATTTCGTGTCAGGACTGCCTCATTCCCAAGGAGGAAAGGATGCCATCTGGGTTATAGTGGACCGACTAACCAAGTCAGCTCACTTTATCCCCTTCAAGGTTGGTTTATCCACCGAGAAGTTGGCGGCACTATACATGCGACACATCTACCGGATTCATGGAGTACCGGTAAGCATTGTATCTGACCGAGACACTCGTTTTACCTCTCACTTTTGGAAAAGTTTGCATGACAGCCTGGGGACACATTTGAAGTTCAGCACTGCTTATCACCCCCAGACAGATGGTCAATCAGAGAGGACGATTCAGACACTAGAGGATATGCTGAGATCGTGTGTCTTGGAGTTCGGAGGATCGTGGGAAGACCATTTGCACTTGGTAGAGTTTTCTTATAATAACAGCTACCAAGCCAGCATTGGTATGACCCCATTTAAGGCTCTGTATGGACGTCGTTGCCGTACACCTTTGGCATGGGATGACGTAGGAGAAAGAGTACTGCGGGCCCAGAGATGGTGACCGACGCAGCAGAGAAAGTGAAGATAATCAGAGACAAGCTCAGAATTGCCCAGGACAGACAGAAGCATTGGGCAGACAGCAGTCGTCGACCACTACAGTTTGAAGAAGGAGATAAAGTCTTTGTGAAGATTTCTCCTACCAGAGGTACAATCAGATTTGGCAGAGCTGGGAAGTTGAGTCCCAGGTACATTGGACCATTTGAAGTTCTGAGCCGGATTGGAGAAGTGGCGTATAGGTTAGCTCTACCAGCTAATCTGGAGGGCGTGCACAACGTCTTTCATGTCTCACAGCTCAGAGGCTATGTCCCTGATGAGAATCACATCTTAGACCACTCAGAGCTGGAGATTGGACCGAGCCTCACTATGCCTGAGAAGCCAGTGGCGATTTTAGACCGAGGCGAGAAGAAGACCAGGACCTCGGTGACTCCGATAGTTCGGGTAATGTGGAGGCATGATTCCCCAGGCGAATCTACCTGGGAGCGAGAGGATGAGATGCGGGAGAAGTACCCGTATTTGTTTGAGACTTGAGGTAATTTCTCAACCTAACTCTTTAAATTTCGAGGACGAAATTTTCTAAGGAGAGAAGGTTGTGAAACCCATAAATTTAGATGGCAATTTTAAATTAGTTAAATATTGGTATTATTTTTATTAAGTGTAAAATTATTTTTTTCAAAATAATTTCACTTGGATTTGTTTGTCAACCCAGACCCGAACTCGGTTGGAACCATAAAACATTTTAAAAAAAATTTTTTTTTAGAGATGTGAAATGTTAAGTTATATTTTTCTAAAAATTATATTAGTAGTCATTTATATTTTTGTCATTTGTTAGAAGCCCGAAAACCTATAACTCAATGTTTAATAATCCATTTGCTTTGGCCCAAACTTAAAACCCATTTAGACCATTCTTACTTTAACCATTAAGTAATGGTTAGCAACTTTAGTTGCTGTAACTTTTGGGAATGAATGAATTCTCATTCAATTGTAATAGAAGACTCTCTTCCTTCTCGGTTCCTTCCTCGGCTCCAACCGCCGGCCCTTGGCCTCCCTGGCCGCCGGAATTTATGGTTTGGGAGACTCTTCTCCTTCCCAAAGTGGTAACTCCCAGTTCCTATACTCCTATATAAATCCCCTCTTCCTACTCCATCTCCATCCCAGCTTCTTTTCCCCAAATTTCTGAGAATAATTCCTAGATCAACTTCTCCGGCGAGATTCCCGGCCAACCATCCCTTCCTGGAGTTTCCGAGGGCCGAGCACCTCCCCGAGGCCTGACCTGCGCACCAGCGCCGCTCCCCGGGCCGCCCGATCCCGCGCGGTCTCCTGGTCCGTCGACCCCTCCTGCGCAACCTGACGCCGGCGTTCGCCCCGGTGACTGTCCCGTCCGTTTCCAGTACTGACCCGTGGTGCCCCGTCCCGTTCCGAGATCCATTTCGATTTTCCGTTGTCGGTACACTCTGACCCAATGATTTATTTACCTGTCAATGATGAAATCTGGTCCCCGAATCCTTCGGGATTTCGGTTTTTGACAACGTAATATTTACGTTGCTATTTCGATTTCTCCGAAAGTTTTCGGAACTGATTGCTGTGGTTTGTTTCTGATGGTTATTTCTAACAGAACAATGTTCTGAAAAATTCTCGAGTTTTCCGAGAAGTTTTTGGGAATAAATTGGGTTTCAAATTTGACATATAAATTGAGTTCTTAACTCTGTAATTGAGCTCGGATTATGTTCTGAAGATTTTCTTTAATTATGATTAGGAGTTTTGATTGTTGATGGTTTCGTTTTCGGTTCTGATGGTTCTGTTAAGCTCTACAAGATGGTTCTGTTAAGTATTTTTTTTTTTGATTTTGGTTAAATATTAAGAAAGGTTCTTATGGAAATAAGGTTCTGTGAAATTTTCTAATATTATTGGGTTTCCCGAATTGATTTCGGGAATTGTGGGAATGCTGTGTTGGTTTTGGAAATATCTATATTCTTTGAAATTCGGGTTTTGGGAGTTATTTTGCAGGTATCGGAAGCGTTTTCCAGTTTTGGGTTATCCCGAAAATAGAGGGAATGCTGCCGAAATTTCTATAAAAAAAATTGATTATATAATTTTTTTAAAAAAATGATTTTCGGAAATGATAATATTTTTGGACGACGACCTTATCGGTATATGGGCCCCAGTGAAATGCAAAAGCACCGGTTTGTCCGGACGTTGAGGCAGAGTAGCTGAAAATGAAGATTGGACCAGTTCTGAGACTCATTTTATTTTTATTCTTAATTATTAGTTATTATTAATTTTGTAGGTAATTTTCAAGACTAAAGTTTTCTTTCTCTTATTTTAATTTATGTAAATCGGGTTGTAAGGGCATAAGCCCAATTGCTTATTTAACAATGCTGTGAAAGATGTAATAATTAGGATTTATTTTATTTTCTTTTCTGGTTGTGGTAGTGTAACGTAAATGTTAGAATAACTATATATATATATTCTCATAAATATTAGGAAATTCATGATTTTCTCACTTATTAGATAAATAATAACTTTATGTATAAAATACAAAGTTTTAACAATTTAAATGATAAATTGTAAGTTTTCCAAAAAGAAAGGATTAAATTGATGTTTTCTTGTAAATAGTAAACCATCCGATAATTGTGTTCTAATTAGAATAAAAAGGATAAAATTTATTAGGAAAGAAAATAGAGATTGTAACTAGCACACTTAGTTGGTTTGATACAGATTGATAAGTATAGATGCTCCATTTGTAGGATTTCGAAGGCGTAACTAGCATCTACTCGGAACATCCATCGACTCTCAGTTTAAATCAAGGCAAGTACGGTTGTGGTTAATTGCAGTTTAATTAATATTAGAAATTTTGCATGTTAAATACACAACTGTTACACGTACTCTCTCCTAGAGTAATATACTGAATCATTGCATCGGGATAATGGGGAGTAGCGTAGTTATCTATGATCAAAGACAAATAGTTAATGAATGTGCGAGCTTACCCCTCTTCACACGGGGTTAGGCCGGACCGTATCAATAGGATACAATTGAATCATCCTAAACCGGTCATAGATACTGCTTACTCAAATCACAATTGTTTTATATTTGGAAATCATTGTTTCAAAATTATTTAATATTGCAAGTTTCTATTCATTATGCAAATTGTTAATTTTCATAATTGTACTTGCTCCTTTCCTGACTGGATCTCCCACACCCAATAGGTTCTATTGATGACTCAGAGCTACTGATCAGTAGTTACTATGATCCGGAGCTGTACCCTGCTGTGCTCCCAGACGAGGTCCATAGAGATGATGATGACACTTCTGCTCAGTTGGAGTTTTAGTTTATCTTTTAAATAAAATAAATGTTATGTTAAAGTTGTGGACAAGCTTTGTAATGGACAAGTTTATATTATCATTTAATTAAATGTTGTGGCAATTATAGTTTCAAATGTTGTTGATTGTACCTGCATATGGGATACAGCTTACTGCCGCCGTCTCAACAACGGTGCAGGCTGGGCATGATCCGAGTCGACCCAAGAAATTGGGATCGGGTCGTGACAATTGGAATCGTTCCTCGAATGTGGGTTCATGGACTGTTTCATGTTCTGTTTTAGGACAGGATTTTTCTCGAACTTTGGTTCAATTTCTCTTGAATTTTAAGCCGCCTAAATCAAAACTAGTTGAAAGGGTTTAAAGTGGTATAGGTTGTTTACGCAATGAACAAACTGGTTCAAAAAATAGAGGCGCGTGGAGGGAGGAATCGTACCATAATTCGGGGTGCGTGCAGCCTCTCTGCTGCTGTCACTGCTGTTCTGTTTTCTCTTCGCTGTGGCGCGCTACGGGCGTCCGGCGACCTGGGTGATCGTGCAGGCGGCGGAAGGGTGCGCCGACGTTGGGCTGTGGGCGCAATGGAGGTGGCGTGGCATAGGTTATGGCTTTAGGGTTTGTTCTCGAGAGGTTTCTCTCGGTTCCTACTGTATATATACAACGAAAGTATGGGGAAAGACTCGGCTCGGGCTGCTATGCTAACTGGGCTTGGGAATGTGAGTTGCTCGGTTGAGCCTACAGCAGCTGCTGTGGGCTTTTTTCAGCCGATGTGGGGGCTGGGCTGGGCTTCCCTCACTCATTGTTTTTATTTTACTTATTTCTTTTTCTTTTTCTATTAGTCTAATATATATACACACACACACACACACACACACACACACACACACACACACACACATATATATATATATATATATATATATATATATATATATATATATATATATATATATATATATATATATATATATATATATGTGCGTATGTGTATGAATATATATGTGCGTATGTGTATGAATATATATATATATACGTATACGTATACCATATATATATTTATATATTCATACACATACGCACATATATATATATATATATATATATATATATATATATATATATATATATATATATATATATATATATATATATATATATATATATATATAAAAATATATATATATATATATATATATATATATATATATATATATATATATATATATATACTCATACATTCATGTATTTATTTATATAACTCTATATATATTTATAATTATCTTCTATGCATACCTACCGCTACAACCATAAACATTCACAGCAACTAAAATAATATCCCAATAATATATATACTCATAATATAGTGTCTTATTTATAGAAATATATATACACATATATATATACATATCATTTATTTAATAAATGTAAATCGCCAATTCCTAAATATATATACAAAATATTTGCGTTTGCCAAACATGTCTACAAGGCCGTATTTGGTCCCACAACATGCCTACATGGGCTTGGATTTGACGTGGGTCAATCTGGACAGGTTCGGTACAACCGGGTTCCCGAAAACTCAATAATATAATTAAATAATAAATAAAATCTTCGGTACGGTTTAGGTCACAACTTGGCCTGACATTCCTAGTTAGGACACTCCTTTGGCTGGGTCTTCCTTGGCACGGCTAATACACTAGTCAAGGCACGCCGCTGCACTACCCGGGCCATGATTCCTAGTCACCTTGTACTCCAATTCCTAATCGTGGTTAAAAATTATTTACCGTAATAATTAACTAAATAATTATTTATAAAAATCTAAAAAATCACCATTTAAATAAAATAAATAATAATAAAATATTTTCAAAATTTTCGGGAAGGGGAATTACAGTGGTCAACAGAGGACATTTGTGGGCCTATTATCCTTGGCGTACCCTGGGGTTTTTTTTGGGTACGGATAATAAGTCAAAGAAAAACTGACATACTTACTCAGAGGTAATGAGGACGTGGCAAGTATGGGGGTTTTACCGCGGGGTCTTCCTGCTCAGAGGTAATGAGGACGTGGCAGGAGTGGACTTAGCGGAGGATACATATAACAACTCAGAGGTAATGTGGACGTGGAAGTTCTATGCAGGAGGTGATTTGTTTTTTTGGCAAAAAAGAAATAACTCAGAGGTAACATCGACGTGGTTGTTTCAGAAAATTTGTGGACCTGTTACCCTTTTATTTATGCACGGAAAGTGCGGGTAGCAGATCATGAAGGAAATGTACTTTTAGGGAGGAAGTTCAGAGGTATGATCATACGTGACTTACTACCCAAAAGATGTGATATAGATTCATCTGGAGTGACCAGAGTGTAAGTTCAGCGGTACCTGTGGGTACATAACTCAACAATTTGGGAGATTTGGAGTCAGAGTGTAAGTTCAGCGGTACCAGAGGGTACATAACTCAACAATCTGGAAGATTTGGAGGATGTCGTTTCAGACATAATACTTCTTCAGGAACTTGCTGTTGATGGACAACATGAGCAAGTCTCTGTTTTGTTTTGTGAGGCGGTAAGCACCATTGGAGAATACAGCCTCGATGACAAATGGGCCTTTCCACTTTGGCTAGAATTTGTCGACGGTTTTGTGAGTCATAACCATTGGCCTCCGAACTGCCAGAACGAGATCGTCCACTTGGAATGTTCTGATTTTAACCTTTTTGTTAAAAGCTCCCGAGATACGCATGTAGCACCCAGTTTCTCAAATGAGGGTAATTTTAAAATTTTATGTTTATAATTATTTTAATAATGATATTTAATTCATGATATAATTTTTGGTGATTTTAAATCATTTTAAAATTATTTAAATTAATGACTTGTGGTTTTGACGTTTTGCTAGTGAAACCCTAGAGACTGTTTGACCTAGAGCCTAACCATGTGATTATGATATTTTAATGTCATTTTTGGCCTAAGAATATTTTTGCATTTGACCTCTTTGAGTTATTTTGATATTATTTTATTATTTATGATATTGTTTTGGGGTTATTTGAGTCGGGTTCGAATTTCAACTCAATCCGACTTAAAACGGGGACCCGGGGGTAGTTTGACTCTAGTGGGACCCACATACTAGTTGGGCATGGCCCACATGATATTAAATTTAGTCCACATGATAGAAATATTTTAGTTAGAGGTTAGACTAATTATTATGGATAAGGTTAGTGTGATTAGAGACTTTAGAATGACTAATTTAGCCCCAACCAATTATTCCTTTCCTAATACTCATAAAATAGGTTAGTAGAGGCATTTTGGTCCTTACCATAATAGGACAAATAGCCCCATATGGCCAGCCACTTTGGGAGAGGATAGGCTCAAGTTCATTTCATTATTCTCATCCACACACTCTCTCTTGTTCTTCCCCAAATTCTTAGAGAGCAATCCCTAGCAATTTCTCCACCAAATCCTTCTATTTCACCACCAAATCTTCTTTTTTCCTTCTCCATTCTAGCCAAGGAGGAAGCTACCCAAGTTTGGGAGGATTCGGAGCTCGTTCGTGTCCTTTTGGAATCTCTACGTGTCGGTGTCGCTCCGGGAAGGCTTTTCTTCGATTCGATCTACCGGGAGATATAAATCCCTTCTCCTTTTCATTTCCTCATACATATAGGTCTATTTTGAACCCATAGGAATGACCCCCATGGTTGTATCTCCATTTGTGTCCATTTCGTGTCCATTTGGAGGTCATAGGAGTGTCCTTTGTGTTGTGGTTGTGTCCATGTGGGAAAATCCCAAATTTGGACACACTATGTGTTGTTGTTATGTATGAATGAATTATTACATGTTTAATCTCATATTTTTGTATTGGAGATGTGTTCTATAGTGTCTCATATATATATATATTAGTGTAGAGAGTGAGTTCTTGATATATTATGTTATATACTTGTGTTTTTTTGTCTCAAACTACCCAAATCCGTCATAATTTTTATCCACGTTTTTAATTTCAGCCCTAACTTAGAAATATCATAACTTCTAGCTCAAAGCTCGGTTTAATCTCCCATTTTTTTAAAAGAAGCGTATTGAAGTTAGCTTTCCAAAAATATATATTAATAGGCCTAATTATTTCTATAACTTTCTGGAGAATTATTTGAGTGTCAGCTGTATGAAAGACAAACGCGTTCTCGGTGTTTTCGCGATTTCGGGAGTTTTCGGAAACGAAAACGCGATCCGTCTGAAGTTTCGGAAAGCTAACACATAGATCTATAACATACTTCAATCCTAAAATTTATTTTATGCTGAGATGGGATAGTATTGATTATTAGTAGGAGTTACTATTCGACATATGCATTTTGTGCACCTTTGTGTGTAATATAATATTCTATTTAATTTTAACCCATGTTAATATATATACATTATGTAATTAAATAGAGAATGCAAGCATGAGTAAATGGTTAAATAAATGATGTATGAGGTGTAAGTATCCTATCTAATGTAAGCATGTATAAGTATGGCTTGTAATGAATATGTAGGTTCCATAGTATGTAATGTATGGTGCATATAGTAGTGCAAGAGAATAAATGAATGATGAATGAATGCAAGCATGAATGTAATGTAATAATTGATGTAATGTATGCAATATACAAGTTAATGAGATGTAATGTTCTATGTAAACACAAATCCTATATTACCTCATGTACCCCTTACACTATGTTGACACTATCACACTTGACACTTTGTTCACTTACACTTTGACACTCTTTGATATGTATACACTATGTATGCCCATTTAACCCTCACTTGCCCCTTTGCCATGTTCACATACACACACATAGCCTCTTAAATAAGTATTTATGAATATAGTTAACTTAGCTATGTATGTATATTATATATATGTTAGCATATTATATTATAATATATAAGTTTATACAGCCTTTTGAAATTCCCTGATTATAGACCTAATGTTGAATACCAATATATGCATGTGTATATATGTGTAGACATGTATAGCTTAAAGTAATAGATTACCTAGTGCATATCTAATGTGAATTCTTGCCTATTTGAGTATTGAATAATTGCATGCTATATAGAGTTGGGTGTATGTTGGCTTTTATAGCCTTGTATTGATGTGTGCTTGCTAGGAAAGTCTTGGTTAGGCTAGTAAGACTTGCTGGGTTAGGACATGACCTAGTTTGACTAGTGCAGTTGACCAGAGTTGACCAAGGGTTGACTTTGGCCTAGTTTGACCTAGATTCATGTAGAATGCATTGTAGTACTTTATATTACCCTTCTGGACATGTTGTGACTTGTGTTGTTCTGATTAGGAGCCATACACCTCTCCTCGGACAGTATATTTACTTTGGACATTTAGACACCATACGAGTACATTCTCTGATCATTTTATATCTTGTTTAGGATTATATTTCCTGCTTTAGATTACTTTACATGATGCTGACACGTTGAAAATATGGATTAGTACTATATGGATCTTGTTGTGCGATGTTATCCCCTTAGCGGATACATCGAGTATTCGTGTTCGTGCACTTTATCGTGAGCATCGTGTACTCCTTGTATTCGTGACATTCGTGTACAAATCGTGTGAAATCGTGTATATTCATGTATTCATATGATCTCGTGTGCGACTATACTTCGTGTGCAATAACATAACTTAGCTTGATCCTTGTGTATTGATTGGAACGGGGGAGTAGAAGTGGTTATGTAATCAATCCAGTAGATTACTCGTGTACAACCTCTGTAGATTACTTGTGTACAACATTGTGCCATTTACATAACCATCTTGTGCTCTGAATCACTAGTCATTGATAATTCTCTATATGGTAGCTATTTACTTACAGTCTCTCTCTTTTTCATCATGTTATTTCTTCAGATCCTGTATCGTACTCTCTAGCATGTTTATATTTCCTAACCTGTTATGATATTGTTGAGATGTACTGTACTCGCTCCTGTCCTGACTGGACCTGTTGATAAATTTTACAGATAGCCTGGAGGTTGTCTGCTAGCCTAGAGGAGACAGTAGAGGTTGCATAGATAGCTAGAGTTTTTGCTTATAGTTTATTTTCAGTCATCTTGAGTTGTATTTATGGATTACTGTATTTGGGGTTTGAGATGTATTCTGAGTTTGTATCTTAGACACTTAGACTTCTATCTGTTGTATCTCTTTTCGATTTCATGTTTTATCTATCTTCCTTTATGCTCTACCTTAGATGTGATTGAGTTTACATTCTGCTATGTCACCCCCATTCGGGGGGTATAAACTGTTTAGTCTTATACTGTTAGATGTATTGAGACCTAGGACAGCGTTCTACCATCGACACTGTGGCGTAGGCTGGGCGTTGTTACGTTCTTGTACCCTAACTCTAGGGTGCGGGTCATGACAACGCACTTGGTATAGCTTGATTCGTTGTTGAGCTACCAGGCGCTTCTCATCTAGAGCCTCCAACTCTTGTAGCCGACGACGGTAATTGTCATCCGTCGTCAATCGATAGGTAAGGAAAACACGGAGCGAGGGAATTTGAGTCTCCAGTGGAAGAACTGCCTCACTCCCATATATCAGAAAGAATGGTGTGTTCCTGGTGGCCGTCCGAACTGTAGTACGGTGCGCCCATAAGCATTTGCCAAGCTTCTCATTCCAGTCGCGTTTGTTGGAAGACACGAACTTCTTGAGCAGCTTGAGTATAGTTTTATTGAATGCTTCTGCCAACCCATTCGCTGTCGGATTGTACGGTATTGAAGCCACATTCTGGATTCGGTATTTGTCGCAGAACCGATAGAAGGCGTGGCTTGCGAACTGCGGACCGTTGTCGTGGATGATCCTTCGGGGCAGTCCAAAGCGATAGATGACGTGATGCTTGAGGAAGCTAATCATGTTTGAAGTCTTCACTTCTGCCAACGAAATAGCCTCCGCCCATTTGGAGAAGTAATCTGTGATTGCGAGTATGAAGCGATGTACTCGGGACGAAGGCGGAGTGATCGGACCAATGATATCCATTCCCCATGCTTCGAATGGTCAGGATGCCACCGGCAGATGTAAAAACTCGGATGGCTGGTAGATGACATCTGCGTGGACTTGACAGACTTTGCACTTTCTTGCATAGTCTATCGAATCTGTAACCATCGTGGGCCAGTAATAGCCCATTCGGCGAAGGCGGTCTTATAATTTCGGGCCAGGCTGATGGGCCCCGCAGACGCCGTCGTGAGCTTTGCGTACAGCTTCCTTGGCTTCTGTATTAGATAGACACCGAAGCAGTAATCCATCGTATGATCGTCGATAAAGCATTTTCGTCTCTGTATCATAAAAGAATCTGAGAGAACGTCTTCTGATAGAACTGGCTTCCTTTGGATTCTCGGGCAAGATGCCATAGACTACAAAGTCTACGAATGGCTGTCTCCAGTCTGGTGCTTCGTCGATCGTCTGAGCAGAATAACTCGCTACAAATTGAACGTTATTCTTGGGACAGACCAACTCATGGCCTATCGCGTCCACCAAGTGATGAGCATGATTCGGAACCGCTAAGGAAGCGGCAAGACCTGCTAAGGCATCGGCTTCGATATTTTGGAGTCTGGGAACATGTTCTATGAAGAACCCTTCAAATGATGAAATGATGTTGATCTCTATTTGGTGATAGGGATCATATCGTCATGGAGAACTTCGTATGAACCCCAGATCTGATTGACGATTAAATGCGATTCGCTGTATGCTTGAAGATACTCTACCCCCAGCTTCTTTATAAGTCGGAGGCCAATGACCAAAGCATTGTACTCGGCCACGTTGTTTGAACAGGGCTCGGTGAGGGAGTAAGCCCGATTGATCACCAGCCCGGAGGGAGAAATCAGCACCACTCCGACTCCAACGACGATGTTGTCCATGGGCCCAGTTCTAGAAGCGTCGTCGAAGAACATTTGCCATACGGCATCTTGAGAGGCCACATTTAAATTTTTGACCTCATCTGGAATCTCTTCGTCTATTCTGGTTGACTCCAAACCTGGATGAGCTGCTAGAAAGTCTGCCAGAGCTTGACCTTTAACAGCCTTATGTGGGACGAAGATTATGTGGTAGGGAGACAATATTATCGCCCAGGTAGCGAGGCGAGAGCTGAGTGCACTTGGCTTGGTCATGAGGACCCTGAGGGGGTTAACTCTTGATACGACATGGATGGTTTGTCCCGTGACGTAGTATCGCGTCTTCTGAATGGCGAGCACCAGAGCAAGGCACTCCTTCTCTACGGCAGTGTATCGATGCTCAGGCCCCATCATCATTCGACTGAGGTAATATATAGCTTACTCATGGCCTGTATCATTGTTTTGTGCTAGTAAAGCACCGAGAGAATGCTCTATTTCTCGCACATAGAGCAGGAATGGTTTTTCATTAACCGGGGCCACCAGAACTTGAGGGTTGGACAGATATTCTTTGATGCTATCGAAGGCGCACTGGCATTCTTTATCCCATACGAATGAAACGCCCTTCTTCATGAGGTGGGTGAATGGCTGACATCGTCCGGAGAGGCTAGAGATAAATCTTCTGATGTAAGCTAGCCTCCCTTGAAGGCCTCGGAGTTCACGGAGATTTCTCGGAGGACCCATCTCCATGATTGTTTTTATTTTCTCAGGGTCTATGTAGATTCCCTGGGCAGTAATAATAAAATCTAGAAATTTTCTACTAGATACGCCCAAGAAAGATTTGGTAGGATTCATCTTCAAGTAGTACGCTCGCATCAGGTCGAATACCGTCCTCAGATCCTGCAGATGGTCTCCCTTGGAACGGCTTTTGACAGCTATGTTGTCGACGTAACACTCTACGGTCTTACACAGGTGATCTCTGAAAATGACACTCATAGCTCGTTGGTATGTGGCACCGGCATTCTTTAAACCGAAGGGCATGACGGTGTAACAGTACACGCCAATCGGTGTTCGGAATGATGTATACTTCTCGTCGTTAGGAAACATCTTAATTTGGTTGTATCCTGAGAAACCATCCATGAATGACATGCGCTCAAAGCCACATGTGTTGTCGATCATGATGTCCGTGATGGGAAGAGGAAACTCATCTTTGGGACATGCTTCGTTTAGATTTTGGAAGTCGATGCAAATTCGAATCTTCTCCTTCTTCTTGAGGACTGGTACTATGTTGGCGATCCAGTCTGGATGTTGCTCCTTCTGGATGAAGCCGCTGGCTATCAGTTTGTTGACCTCAGCTTCGATAGAGTTTATGATGTCCGGGCGTAAACATCTTTGCTGTTGCTTGACCGGCCTTGCGTCTGGACGAATGTTGAGCTTGTGGAGTGCAACCTCGGGGTTTAGCCCTGACATGTCTTTATAGCTCCAGGCAAACATGTTAATGTACTCTCTGACGAGTTGCAGTAGCGATTCCCGCTCTTCGTCTATCAGACTTTTGCTAACGAAGATTAGTTTTATGGAAGACTCATTGACGAGGTCAACTTACATGACCTCATCTTCAGTAGGGGGCTCTCTTTGTTTGAACCACTTTTTTCATTACGCATCTAGCTGTTGGACCCATGGCTCTAACTCAAGAAGTTCAGGAATGTCTTCATCTTCTTCATAGGCGTCGACGAATGCCATATTGACAGACAAGACTTGCCTGAATACGTCTCCGATGCTGACATTCGAATCAGAAGTTGGTGATCCAGTTGAGTGTGAATGCCAGTCGCATTCCTCATCTGAGCTTTCAGGGGTCATTGCAGGTGCACCATAACCTAGCCCACATCTGGTCTTGTTGTAGTAATTCCGTAGTTTCCCAGCCGGGACTGGTAACTGTAAGGGTAACCGCCGACCAGTACCATAATTTAAGCCTGGCGTAGTCTCCAGATCATACCCCTGTTTTTGCATGAGATACTTGGATTAGGAGCTATACAGATAAAGGGGTAGTCTCCCGGCGTCGGGTTTGAGATCAACTTCTTCTATCATGAAGGGTTGTGGATCATTCTTCCAGCCGAAGATGATTGGATGGTCCTCTCCTTCGCCTATGAAACAAGCGTCTTCCACAGGAGTAAGTTGGTTCACGGTGTAAATATTTGTCACCTGTGTGTGTAGGTGGGTCCATATACCGTGTTCCATGGCGTACATTGCACAAAGCTTATTAAGCTCGAGGTAGTTCAAAGGTAGCCCTTTATTGATGAAGTAAGGTATCTTTTCCAGTAGAATTACATCATCTGGAGATGGAACATCAGTGTGAGAAGCCACATACTTGGCTAGATCTGACTTTTTTTTGGCCACCCCCTGTGTTAATGAAGACTGGGAGGATGACTTGGGTAGCTTAATCATCACGGGCTCCACTGGTAGAGTAGAACGTGGAGTCATTGGCGTACTAGTGCCCCCCAGTTTGGTGCTCGGTGCTGGGCAGGGAGTTGTTGGCTGGCTAGCAGTCCCCGGCTTAGCTTTCAGCTGCCGATTCATTCTGGAAAGACGAATCGTTATCGGCTTGATAGAGGGATTGAGCTCCTCTGTTTGTTGCTGGCTAGCTCTAGGTAGCCTGATTATCAGTGGCTCTGTCGTGGGTCTTGGCGCTTGGCTAGACCTTGGCAGTCTGATTATCATCTGTCCCTCATGTGTAGAGAGGCTGATTGCATCCTTACGCAGAGTGGCTGTAAGGGGTACAGTTCTGTCAGGGTTGTGGGCCTGGAGGTGGATCGTCAGAGGTTCTTCCGATCCAGTTGCCGTCTTAGTTTGAGCTTGAGTATCTCCTTCGAAAAGGTGCCTTTTCGACTTCTCGTACAAGTATGAGTCTGAGTAGTAGGATTCGACCCCTTTAAAAGAATCGATGTAGACAAATTTTGTCCTCACAAAACTGTGCTTATCGACGTACTTGAAGCACTGGTGCAGTGTGGAAGGCACGATCATGTAATCGTGTATCCAAGGATGCTCTAGGAGAATATTGTAGGAAGTATCCGCATCTATGACATAACAGGTCACTTCTGACTGAAGGTCGCCGATTTGGCACTTCAGGCGAATCTTTTCGATCAGATAGCTCCTGCCTGAATTGAAACCGATGATGGCAGTGCTTATCGGCGTCAGGCGATGCATTGGGATGCACAGATGGTGCAGCAGGCTCTTCGGGATGATGCTTATAGAAGAACCGGGATCAATATGCATCTGATCCACCTTGATGTCGCCAATGTATCCAGTATAATACAAAGGGTGATCGTGTAGGTTGGTCTTGATAAGCATATCCGGAGGAGTGAAGACAATATTGGATATTGCACCTGTACAAGGCTGTCCTGGAGATCTGCAGGCGAGCTCTCCCCAGTGAGATTGGACTGAGCCAGATATGCGTCGGCATTCTGGACGGCCTCGCTCAATGCGATGCGAACATCTTTGGAGAGTCTCAGGAGCTCGTATAGCGATAATTTGGCTGGTATGTTGGCCAATTGTGCCAAGATGTCAAGGTTGTAGGGCCTCTACAGCCCATGAGGTACCTCTTTTTGGAATGGTTTGTCAAAGCGAGTCTCCTTCAGCCTAGGCTTGTCGGTCGTCGGAGGCTGAGAATGTCCTGGAGCATCAGCAGTAGTCGGCTGATGATCTTCAGCCGAGTTACCCGGTGTAGGTTGGGATTGTGCACCCGATCGGGTGACGACAGCTGTAGCTTCTTCGACCTCTGTCGAGATTGTGCGACAGGATTTGACTTTCCCACTCTTCTTCTTGCTGGTAGAGGGTGGTGCGGATTGAGTCACTTCAGGTACCTGGTCCGGATGGACCCACATGACCTCCCCTCGTGATGTGGTAAGGGGTACTAGACCAGTAGCCCGGTCTCGGGGAGGTAGAAGATTAGCAACCTCCATTATTTCTCGAGGGATGGGCACTACGCCATCTTGAGTCTTTGTCGGAGGGAAGCTGTCGAACTGTACTGACACCATATTGGCTGCTACGGTCACCTCTTCGAAATCAATGGCCAGGGCCTTAGAATCGATGAGATGCTGGATGTATCGCTTCAGTTGGAAGCAGTCTTGCGTAGCATGGTGGACGTAGCGATGGTAGTGACAGTACTTAGGGCTCTCCATTTCTGCCGTTCGAGGTTCCTGTCTTGGTGGGGGGAGCTGAACTTTACCCCCTTGTATGAGCATGTCCAAGATGGGCTTGACATGGCTGTCCTCGAAGGAGTAGGTCATTTGAGGCCACTGCTTTTCTGCCGATTTTGGTTCAGGCTTTTGGGCTGTGTCGGCCACCATAGCCTACTTGCCCTTGTTGTCTCGGTTGTTAGAGGAATTATCGCCGTTGTTGTTGGCATTAGGGCATTTACCCTTGTCCTCTCCCTCCGAGATGTGCAGTCCCAGTTGGCGAGCTTTCTTCAACTTGTCTTCTGCGCTAGTGGCACTGATGATGAACGTCTTCCAGTCCTTAAACTTACTTTCGCCCATCTAGAGGCTGATTGTGGGGAGCAGCCTCTTTTGGAAAATTTCAATTAAGGAGGAATCAGGGTTACCGGAAGGCAACTTCATCGCGGTTTGGCAAAACCGCTCAATATAGTTCCTTGTTAGCTCCTTTTCTCCTTGAACAACGTCCATGAGGGTGGACATCATCACGTCTTGTCCTACTTCATAGAACCTCTCCAGGAACATACGTTTGAAGCCGGCAAAGGAATGGATGCAGTTGTCCGATAAGTCGTGGTACCAATCGAAGGCGACCCCTTCCAATGCCCCGATGAACAATCGCGTAAGAATGACGTCGTCACGGGGGAGATGGTCGGTTGTGACCTCGAAGTAAGTGATGTACCGGCTTGCAGAGGTCTTGCCATCATAAGGATTAATGTTGAATGGCTTATATCTTGGTGGTAAGGGAACATCTCTCCATACAGCAGGATACGGTTGTCGTATTCTGAGGTCCTGGAAGGTTTCTCGAGCGAGAAACATGGCCCGGAGCTCCTGGACCTCTTTTCTTACCTTCCTGGCCACATCTGCAGTAGTGGGAGCCGATATTTCAGGAGGATGATCACCGGATTTGGTGCAGCTGAGTTTGAGTACGCATTGACCGCGGGACCCAAGCTTGTTTGGCCAGGCGTCCTTTCTTGCAGAGTTGGAAGGGCTGCTTTAATCTCATCTACGAACTTGACCAAGGTATGCAATATGTCCTCCAGAGTGTCGATGCGTTGGTGATCACTGGGATCGTCTTGGTCGTTGTTCGTCATGAACGTCGTCCTCACATGAGAAAAAATAGAAGGAATGGTGGACGACGTGCCCTCCGAATCATACCCTTGTACAGAGAAGTCGTCAGGGTATGTGGGAATGTTCTCCTCTAGTTCGGACTCAGAAGGAGTGGTACCCCCAGCTTCAAAGCTTGCCTCGTCTTGAGAGTTGTGGACGTCCTCGGGGACGTCGGAACCTGCTGCATGTGTTGGAGGAACTGTTTTCCCTGGATTATCTTCTTGGAACACCGGATTGTTGTGGATGTTCGGAGGAGTGCTACCCCCGGCTCCAGCGCCTCCCAGAGATGTGGACGACGAATCTCCAAGTATGGCAGATTTCGTCTTTGGGCGGGTACCTTGGTAAACTCCTCCTGTAACGGTCATGGACAACCGCTTAGAAGAGAGTTTCTTGGTTAC
This sequence comes from Iris pallida, assembly GCA_029216955.1. Lineage (NCBI taxonomy): Eukaryota > Viridiplantae > Streptophyta > Magnoliopsida > Asparagales > Iridaceae > Iris > Iris pallida. Next base: position 6,004,063 of record JANAVB010007800.1, read on the forward strand.
GCTGGTTGAGATTTTTGGGCTGGAGACATTTGTTTTCTTCCCTCTCCCGCCGCCAAGGATTTTCTGAACAGAATTGCAGGAGGCGACGAGAAGCGCCTCGTCCTTTGAGCTTGGTTGTTGCAGTCGTTGGAAGACGGATCGTCGATCTTCTTGTACTGCCGCATTGTTGCAGCAGCAGTTGACAATGACTTAGGTACAGTAATGTCCATGGAAGGACTCTCTGCACACCGAGGCTTCTTCTCTTTTCTTGCGCTTGTGAAGGATCACGTCACGTAAGTCAGGTGCGTCTCGAGCAACCTTTACACCGTTTTGTGGGACCGGGAATCCCGAGCATCCGAGTGTGTTGGCACCATATTTGCTCCCGGATTGTTGGAAGACTCTTGGGAACCACTTTGTCCGTTTGTCGCCGGGGGCTAGACTCGAGTGGTTCTGTACAACTTTCCATCGGAGGCCCATATAACAGTAAGCGGAGCGCTCGGATGGTCAGAGGTTGGGACAGCTGACTGAGTTCGTCGAGCCCGCGCTGTCCTAGACTTCTTCGCTCTAGCACCCGAGGGTGCATAGCAGAAAGAGTCCAAATGGTACCGCACAGAGTCTGGCATATTTTTTTGGGAGCATCTGGAGTCAGGAACGTATGAGAGGCGGTCAAAGACTGAACCCGAGCTGCCTGGAGCAGATGATCAGCGGCCGGGATTGGTGGCCACGTAGGCTGTCTTCATGCGGCTAGCATTTGTGGCCGCTTGAGCAGTTTGCATGCGGCTGGAAGTTGTGGCCGCATGAGCCTCCTTCATGTGGCTGGCAGTTGTGGCCGCACGAGCCTTTTCCATGCGGCTGGCAGTTATGGCCGCATGAGCTTTCTCCATGCGGTTGGAAGTATTGGCCGTATGAGCCTTCTCCATGCGGCCGGTCTTTGTGGTCGCATAAGTCTTCTCCATACGGCTGGCTTTTATGGCTGCATGAGTCTTCATACGGCTGGCGCCCTTATACGGCTTCCGCATAGAGTTTTCCCTTGTTCCCGTAAGTCCAGCATCGTAGTTCTTTCCTCTACCGAACTTGGGGATAGCAGGGTTCTCTGTGGCCTGAAGTGGGGCCACATGCGAATCTCTGCCATCCTGGGCAGCAGAGAACACTTCGTCCAGAGCATGGAGAGGAGCAAATGATTTGGGCCTCCACTTCCTGCGGACCTTTTTCGTGTGGGCTCGCGTCTGGACCGAGCCAGCACTCCCGTCGGAGAGCATTTCTTCAAACGCCTGTTGGTCGAAGCGGACGACCAGCATCTGTTGTGTGGAGCCAAGTTTGGCTACGTCCGATTGTGTCACCAACTTCTCAACCGTGGAGAAGTTAGTCCCCAGCAGAGTCGCCATTGTATTTGCCATTGATTATAAAAGAACAGAACAATTTTATGGGAGGACTGGACTTTTACTTCACAATACAAACTCGCTCGTACAAAGAGAGCCTAGGAATAAAACCTAGGAAAAGTAATCTAAGTACAATTATTTAGTTTTTTCTGGGGGGGGAGATGGTAGAGGCTCGGGAGAGTGCTATCAACTCTGCCTTACTCCTTGGACGATCGGACGTCGCTTCGGCTCTGGTGAAGAAATGCTCCTGCTGGGTGCTCTTTGCTCTATATCTCTCTCTGTGTCTCCGCCGCTCTCTGTCCAGGGTTTTGCAAGGGAATGACACCTTGCTATTTATAGGGCTTTGTGATAAGTAGGGTGTCCAGTAATTGCTCCTTGAAAAGTGGGCGGTTAGGGATTTGGTTAAGATTAGCCTTGATCTTGTTTGTAGGAAACTAATCTGGGCTGTTAATGTTGATTGCAACAAATCTGGGCAGTTAATGTTGATTGTAACAATCTGGGCAGTTAATGTTGATTGCACCAAATCTGCATGGTTTGTTGGAAATCGATCTGGGCAGTTAATATTGATTGCAACAAATCTATATTGTTATGATTTGTTGGTTGCTAAATCCGAGTGGATAAATATTAGTCAATCTTCTGCCACGTGTCCCAACCGCCATTATGCTGAGAGCCGTATGAACGCGGGTGGACAAGTCATAGTCGATCTTCTGCCACGTGTCTTAACTGCCATTATGCTGCGAGCCATATAGACGGGACGTCCTGGCAGAGCCGCATGAGTGTGACCCCGACTACCGAACCGCATGAGAATGACAGCCGCATAAGAGTGAACCCCAACTGAACCGCATAAGGGTGGCCCTCACAATCCGAGCCGTATGAGAGTGGCAGCCGCATGGGGGTGGCCTCCAACTGAACCGCATAAGGGTGGCCCCCCACAATCTGAGCTGCATAAAAGTGGCAGCCGCATGGGGTGGCCTCCAACTGAATCGCATACGGTGGATCCTACGACCAAGCCGCATGGAAGTCTTTGAAGCGATCCGCATAAGGAGCTTTAGAATTGGTGTATTGTGCCAGCTATAAAGATTTTATCTCGTCTCTCTAGGAGCACGCAATTATGAAAGAGCCATCATTTTACCTTTATGTCAGAGCTGTCAATCGTTCGTTGTCAGAGCTGCCGCCTTCCTGTGTCAGAGTAATTAATGAGCCAACTGCTCAGAGTATTTATGGCCAGCTGTAAAGGCATGTTTTGAGCCGCATGAGGCCACGTGGCTTCCCCTTCATCTTTCTGAGCCGCATGAAGCTCTCGGGTCTTTTGAGCCGCATGAAGGCTCCTTCAGCTATGAGCCGCATAGGGCTGATTTCCGGGCCGCATAAGAATTTATTTATATTTTTCCATTCTTCTACACACATTAGTATGGATTTTGTCACGGGTTTTCCCCGGAGTCCGAGGGGACGTGACGCATTATGGGTAATTGTGGATAGACTCACCAAGTCAGCCTACTTCGTACCTTTTAGAGTGGACCAGTCAACGGAGGTATTGACAGAAATGTATATGGAGCAGATTGTGAGATTACACGGTGTGCCTGTTAGTATTGTGTCGCACCGCGACTCAAGATTTACCTCGCACTTTTGGAGGAGTATGCAAGAGAGTTTGGGCACACGATTGAAGTTTAGCACATCAAACCATCCGCAGACAGATGGTCAGTCAGAGCGCACTATTCAGACGCTAGAGGATATGTTGAGAGCGTGCATGCTTGACTTTGGCGGTTTATGGGAGGACCATCTTCATCTTGTTGAGTTTTCCTACAACAGTAGCTATCAAGCGAGCATTCAAATGGATCCGTTTGAGGCATTGTATGGTAGGAAGTGTCGGTCTCCTGTTTGTTGGAGCGACATAGGAGAGCGATAGCTATTTGGTCCCGAGTTAGTCTTGAGGACAGTGGAGACAGTGAAGAAAATTCAGGGCCACCTGCGAGCAGCACAGGATCATCAAAAGCAGTGGGCAGATAATCGTCGTCGACCCTTAGAGTTCAAAGAAGGCGACCATGTGTTCTTGAAGATATCCCCCACTAGGGGCACGATTCGATTCGGAGGGCATGGCAAGTTGAGTCCAAGGTACGTTGGGCCTTTTGACGTCTTGGAACATGTTGGAGAGGTTGCCTATAGATTGGCCTTGCCACCATCGCTAGAGGGTGTACATGACGTATTCCATGTATCTCAACAGAGGAGGTACGTGGCGGACGACAATTATGTGCTTGATTACTCCGAGATCACACTTGGACCGAGTTTGCCGTACGAAGAGCAACCAGTAGGTATCCTCGACCGTCGAGTGAAGGTGTTACGAAATCAATCTATTCCATTGGTTCGCGTGGCATGGAAGTATCACTCGCTAGGGGAGTCCACTTGGGAGCGCGAGGACGACATCCGAAATCGCTACCCGCATTTATTCGAAGACGAAGGTATGTCTGGCATTAAGCTTTTAAATTACTATCACTTTCCTTGCATTGCATTTGATTCTCCGACCTTAGTTTAATTTCGAGGACGAAATTTTCTTTAAGTTGGGTTGGATGTAAATCCCCATAATTTTTAATTGATTTTTTTATACTTTAATTAAATTTCGTTATGCATTTCATTATTTATGTATTTATTTACTACTAGTTTATTAGTATAATTAATGTATGAGTGTATATATATAATATTATATGTGTGCATGTTCGTATTTCTATTAAATAAGGAATATAATTAAATCTAGGATTTTAGGAATTTAATTGTAATTTTTGTGATAATTTTTGTTAGCTAAAAGGAAGATATATATATATATATATATATATATATTTTTATATATATATATATATATATATATATATATATATATATATATATATATATATATATATATATATATATATATAAAACAATATATATATATATATATATATATGTATTTATCTATAAAATATATATATATATATATATATATATATATATATATATATATATATATATATATATTTATCTATAAAAAATATATATATATACTTAACTTTCGGAAAAAGAAAAGAAAAAGAATTAGAAAAGAAAAAGAATTAGAAAAAAAGGGAAGTGAGCAGCAGCCGCTCACTTAAGTGAGCGGGCCAACCAATGTTAGCAGCGGAGCAAACCCCCCCCCCCTTCCGCCGCGCGCGCGAGTACAGTAGGATTAGTGGGAAATTGAGTAATCCGAAACCCATTAGTATTAGGGTTGGTTGCAACTTGTTATAAATATAACTTTTTGCACAAAACTCAAAACCCTAAACTTCCAAAACGAAAGTTGGGGCTGATCATACCGACTTCGCCTACGAGTTCGTTTCACCAACGAGGGGGCTTTGTGCGCGACGAATGGAGCATCGGAAGTCAGCCCCTCGCCACCCACGGAGCAGTTTTCCCACTCAAGGTACCATACTTCCCTACGACGTAACTTTTTACTCGTAGCACCGATTTTTGATCCGTAAGATTTTCTGGAAAGTAGAGTTGACCCTCTTCGAGATCGTCCAGGTGGATTTCGAAACAACCAATCGACTTGCTCGAAAATTTGAGACGAAGTTGGAGAAAAACCTGTATTAATTTATATAAAATTTCTGAATTTTTTTCGATACGACGTGCGCCCCAACAAACCGGGTGACGTGATCGCGTGCTATACGCATCGAAAGGCGCGTATGGACGTTGTCGACGTGCAGTAACTGACGGAACTCAGTTTCGTCGTGTGTGCGCGACAAAATCAGTCCGTATCCGTCAAGATACCCCGTATCGCCAATTTGCAAACTTCGTCCTAACTTCGTGTACAGTCGTCGATTCGAAACGAAACTTGCACCAACAGGTCCGGATCAAAATTCTGGTCTTGTGTGCCCAGTTTGGTTTGATTTCGAGAAGGTCGAATCGGAACCCCTTTTTGGCGGGCTCGCGACCCACTCAGCGGGAGAATTTGTACACGGCTCATCGGAATCCAAAACTGTACATACCGTTGAGTTTCTCTCCCCAAACTGAATTCGTAGACATATAGTTTGATGACTTTAGAGACCATAGGCTTTGGCACGCATTTCGGTAAAAAGCGGGTCCAACGACGGACATCGTTTTGACCCGAAATTACAATTTTGCCCCTGTTCCAGAATTAGACTTTTGAACAGGCATTTTCTAGGTATATCTTTTACACCGAGTGCGTTTTTGATGTTTGTTTCAGCGTCCGAAGTTGTTGGGAGATTGTGACGTTTCTTGGCTGACATTGTGATTTTCTGGACTTGCCATATTGCACCATCAGGCAAGATACCTTGCCACTTTACCCTGTGATTATTATATTCTTATTTTCAGTTGTTATTTTTAGTATTTCGTATTTCTTGATATTATAAAACTGTGCGTCCAAGTCACACTTGGGTGCAAGCGACTCTATCGGTCGTTTTTTCGCTTTATTTATTTCTCTTGTATTGACTTAGTCTAGTGACCACCCATTGATGTTGAGGTATTGGTATATCTCATACAGCCTTAACACTTGCTTTACCATGTGATGTGAGTCACATGTAGGACACGTATCCACGTAGTCGGCTGGCCACCGATATGTATGGAGCGTGCGACGGATAGGAGTAACTGTCAATATTATTGCATGTTAGTGGACTTGGCAGTTACTAGAGGTTTATGAGTCATGGATGTGACCCTACTAGGCATTGGGTGGGGAGAACAGTTTTTTTAATGTATGGGTCCTTATGCACTACCTATTACTGATCCTGCTGGCCTCTGACATTCGAGGAATATTATGCTTTGAGGTCCCTGGTATCCTGATGAGGCCATACCTGAGTTACTGGTGCTGAGCCAGATACCCATGCATGGAAGGGTTGTACTTAAGTGCATTATCAGTATAGAACTGATAGGTACCCTGTTGCATGCATCCCTTTTCTTTCTATTATATTATCACAGTTTATATGGCATGGTGTTTTCTTATATCTTGCTACGTCCCACTGAGGACCTGGTTATCTCTCCAGTGTTAGACAATTTTCCGCAGGAGTACGGAGCGGCTATGGATCCATCTTACATCGATGACGAGGCAGTCACTACTGATTTCTAGTCTATTCTATATTTGAGACTTTAGTGGACATTATTTTACACCTCTTTTCTTTCTATTTTTGCGGAGGTTGGACTCCGATCTTGTGCGACTATTTTTTTTGCTGTTTGGAGTGAGCATGTTTACCTGGCTATCTTTGGTACACTTACTTATTTATTTGGACTCTATTATCTTCTGTGTTGAGCGGTGATGAGATTAGATTATATAAATTCTGGCCAGTGATGATTTTATTTTACAGCTTATGTGCATATATGAGGATTCCATATATTGGAGTATTCTTCATATATGTGCAGCTGGCATGTTCACGTACTTGGTCCTACGTATTTTGGGACTGGGGCGTTACAGCAAGTGGCTTGAACACCTAAACTCTACTTGCAAGAATCTAAGTAAGGAAAAATCTGATACTAAAGTAATTTAGTGAACTGGAACCCTATAATACTAGCTACAACTGACACTAACAAGCACACTCACATTCTAATCCTCTCTCTAACTCACTAATACATTAATATTTACCCTATAATAAAATTCTCAGATGATGACAGGTAATGTACTAACAATTACTCTAACATTCTAATTCCTAATGATACTAACTCACAAGTTCTGATACTCTATAGGTTCTGAAGATTGGTTCACAGTCATTCCCACACTCAGTCATGCCAAGGACACTCACTATCACTCTACATTACCTGAACCTTATACTCGAGCTCCCCTTGATACTCAACACCCTTGGGACTGAATTTGGGTGCAGTGATCTTGGGATGACTGAACCCCACTAGATGTAGGCTAAAGTCTAACTATAGGGTAGAACAATGATATGCTTACATGCCAACTGAACTAATAGGCCTGGACCACCTCTCCTAAGCTAACATACATACAAACATATTGCGACAGTGATCCCAAATCCCTCTCCTACCAATCTTACTAGTACACTTTAGGTTCCTATAGAAGATGGTATCTAGTCCGTGTCACGACCCGCACCCTAGAGTAAAGGCACGAGACGTGGGTACGTCCAGCCTACGCCGCAGTATCGGCGGTAGAACGCTGTCCTAGGTCAATCATCTAACAATATAAAGGTACATGTACAGTATATACACTCCGAATGGAGGTGACATAGCAAAAACATGAAATCCACAAAGAGATATAGCAGATAGAAGTCTAAGTGTCTAAGATACACAAACCCAGAAAACATCTCAAAGCTCAAACACAATAATCCATAGAATAAATACAACTCAAGACAACTGAAATAAAGTAAGAAAACCCTAGCTATCTATACAACCTCTACTGTATTAGAAATATCTACTATAAATAGAGAACTAACAGTAGCTAGTGATGTAGAGTACAGGATAGCACATGTGAACATGACAGATTAGTACATGATCTACACTAAGGAGTTTTACATGATCTACACTACCATGGAATTGTTCACATGACTATTAGCACTCCCCCGTTTTCCCCAATCAATACACAAGGATCTAAGCAGGTTATGTTATTATACATGATATCACATGAAAGCCCAAGAAAGGGTGCACATGATAGTATACATGAGGGCTCCGTGAACATGAGAGTACATGATTCACAAGAGTGTACATATATGGTGAAAGCACAGGAGTACATGATGAAAGTGAAACGCACATGACACAATGTATCCGATGCTCCCGAGGGGGATAACATCGCATGAAAAGATCCATATAGTACTAATCCGTGATAATGTTGTGACAGCATCAAGTAAAGTAATCTAAAGCAGGAATATAATTCTAACAAGTTATGAAATGATCAGAGAATGTACTCGCCTGATAACCTGAACAGCTGATAGGTATAGCGGTCCAACTGAAGCTACAGAGTCCTATTTAAAGCAACACAGGTTACAAGGTGTTCAAGTTGTAATAAATGAATCTCTACAAGCAATCTATATTATTCTAGGTTCTTGTAAGTCAAATCAACTCTAGGTCAACTCCGATCAACAATCAAGTCAAACTAGGTCAAGTGTTGACTTACAGTTGACTTTTGGTCAACTGGTCAACTCTGGTCAAACAGGGTCAATTCTAGTCTAATTATTAAAGATATAAAGTATACTTCGTTATTCGTACGTCGAAACTTACGACACGCAAATCGAGATAAGATGATCAACGGTAAAGCTAATAATCTTATTATAGTGATCCACGTGTCCATCTTGCCAATTTTAGCGATGTGAGATCACTGGAATTGACTGATCTCAGTTCCGTTGTACTAATCCCAAAATACGAATATTATAAGAAATAATTATTAACAAAAGGGTGATACATAGAGAAACTATCAACAAACATTGTCGAATAATGAAATAAACATCGCCAACGTGTCCAGAATGGTCAAATTAGCTAGGATAGCCTACCCATCGGTCCAATTTGGACACAAGGGCAAAAAGGTAATTTCGGGTCAAAACGGTATCCGTGTCGGAACCATTTTGCACCGAAAAACGTGCAAAAAATAAGTCTACAAAATATAACAAATTATATGTCCACGAAACCAGAATGACGATACGAACACAACGGTATATCCAGAATTGGATTCCGTTGACCCGATCTCAATTTGGTCCGTTGACCAGAACTTGGAATTCCGATTTGTACGGAAATGCGTGGCGGAGGTAATGTCCTCAAAACTCAGCAAACTACATGTCAACAAGTCCAGAATGACGATACGAACTCAACGGTATATCCGGAATTGGATTCCGATAAGCCGATCTCAAAATGACCTGTTGATCCGGATATTGGTATCCGACTTGCACCGAAATACGTGCCGAATCCAATGTCCACTAAAACCTAGAAATATATACGTCAACGAGTCCAGAATAAAGATACGAACTCAATGGTATATCCGTAATTGGATTCCGATGAACCGGCATCAAAAAGTCCCGTTGACCCGGACTGTGGGACCCACTTTGTACTGAAATGCGTGCCAGGGCCCACGTCCTCCAAATTTAACAAATTTTTTATGAAAACATGCCAGAACGATAGCACGAGTCTACTAGTGGTGTCAGAAATAAAATCTGGAGTCCCATGTTCAAGAATAGAATTTTACAAGTTAGAAATTACGAATTCGGACGGCCAATATTTGCGTCGAATTCAACCAATCAAACAAACCAACAATGAAACAAAACTAGAGGGGCAGTAAGAGGGTTATACCAGCTTTGCACCGGAACTGGTAGCACGCTAAATAGACCTACGGTGGAGGAGGTACAAGCTGACGAAGTTGGCTCCGCGAAACTGTTCAAATTTTATACAATTTAAACGGTCAACTTGGTGGCCGGTTTTGATGTGTCAAACGATAAAATTAACGGACGAAAATTAACAGGAGTGAAGGTGGATATACCGAGATTGTGACGAAGCGAAGAAATTGTCGATCCAACGGTCAGATTTTTCGAAAATCATGTGCGAAGTCGCTACAACGGGGCGGTATTTCAGCTTTGTTTCCGGGCTCGTCACGACTGGAACCCGTGCCAAACGCACGGATCGCCTCCGATACGCATCGGAGAGAGGAACAAAGGCCATGGGACCTACCCCGGGGGTGCGCCCGGCCAAGGGGGTTCGACCATGCCGACCTCGGCGGCCACGTCGGCGGCGGCGGCGCTGAACCGCGCAGCCAAGGCGTGCGGCTGCTCAACGGCAGTTGCAGCTGCTGCTGCTGTTAGCCACGGTGGCTGGCCAGCTAGGCGCTCGGCGGTGCTGTGTATGACGGCGGGTGGTGCGGCGGATATGGCGACGCCGCACGGTAGAGGTGGTGGCGGGCTATGGTGGTGCGGTGGTGTTGGTGCTCGGTGGAGCTCGGCTAGGAGAGGTGGTTCGGAAGGAGGAGAAAGAGCTTGGGGATGAGGAGATGGCCGGGGCTGAGCTCGGCCAGGGGGTGGCGGCGCGACCAGGGAGTGGTGGCCGACGGCCTCGGCCAGGAAGGGCTCGGGCTAAGGTGATGGTGGTGGTGGATTAAATGAATGGATGTGGTGGTGGAAGAGATGATGTGAAGGAGGAGGAGGCTGGATGGGGTGGTTCGACCTGCTGATGGTGGCGGCGCGGCCACGGCTGGGCTCGGGCATGGGAGGAGCTCGGGGAGGTTTGAAGAAGCTGTTGTGTGAGGAAGGGGTGTTGGGAAAAATAATAGAGTTTGAGAGAGAAAGGAGAGAGGAAGAGGTTTATTAAATGAGAGAGGAAGAGATTGAGAGAGAAAGAGTAATCTCTTGGAGTTAGGGCCGGCTGAGAATAGGGGAATTTGTGAGTGAGTGTTGGGAAAAAATGTAGGGTGAGGATTGAATGAGGGAAATCAATTGGCTAAGGTCAAATATAGCTAAAAATAAGTCATTCCAAGGGATTTTAGAATCAATAGAATTTTCCATTTAATATTAAAATAGGTAGAAAGGATATCTGATATTATTTTCGGGCAAGGAGGATTGAGGGCGTCATGAGAGAGGGAAACATGAAGGTTGGACTGGGTTCGGTCAAGCCGGGTTGGGTCAAAATCGGACATGGTGCAATAATCGAATTTAAATAGGAGTTGATGATCATGGGTAAATAAGTAGCATGTGGGGACACTACAACAAATATGGACTACAATAGCATGCGCAGAACGCTATAGAAAGCCTTCTATAGCGTATTCTGTCTGCTATAATTGCCCACGCTATAGTATGTCAAGGCATGTGAACGCTATAACATTATAGCGTTCTTGAATGCTGTAGATGGATTATTGCGTTCGTGTATGCTGTGGATGGTTTATAGCGTTCGTGAATGCTGTATATTGATCATAGCGTTCATGAATGTTGTGGATGGTCTATAGCGTTCTTGAATGCTGTTGATGAATAATAGCATTCATGAATGCTATAGACTGTGCATAACGTTCTTTAATGCTATTGATTTATTATAGCATTTCTGAATGCTGTCGATTTTTTATAGCTTTTTGAGTGCTATAAATCGGTTACACAATTTCTTATCTGAATAACCTGTTCTGTATCACATACAATTAACCTATGCATCATAAAAATTTATGCTGAATCACAATTTTGATTTCAACAATTTCAATCGCAACTTTCATTTTGATCAATCAAGATATAGAAGAGGTTTGCCAAAATAAATAAATTCATACATTTTTCATTAAAACATTCAAGATGTAAAAAAAGTTGTTGTACGCCTAAAGTGATCGAAATAGTAGTCCAAAATAAATATTTCATGTAAAAAGAATCCAAGATGTACAAAATGTTTGTAACATAACGCTAATCCAAATTTCAATTAAACCATTCCATTTCCATACAAAATGTCTGTAGGCCAAAATGCAGCTCGATCGACTCTTTCCTTCTAGCTTATATCCACAACCATCAAAAATTTACACGCCAACCTACACAAAATTGAGAAAAAAAACACATTAGCATTATTATATAAAAAATAAGTTCACACAAGATCATGTATCCATGTATTCCATAAACATTTATCTTTGTTGCATTTGTATTCCAGTATTCCTCCTACTTTTCATTTACATTTATCTAAATCAGCCAAAAATGACTTTGTTGTCATTCTTGTTTAATTTATATCTAAATGTTACTCCTCGGATACCTGTCAATATTCATGCCATTTTTCGCCTTCTTCTAGTGTACCCTTCTAAAGATGGATTTCTTATGAGTTAAAGCAACAGATTAGGGAAATTCCTACTTATGGGTTATGGCATAAAATCCAGCCACTAACAACATCTTGTATCCATATACCAGTTAAACTAGAAGTTCTTTATTATAGATCAGAGAATATAAGAGAGATCATATATGAAAACTCTCCAGCAAACTAGAATAAGTAAATATCAAAAAAGTTATAACAATACATAAGGGGATATATTATGCAAATAAAAAAGTTTGTTAGTTTTCTGTCAAGAAGCACCTTTGATTTGCCAAGCTTAGGAGTACTTTTCAGAACACTCCAATTACAGGTAATCTTTTCATCTGCTTCATCATCTTCAGCTTGAACTACATCTTCACTCTCTTCTTCATCCTATTCCAATGAACAAAATACATTAATTTGAAATAAAGCCTTTTGGTATCAATTGAAAGATAAGTAGTCTGTGAAGAAATGAAAATATAATTGAAATATCTATCTACAGTTGCCATAGCATCATCTATATCTGTAACCTACAGTTGCCATAGCATCATCTATATCTGTAACCTGCAGTTGCAACCAAGGAGCAACAAACACAGTTAAACCATGTCTGAACAAATCATTATTTGTGAAAAAGTACTCACTAACTAGACTCTAACAGAACAATCTAAGATTATTGTGGAACCTTCAGCCAGTACACTCAAGTTATGAGCATCTATGGACAAAAATCAACCCATAAAATTATAGGTTCAAATATATTAGTGACTACTCTATGAACATGCCAATGGCACATCAGATGTAGATCAGGTTTTAAACTGGTGGTATGAAATATACCAAAACAGGAACAAATTGCCACTTTTTTAAAGAAAGTGATTGATATCTGATTGTTTTCATCTTTGACAGGATGATTAGCTAGGATTTTAAAAGTGATATTGCCTAATCCTTTTTGGTATTGAAAGTATGTCACTATTTAACTCCTATGATTCTTATTGTACGGGCTATGATCAATCAAAAAAAGAGAGCAACTGATAAAGACATGCTAGAATCTGTCCAAAGTTCACAGTCGATTATCAATTACTATAACCAAGGAAAATACTATGTTACCTATGTTGCAAGGAGATGAAAATGACACAATACAGTATAGACATGATAATATGGAGAGACTGCCAATTTTTACATTTCTAGTGTAGTTCAAGTGTCATTGTCCTTTCCATGTCAGACACACATGGACATGGTTCCAATTTTGAAGTATCTGTGCTTACTTGGTAGAGAGAAGGTTCGCTAAGATTACTTCATTTAGTCGTAGCCAATATATATTATGTACTAAATTTTTTAGGAGTAATATAAGAACTAGATGAGCCTCTAAATTGAAATCCCTTTACACAAGAAATAAGTTACTCTAACAGAAATTTTATTTATGCCTACAAGCGTGCTCGGCAACACAAAACAACATGAAGCTGGTACACCAAGTTCCCCCAAAGGGCAAGAGGGAACAAAATAGTTAGTCTAGTCCTAATACAAGTCCTAGAAGCTTTATACCACTCGTAATTCGTGCATCAGTGGTATATTTTGCATGTATCAAAACAATCCAATATTGGTATACATGCATATCCTTTCTTTAGAACTATCACTAATCATACTACTAAATACAATGTTGAATATAAATATTTGTGAATTCACCAATGAGTCATATACAACACAGTTGAGCATCATGGATTGCTTAAGGTGACATACTTTCATTGTAACGATCTTTATCACAGAGAAAAAACCCTATACAAAATGGACATTAACTTGTTGGCAAATAGAAAACAAAGAGCAAATTACCTTATCCTCCTCCTTCTCAGCCTCATTCTCTCATCCCTCTTTATTTTCCTTCCCTACCTCTGCAAATGGAGCATTACTTTTTGTCTGTTTCTCAGGACTGACGACCTTCTCATCAATATTTACATTCTCCTCAGTTTCCCTGTAAAACTATTATTTTAATCAACACAAAACCCATCTTCAGTAAAAATATATAGCAATATTAAATATTAACTGTCGAAAGCATCAACAATGGAAAATTCTGACTTCCCATGCCCAGCACCGTACCGCTTGACCTCGTACCCTGTCCCGCTCTTCCGCTCATATGCCCTGCGTGGGCATTCAGGGTCACCTCCGGCCTCACCATTCATGTTAATGTAGCACCAACACCTCCGGCCTCACCGTTCATGCTAACGAAGGGCTGGCGAGGTCCACCGTAGGGAGCCCGGTCGCCATCAGAAGGACTATCACCCTCCATACCTCCAGCAGCGTCCCGCTTGTCCTCTTACCCGGTCCCGCTCAACCATAATCCCAATATACATTCTGTAGAAGCAAAGCACACTATGACAAAAAGAAGTGGTCCTAAATTAACTTAATAAGCCAAATTTAACCACATACCATAAGCTAACACTAAGTAACCAAAGATACTAATTTTTTTCTCTCTTGTAAGTAATGTGAAGTTGTAATTGTCCAAGAAGACTTCTTCCTAAACTAGCCAAAGCCAAATGGAAGAAGATAACATCTTTCTAGAGCTTAAGTGACAAAGCATAAAATCAATTGACCACTGTAACGCAATTAAGCAAGAGTGGAAATAGATAATTTACTTTTAACAAGGCTGGTGTTGGAAAATTAATAGATTCCATCCCATCAACAATATATAAGCACATAAGTGAGAAGGCAGCTCAGTCGTAGAATGTGTCCTTTCTTGTAATGAGAAATGATGACGTAAAAAAGTATTGCGTCGAAGCAACTAATATTTCCCTATTTTTTGGCGTACACAAATTATTTTGAACGAGCTAACAAAAGAAGAGAGAATAAAGAAAGTTGCATTTTACAAACAACCATTATAACTAAAATACTTAAAATAAGAGGGAATTTTGAGCGAATATGGAGAGAGAAATTTTGTTCAGGGAACGGAGAAGGAATTTTGAGCGTTCGTTCTTATTATGAATGGAGAGAGATTTTGTTCGGGGAATGGAGAGGGAAATGTTGTTCATGGAATTTTTTGTTAGGAGGGAAATTTTCGTGAAGAGGTTTCTATTGTAATGTTGGAAAAATTTTACTAAAGGGGTTTTTCTATTGTATTGTAGGGAAAAATTTTGTTAGCTGCAGAAAATATAAAATCTGCTCAATATTTTGGATCAAGCATCAAGACTAGAAGAAATGATTGTTATAGGAAAATATTGTACACGACATACCTCAACAACATTAAGGCAAGCAACTTACTATATGGTACATCTTACGAACACAAAATTGGTGGTTGAATATGACACATCCTGCAATTACGAAGAATGAGAGCACACCAAAGATAAGCTGGAGATATTGTGAAAGAATATCAAGAGAAAATTATCAATGCCATAAAAAAAGATAAAGGCACATCCAACTGTTCAATAGAATATTTTCCTCGTAAAAAAGAGGTTTAGATTCTAAGAATCCTGAAATTGTTTGGCAAACCAGAAAATCTCAATATAAAATGCAATTTCTCATGAATAAAGATTATATAGGACAATTCAAAATAAATGGAAGTCAATGCTCTCTTCCCTGAACACATAATTAAAAGAAAATCACCTATAGATGACTCTTGGCTTCGTCATTGGTAAGCCCATGCATTCACCTTCATTATTTCCCTAACCTTCTTTAGCATCGATCCCAAATGCAATTAAGAAATAAACATATCAAAACTTACACTAACAACAATAATAACAAAAGGAACACCAATAAATATATTGACATCTCTTCAATGCAGAACCCACCATGAGACTCTCCAAGCTGCTTAGGCACATTGAAGAACCACTTATGAAATTCCAATAACAAGCACCTTCTCACCTTCCGAGCTCTTCCTTTTTTCCTTTATTTTTGCTCTCACTATAGTGTCTTCCTAAGAAGATTCTATATAAAGTTCACCAAAAAAAAATAAGTAAAAAAACCAAGTACTGTAAATGTTTCAAGAAGAAGAAACTTAAGATTTAGTCCCCAAACCTTACCCATCTTGGTCGCTCTTGATTTGCATACCAACAAGAACAAATGCTCACAGGAATAAGCAGGACCATTTTACTCCTAAATTGATTCTCTATCCTTTTGGGCTCCATAGATTGCACTAACTAATATAGAATTTTACAATGCTAATTAAAATAAGAGATGGACTCGTGAAATCAAAATTCAATATAAAGATAAATGTTTCCTTTGGATTGTCATACAAACCAAAAAGGAGAAGGAGAATACATATAAATGAGCACAAAATTAAAGACCGAGTTCACATCTGACTTATAGGACTGGGCCCGTACATCACCTTGATGTTATGGCCGATGGAGGATTTCAGCATGACAAGCTTCGGTGTAGAGAAGTTGTACTTGACGAAGAAGGTGTTGGGCTTCTTCAACCCCTTCTCACCGGATGCTCTAACGTATCCACCACCGTAGAGGCGTAGTAATTTCCCAAGGATGAGAAATAAGGGTTTTGACGATGGATCTTCTGTCGATTTTCGGAAAAAGGGGTTATGCAGATCTAAATTGGGGGTTTATGGAGATTTCAGGGTTTCGATAAGAATACTGACCTAGAAGAGATCTCGGATCTCAACTTGAGAACCCAATCCAAAACCACGGGCTCCACGGTGACCTCCTCCGCCTTTTGCTATCCTCCGAGTTTGACGACCACGAGGGAAAAGACGATCCAAAGCAAGAAATAGAAGAGGAAATGGGAGCGAGGAGATGAAAGGAGAAGAGAGAGGGAAAATGAAATAGAGGAGGGAAACGTATAAAATGCTCTCTCTTGATACGAAATTGGTGAAATAAAAGAGGGAACTGAAATTTTGGTAGGTAACATCTAACAACTAAAAGAATTTGTATTTCTATAGGGATAAAAATATTTAGCAGCCTTAGATGTTGCTAATATTAGCGCACTAAGCTAAGAGTATATATAAGAAAATATTTGGCAACGAAGTATTTTTGTATTATTAAAAATATTATTTTGGAACGAATTTATCGTTGCTTATTAGGTCCTAAGCTTAGGCAACAGAGATTTGGCAACGTAGAAAAAAATCGTTACAAAAGGTTTATTTAGCAGCGAAACTGAAATTTGTTGCAAAATATTACTTTTATAGATTCTACAGTATTCAGTAAACGCTATAGATAGATATTTTTATAGCACTACAGAAAGAACGCTATTATTGATAACATTCTATAGCGGGGACACTTGAACGCTGTAAAAAAACTGCTATTGTAGGCCCTATTTGTTGTAGTGGGATTCCAATAAATGGGACACAAGTGTCGTACGGGTAGTAGGCTCAATGTGGGCCATGTCCATATTTGGGGTTGACAGGTTTTGGTCGACAGGGTACCCACAAATCAAGTTCGAAAATAAATGTGACACCGTGGGGTGAAATAAAATCGGGTCACGTGTTAGGAAAGTTGTGTGAAGCAAACGGAGCACAAAAGGGTATGTCTGAGTGGGACACGAAGGTCATGGGTGAAGAGCGTCTCGAGTAGAACATGCATGATGAGTTGGTTTCAAGAAAATGACTGGTCTGGTGCTCCCAAATTAAAAGTTACGGTAACGTGCTAATAATGATCAAGAAAAAGAGTAGGAAAATTAATTAATGATCAAATGGTCTAATTTGACCCGAAGTTGTGCAAAGCAAAAAGAGTACAAGGGAACAAGTTTGAGTGGGACACTATATACCAAAATGAAGGTAATCCTGTCCACTACAAAACTCATGAAGAAGGTTTCCAGAGTTGAACAT
Source organism: Iris pallida (assembly GCA_029216955.1). Lineage (NCBI taxonomy): Eukaryota > Viridiplantae > Streptophyta > Magnoliopsida > Asparagales > Iridaceae > Iris > Iris pallida. The sequence continues at coordinate 6,021,862 of JANAVB010007800.1, forward strand.
CCCTGACACTCCAAATATCAAAGGCACGAAAAAGCACACTTAAAGATAAATAACAGAATAAATTATTTATTTAAACTAATTCAATCAGAAAAATAAAAAAATCAACCCAAAATTCAGGGTGCTCACATTCTACCCACCTTATAAAAATTTAGTCCTCGAAATTAAAATTGTTCATACTCCTTCTAGGTCAAACCCCTACAATCAAGTCCCAGAACTTAACCAAATCACACGATAAAAAGGGACGACATACAGGGTCATTGCATATAGTGGTAGTGAAGTCTCATCTAGGTATACTAGTCATGCTAACCAAAACGGTCATAGGGTATCAAAATACACAAGCAATCTAGGGTGCTAAACTAGAAAAGTTACAGAAATAACAATCATCAAAACTGTAGGGCAGTCTACCATCCTATATAAAAACTGATAATTATCAAAAATAAAGATAACCACCAATTATCTATTAAGGAATACTATTCAAAAAAAATCACAATCTAAAGTTAAAGAATGAAAGTCAATTGCATTGAAATCCAATCATAATATATTTATATATATAGCGAGTGTGTTAGAGAGGGAAAAGCTAACATTATGTAAATGTTATGTGGTTTGTGTGTGTATGGTGTATATGGACATGTTCATGTGGTTAGATAGTAGGCATGTGTATGCATGTAATACACATGAAAGTGTATAGGAGGATTTGGGTTTCAAAACAATAGCTATCCAGTTGCACTACTCATGGCATATTGGTTAAGAATCTATAATATACAACCTATTTACTCATAACATGCATGACTAACCATATGTATATATATAAAGATGTAGAGATTTAGTTATGTATCTATATACATTATAACATGTATGCATAAACTCTATATATATCTATATAGGTATATGAACATAACATGGAGAGGAAGGGTTAGGTTTATATGGCAGTGTATACTAAGTTAGGGTGGGTGTGTCCTTGTACAGGGTTATAGCTTTAGTATTGAAAGGTTAAATCCAGTTTTAGTTCAGCATTTACATACAAGAATCTGAAATAAGCTAACATTTTAACCAGTGTAATATTAACATAATGCAGTTTCAGATTTTAGGGGTTTGAAATATCACAACTAACTCAATGCTCCCAACACAACCTAACATGATGGAGATGAAACCCTAACATACTATCCATATATTTATCTATGCATACAATTCAATATTACATATTAAATCTGAAATTGAACTAAGCATTGGAAATCAATGTAAAAATGTTAACATGTATTCAGTTTTAGGATTTGGAGAAATTTGAACATCAACCAACCCAATGTTTATCACAACCTAACATGTAAGAATATGAAACCTAAATTTATATCCCTACATACCACAATGTATATAGCTCAAAATATTACATTTAAAAAAATAAAACAGCAAATTGAACTAAACATTTGGAAACCAGTATTAAGGGTTAATATGCACACAGTCTTAGATTTGACAATTTCAAACACAAAACTCAACTAAATTTTTTTTGAATTGAAACCCTATGTATAACATACATGTGCAGTCATGTAAACATAACTAATAACATGAAATTTATATTCAAATTACGAGTTTAAGCGAAAAAAGTAGCGAACCAAAAATATTGGGGTTTTGACAATTTAAACATTAACAACATATTAATATGTATTTAGATAGGTTGAAAATTAAAGTGTAGCATGCATACGTATCAGGCAAGTGTCTGTGTCCGCTATATATATATATATATATATTCTCATGTCCCAATATAAAAAATCAAATTCCATATCAAGACCAACATTCAGATTCTTACCAAGATTGCAAAGTAGGTGATTGATGTAACCATGACAGTTTTATTATTATTATTATTAATTAATACAAGAATAATAGCAAGAAGGAAATAACGATAAAAGTATGTTCTGTTTATCCGTTTAAAAGAAGGAACCATTTTGAAACCCAGAGCTAAAATATCAATCCAAGATAAGGTCTAGTAAAAATCATCGATTCATTGTATTAGGAAGAAACTCATAGCAAAAAGTTACACAAGGTTTATAAAAGCAGCTAAAGCTAATCCTAAGTTAAATAATGAGAAGCAAAACAAAACAAAACAAATAATAATTTTTTTTTAAGGACTGAAACAAAAGTAGAGAAAACATGTTCAAAAATATTTAAGGTACAATCTGATAATCATATGCGTCTATCCAAAATCATGGTACTCTAAATCCTCGTCATACTAGTAAGCAAGGCTACGATAATCACAGAGTCCTCGACTTAGGCACATACCTCTAGAATCATGGTATTTAAAATTTTTGCGATGTCGCTAGCTTGGCTACGAAAACCTTAAATTCCCACACCCGAGAAATATATCCAAAATCAGACTATATGTCCTCACCATGCTGGCTAATGTGACTGTAGAAGACTAGATTCCATAACTTAGATGACCTAGCCCATATAATTTTATCTTGACACAAAAAAAATTAAATCAACAATGAATACCAAAAATCAAATTTTATCAACGAACATCAAGATTCAAAACTGAACAATAATCCATTAAATCATATAAATACAAACTCGGATGCAACAGCTAACATCAAGATTCAAAATTCAACAATCTTCCATCAAAATCAATAAATACAAACTCAAATTCAACAATAATCCATCAAAATCAAGTTCAACAACAGAAAGTAATGATAAATCAAATCAAGGGAAGAAAAGTTTTCAATTCAAAGTTAAAATAAGATTCTCAAGGGTCGTTCCAAGAATCTCTCAAGAAATCCTAACTGTGATTGAGTACCTTCAAAAATATCCTAATCCTACTGCAGGCTGTAGTGATACTCTAGTTCGAATACCACTACACTAACTGGACCTGCATGGGCTACCACTAAAAACGTGTCACGACCCGCACCCTAGAGTAAGGGCACGAGACGTGGGTACGTCCAGCCTACGCCGCAGTGTCGGCGGTAGAACGCTGTCCTAAGTCAATCATCTAACAATATAAAGGTACTTGTACAGTATATACACTCCGAATGGAGGTGACATAGCAAATACAGTCTCAATCACATCTAAGGTAGAGCATGATAAAAGATAGATAAAACATGAAATCCACAAAGAGATATAGCAGATAGAAGTCTAAGTGTCTAAGATACACAAACCCAGAAAATATCTCAAAGCTCAAACACAGTAATCCATAGAATAAATACAACTCAAGACAACTGAAATAAAGTAAGAAAACCCTAGCTATCTATACAACCTCTACTGTGTCTCCTCCAGGCTAGCAGGCAACCTCCAAGCTATCTGTAAAATTTATCAACAGGTCTAGTCAGGACAGGAGCGAGCACAATACATCTCAACAGATCATGACAGGTTAGAAAATATAAACATGCAGTAGAGTAAGATACAGAAAACTGAAAGAAAGTACATGATGTAAACAGAGAGAGAACTGTAATAGAAATATCTACTATAAATAGAGAACTAATAGTGGCTAGTGATGTAGAGTACAGGATAGCACATGTGAACAGGACAAATTAGTACATGATCTACACTAAGGAGTTTCACATGATCTACACTACTATGGAATTGTTCACATGACTATTAGCACTCCCCCATTTTCCCCAATCAATACACAAGGATCTAAGCAGGTTATGTTATTATACATGATATCACATGAAAGCCCATGAAAGGGTGCACATGATAGTATACATGAGGGCTCCATGAATATGAGAGTACATGATTCACAAGAGTGTACATGTATGGTAAAAGCACATGAGTACATGATGAAAGTGAAATGCACATGACACAATGTATCCGATGCTCCCGAGGGGGATAACATCGCATGAAGAGATCCATATAGTACTAATCCGTGATAATATCGTGACAGCATCAAGTAAAGTAATCTAAAGCAGAAATATAATTCTAACAAGTTATGAAATGATCAGAGAATGTACTCGCCTGATAACCTGAACAGCTGATAGGTATAGGGGTCCAACTGAAGCCACAGAGTCCTATTTAAAGCAACACAGGTTATAAGGTGTTCAAGTTGTAATAAATGAATCTCTACAAGCAATCTATATTATCCTAGGTTCTTCTAAGTCAAATCAACTCTAGGTCAACTCCGGTCAACAATCTAGTCAAACTAGGTCAAGTGTTGACTTACAGTTGACTTTTGGTCAACTGGTCAACTCTGGTCAAACAGGGTCAATTCTAGTCTAATTATTAAAGATATAAAGTGTACTTCGTTATTCGTACGTCGAAACTTACGACACGCAAATTGAGATAAGATGATCAACGGTAAAGCTAATAATCTTATTATAGTGATCCACGAGTCCATCTTGCTAATTTCAGCGATGTGAGATCACTGGAATTGACTGATCTCAGTTCCGTTGTACTAATCCCGAAATACGAATATTATAAGAATTAATTATTAATAAAAGGGTGATACGTAGAGAAACTATCTACAAACATTGTCGGATGATGAAATAAATATCGCCAACGTGTCCAGAATAGTCAAATTAGCTACGATAGCCTACCCATCGGTCCAATTTGGACACAAGGGCAAAAAGATAATTTTGGGTCAAAACGGTATCCGTGTCGGAGCCATTTTGCACCGAAAAATATGCAAAAAAACAAGTCTACAAAATATAACAAATTATATGTCCATGAAACCAGAATGACGATACGAATCCAACGGTATATCCAGAATTGGATTCCGTTGACCCGATTTCAATTTGGTCCGTTGACCAGAATTTGGAATTCCGATTTGCACAAAAATGCTTGCCGGAGCCAATGTTCTCAAAACTCAGCAAACTACATGTCAACGAGTCCAGAATGACGATACGAGCTCAACGGTATATTCGGAATTGGATTCTGATGAGCCGATCTCAAAATGACATGTTGACCCGGATATTGGTATCCGACTTGTACCGAAATGCGTGTCGGATCCAATGTCCACTAAAATCTAGAAAATTATATATCAATGAGTCCAGAATGACGATACGAACTCAACGGTATATCCGAAATTGGATTTCAATGAGCTGACGTCAAAAAGTCCCGTTGACCCAGACTGTGGGACCCACTTTGCACCGAAATGCGTGTCAGGGCCCATGTCCTCGAAATCTAATAAATTTTATATAAAAACATGACAGAACGATGCCACGAGTCTACTGGTGGTGTCAGAAATGAAATCTGGAGTCCCGTGTTCAAGAATAGAATTTTACAAGTTGGAAATTACGAATTCGGATGGCCAACTTTGGCGTCGAATTCAACCAATCAAACAAGCTCACAATAAAACGAAACTGGAGGAAGAGTAAGAGGGTTATACCAGCTTTGCACCGGAACTGGTAGCACGCCAAATAGAGCTGCGGTGGAGGAGGTACAAGCTGACGAAGTTGGCTCCACAAAACTGTCTAAATTTTATACAATTTAAACGGTCAACTTGGTGGCCGATTTTGATGTATCAAACAATAAAATTAACGGATAAAAATTGACAGGAGTGAAGGTGGATATACCAAGATTGTGACGGAGCAAAGAAATCACCGATCCAATGGTCGGATTTCTTGGAAATCGTGTGCGAAGTCGCTGCGATGGGACATCATTTCAGCTTCGTTTCCGGGCTCGTCACGATGGGAACCCGTGCCAAACGCACGGATCGCCTCCGATAGGCGTCGGAGAGAGGAACAAAGTCCACGGGGCCTACCCCGGGGGTGCTCCCGGCCAAGGGGGTTCGACCATGCCGGCCACGGCGGCCACGTCGGCCGCGGCAGCGCTGAACCGTGCGGCCAAGGTGTGCGGCGGACATGGCGGTGCTGTACACGACAGCGGGTGGTGCGGCGGACATGGCGGCGCCGCACCGTAGAGGTGGTGGCGGGCTATGGTGGTATGGTGGTGTTGGCGTTCGGTAGAGCTCGGCTAGGAGAGGTGGTTCGGGAGGAGGAGGAAGAGCTTGGGGATGAGGAGATGGCCGGGGCTGAGCTCGGCCAGGGGGTGGCGGCACGGCCAGGGAGTGGTGGCCGACGGCCTCGGCCAGGGAGGGCTCAGGCTAAGGTGATGGTGGTGGTGGATTAAATGAATGGATGTGGTGGTGGAAGAGATGATGTGAAGGAGGTAGAGGCTGGATGGGGTGGTTCGGCCTGCTGGTGGTGGCGGCACGGCCACGGCTGGGCACGGGAATGGGAGGAGCTCGGGGAGGTTTGAAGATACTGCTGTGTGAGGAAGGGGTGTTGGAAAAAATAATAGAGTTGGAGAGAGAAAGGAGAGAGAAAGAGGTTTATTAAAAGAGAGGAAGAGAGAGAGAGAAAGAGTAATCTCTTGGGGTTAGGGCCGACTGATAATAGGGGAATTTATGAGTGAGTGTCGGGAAAAAAATGTAGGGTGAGGATTGAATGAGGGAAATTAATTGGCTAAGGTCAAATATAGCTAAAAATAGGTCATTCCAAGGGATTTTAGAATCAATGGAATTTTCCATTAAATATTAAAATAGGTAGAAAGGATATCTGATATTATTTTTGGGCAAGGAGAATTGAGGGCGTCATGAGAGAGGGAAACATGAAGCTTGGACTGGGTTCGGTCAAGCCGGGTTGGGTCAAAATCGGACATGGTGCAATAATCGAATTTAAATAGGTGTTGATGATCATGGGTAAATAAGTAGCATGTGGGGATTCCAATAAATGGGACACAAGTGTCGTACGGGTAGTAGGCTCACCGTGGGCCATGTCTATATTTGGAGTTGACAGGTTTTGGTCGACTGGGTACCCACAAATCAAGTTGAAAAATAAATGTGACACCGTGGGGTGAAATAAAATCGGGTCACGTGTCAGGAAAGTTGTGTGAAGCAAACGGAGCACAAAAGGGTGTGTCTAAGTAGGACACGAAGGTCATGGGTGAAGAGCGTCTCGAGTAGATCATGCATGATGAGTTGGTTTCAAGAAAACGACTGGTCTGGTGCTCCCAAATTAAAAGTCACGGTAACGTGCTAATAATGATCAAAGAAAAGAGTGGGAAAATTAATTAATGATCAAATGGTCTAATTCGACCCGAAGTTGTGCGAAGCAAAAAGAGTACAAGGGAACAAGTTTGAGTGGGACACTATATACCAAAATGAAGGTAATCCTGTCCACTACAAAACTCATGAAGAAGGTTTCTAGAGTTGAACATCCCTGACACTCCAAATATCAAAGGTACGGAAAAGCACACTTAAAGATAAATAACAGAATAAATTATTTATTTAAACTAATTCAATCAGAAAAATAAAAAAAATTAACCCGAAATTCAGGGTGCTCACAGTCCACTAGGGACTGGTACCAGGTCGAGACTGAACAAAGGGGCTCGACTTCAAGGTCTGAGCAATGCACATGCTGTGGACTGATGCTAAGCAACAACCCATGAATGAGAAGAATGGCTAAGACAAGTGAATAGCTACTGCTATGGTAAGGGACATAACTATACATCAATGGCAGTGACAGAACATAAGATGGCTGAATAATCAATGCAAGCAATGGACAGATGCAAGTATGAGCAGTATATTTCATTAGCTCCTATATTAGACACACAAATCTCTGAGAAGAAGCGGTAAGCAAGCAGGGTGTACATCATGTACAAAGCAAGTGTTCAGCCCGACTGTACTATGTGGCCATTGCAGTAGCTGCCAAGGCTCGAGATGGCCATGGCTCGAAGCGCCAAGCTTAGGTCTACGTGTCAGTCACTAGACTCACCCAAAACAATAGCTTGGTAATGAAACCAAGGTGTGTCGAAGGAGAACAGTGACTATAGCAGCAGGGCATATACTGTTCACAGTGTAACTCCTGGCTGGGTGTCCCCGTGTCCAAAAACTCCTATCAAATTATCTCAAAATAAACTCAGTCAAGTTTACATGTAATCTACAATATATTAGCTATCCAAATATATAATTATTTTAGAAATTGGAGAACAAAACATCCTATGGGGCATTTTGTCGTAGAATTGAGATACGTATCTGATCCTCTTGCGATATGCACCCCAAATGGATTCGAAATCAAACCAAACATAACCTAATGCTAGGGGAACCCTAAATGAATGCATCTATGAAAGAAAATAGAAACTATAGGAGGTTTAGATGTTCTTACCCATTGGGAGTTGGAATCCTAATGCAAATCCTAGAATATATCTCCTACCAAGCTCCAATGGCCAAATTGCTCCAAATCCTTTCTAGTTAGCCAATAGAGGCCTTCTCTCTCCAAGAGGAAGAATTTACAATTGGTTTGGATGAATTTGGACTTGATTTGAGGAATGAAGGTAAATTTGGGGAAGAACACAAACTAGGATTAGGGTTTCAATGGAAGAGGGAAGAAAGAGGCTATGTATTTGTCAAATAGTAAGGGGAAGGGTGTCTTAGTCGGCCATGGGGTGCCCCTAGGTTTTGGTTTGGGTGAAAATGCCTAATGGGCTTCCTATTTGTCAATTTAAGGCCCCTTAAGGGAAAGGCCCAAAGTGGCTAATGTTTTAAATCACTAAATGGATTCTAAGTGTTAATCTAGCTAGATTAGATCCTCACTTAAGTTATCTAATCTCGAACAAGTTTATTTGGTCATGGCTATTGTCTAATCAATGTATTTCTAAGGTTTCACTCAACAAGATACTAATACAATTCATCAATTTAAATAATAATAAAATAATCAAAAAAAATTACCAATTACCAAAATATCCTTGCTCCAGAATGTGGTGGTGACAAATCTATCCTCCTTAGAAAAAATTTCATCCTCAAAATTTAAGATTGTTGTACTTCTTCCAGGTCAAACTCCCGACAATCAGAGTCAAGAAAATTCTATCTAATAACATGCAAATCATGGTCCTACAGGTCGTGATTCCACTGTCTCGGACAGGGTCACTATACTATCTAGCACAACATAAAATATACTGACAGATACTAATGGAATCACACACCAAGATGAAAAAGAAGGACATGAAAGACAGACCTGCTAATACGTCACCCATAGCATCGGTCTCCTCGATCGTCGGCACAAAAGCCCTGCCCCTCTGGTGCTGGGCTTGGTGCTGTGCCACAGGTGGCCTAGCTCCCCTCTCTACTTCAAGATACTCATGCGACATCCACACTGATATCTCCTTCAACTATACTAGGGTACTACCTATAGGGTATCTATTCTGAAGGCTGATAACCATACCCGTCTATTCAAAAATAACTGAGGCAACCTAGCCCATAAAATTTATCATGGTAGAAAATTAAGTCAACAATGAACACCAAGAATCAAATTAAACAACGAACAAGGAAAGTAGACAGAAACAGTTGGAATCGAATTTCGAGATAGTTTATAATGAGATTTTCAAGGATCATCCCAGAAATCTTCTCAAGTAGTCCTAACTGTGACTGAGTATCCTCTCCTCTAAAGCCTATTCCTTTTTTCCTATCACAGGCGCACAGTAGTGCGACTAATTGTCGCGCTACCACAATATCGCACTAATACGAATCTCGACCTGCATGGACCACCACTAAAAATGTGTCACGATTCGTACCAAATGTAGGGGCACGAGTACATAACAGCGCCCAGCCTACACCATAGAATCGGCGGTAGAATACTGTTCTAGGTCGCTAACTAACAACTTACACAAAAGATTTAATGTACCTGTCATAGATCTCAACTCCGAATGGAAGACAAGTATAAGATATGGTAATACTCAATCACAGTCTAAGCACGATCAGATATAACAGAAGTCTAAATAACTATAAAACTCAACAAACAACAACTAAATATAATATTCAAACAAAACTCAAATACAATATCAAAATCTCCACTTACTAAAATTTAAGTTCAAGAAGAGAAATCTAGAACAAGTCCACTAAACTAGTCTTTTAATCACTCCTGAAAGTCGGGACCCAAAGTAGCTATCCCCTCCTCAAATCCATAATAGGAAGGACCCATGTCCTCTGGGCAATCATCTGAAAAATATATCCAGTCAGTATGGAACGAGCATACCTCATCTAGCAATCCCATGCAAATAATAAAGACTATAAAGCATTTATAGACAGTTATATTGATGAATCATAGAAAGTTTGAGATAGGTAATGAAGTAGGACAATAGTCAAAAACAAGGAAAGTAAATGCAGAGAAATATGGAAGCATGGAAATAAAGACTATAAATAGAAATACTAAAACTAGAACAATATGATACGAGTCCAATCTGTAAAATATGAGATAATGTGATTCTAGTACATGATACTAGTCTAGTGTGTTTTGAGATTCTGTTCTTGTCATGAAAACGAATAGCAAGTAAATACGGCACACCGCACATTTGGCAAGTGTACGATGGTTATCTTTCTTATTTAGACGAATAAATACGGCACATTGAACGCTCGGCCAAGCGGCAACGCTATCTTTCTTATTTAGACGAGTAAATATGGCACATCGTACGCTCAGCCAAGCGATGACGGCTATCTTTCTTGTAATACGACACATCGCACGTTCGGCCAAGCGGCGACGGCTATCTATCTTGTAAGGTGGTTCTTGTTGAATACGGCAAGTCGTATACCGGGCCCAGCAGTGACGACATCTTGCTTGTAGTAATAATACTTGTATAATTTGAACATTTAGTACTTGTAGGTATTTCGAGTAGATGGTTCTTGTGAGTGGTTCGAGTAATAGAGGCTAGACGAGTCAAAATATATGTATTGCGAGTAGGTGAATCCAAAATACCAATGCGTGTTGTGACAGAGAATCAAATAGAACTATACTAGAACCGAATCACAGTAATCATCAAATAAATGAAAGAACTATCAGAGAATGTACTCGCCTGATACCATGAGCAACTAAGGTATATCAATGTCCAAACTGGAGTCACAGTGTCCTATTATGGGAGATACAGGTAATAATGTGTTCAATATTGAATATTAGAATTAAACAATGCAGTCCAAATGCCACTAGGTCTATCTAGGTCAAAAGTCAACCCAAACTCAACTATGTCAACTCAAGTCAATGGTCAAATCTAGATCTTAGCTAGTCTAGTCTAAAGTTGGACAGTTAGGCTATTTTTGGGGTTAACCATCTAGTCAATTCTACATTAACTAGACTCAATCTCTAACTTAACTTTAACACATGTACTAAGGTATAACACAAATACCTATATCATATACATATAGGACATTACATATATTTACACAATCTAACATTAACCCTATCCCAATTCTATGATATAACCCCCATACATATATATATAAGGCATTGATATACAATTCCATACTCTACGACTCTACCTAACCTTCAACCCCAAATATGAATACCTATAAGGTAAGACTCAATAAATATATAATGAATATATATAAGGTATAATCTAAACCTTATATCATATATCCCATCACATAAACCCAATGATATGCCCTCAATATTACACATAACCCCAATATTTTACCCTTTTCGCTGTTACATATATGCATCCTTACATTACTAGCAGTCCTTACTGCTATATCATCTGATTTCCAAATGTTCAGAACCATACATTGATGCAGGACATCTCATCCACCATATCTAATAACACACCCACATGTCTCATGCTCCCATCTAAGTATCAGAGACCCCCCTTCCTGCCTACTCCTGAACCTAGTGTCCTGCCTTCTATCTCTCTCAAACTTCAAAGCCATTCCATCTACTGCTGCTACAAATAGTATAAAAGTCTCCCCATCTCTTCCTTACAACCGATACTAAAATCTGAACTATACATCAAATTGTAAAATAGGAAAGGAAGGATGGGACAGAGATTAAAAGTGATGGCTGAACTGAATGATACTTAACTGTACACTTTTAGGGAATGTAGTATGTAGTGGATGCAGAAAAAGGGGGTTACAGAACCTATCCTAATGCAGGTCTTAATTAATTAGCATGTCGTGTATCACATGTTCTGATACATGGCATGAATAGAGAATGCAGTGTAGACTATTTGCCGTTGACCCAAACTGGATCGTAGTCAACCTAATCTTGATAATTAACAAGACGATATCTATTATGATCCAACTAGACACATCAAGCTACATCAAAGCTCCAAAAACAGATAATCACCACACATCAGGTCAAGATGAACATCATCGATGATTGCTATGACATGCTGTTGTTTACTTATTCTCTGAGTCTGTATTTTACTTTTTATTGAATCTAGGCTATTGTAAGTTGAGTCACACTGAGTATCTCAACCCTAGACTTTACACCCAAAGCTCCACAAGCAAAAGTCTAAAAACTTGCCAAACCCAAACAGCCCATTGAACATTCTGTCCCCAAGGAGACAGAGTTCGGGCCGAACTCTGCCCCACACAGAGTTCGGGTCGAACTCTGCCCCTTAATTTTATGACTTGATTTTTAGGGTTGGCTGGTTTCTAGTTGTCCAATGGCCATAAATTTGAATATTTGGGACAGAGTTCTGGCCGAACTCTGCCTCTCTGGACTAGTATATATAGGCCTTGATTTCTCTCATTTTCAATCATCCAATCTTTTCACCTTCTCTTCTCCTATAGCCTATACATTCAAGAGCTTATTCTTCTCATCTAACTAGCCATAAAACTTTCCAATCCCCCAAGGTGCTCAGTGCGAGTCAACTAGAAGTTTGTGTGCAAGAGTTTCAAAAGAAGACACTTGGACAATTCCATGTCTCGCCATCTGCGAATCTATAAGAAGTTGGCGTGCTCTTTTGACTAAAGGCACGTGGTTGTACGCTATTTCACAAATAGTGGATTTCAATCCTGAGCTAGATTTCTCAGGCCTGGACTAGTCCTCCACGAGGGAAACTAGGTTAAAAACTGTTGTGTCTGCGTATGCTTCTCTGATCTTTATTTATATTCTGCACTTATACTCTGATTATTATTTCTGTTGGGTGAACTTTACTAGAGTTATTTTTAATTGGCTATTATCAACACATACTCTATTCACCCTCCCTCTAGAGTTGCCTACACGTACTTCAATCGATATCAGAGCTTTATTCTCTTATATCGGACTAACATCCTAAGAGATGATCCATAGAAACCACACAACCTACATTTCCCAACTATGGTGAAGGACAGTCCATAAATAGGCCACCCTTATTTGACGGAACCAACTACACCTATTGGAAGACTAGGATGAGTTTTTATCTTAAGTCTCTAGACTTTGATCTATGGACTATCGTCACGAAAGGTTAAAAAAGCCTGCCAGAATAGTTGTCGAGGTAACTATTGCTGAAAAATCCTACGACAAATATTCTGATCAGGAAAAGAAACAGGTAAGTCTAGATGCTAAGGCTATTAATGCTCTTTTTTATGCAATAGACAGGACTGAATTCAACATGGTCTCTATATGCTCCACCTCACATGAAGTATAGAATCTTTTACAGGTGACTCGTGAAGGAACCACACAGGTTAAAGAATAAAAAATTAGTTGTCTGACACAAGAATATGAGGCATTCAAAATGAAGCCAAATGAGACAATTACTCAAATGTTCACCAGATTCCTCGACCTCATCAACCCTCTATCTTTCCTTGGCAAAGCATATTCCAACCATGAGAAGATATGCAAAGTGGTAAAAGGATTGTCGAAGATCTGGAACCCCAAGGTCACAACGATTATCGAAGAGAATGATCTTACGGCTATATTACTAGAAACTCTGATGGGCAAGCTAATGACACATGAGCTCGACCTCAAAGATTTTGAAGAAACGGCCCCAAAAGAAAAGAAAATTGCCTTAAGAGCTCATCGCCAAAGAACCATCACAAAGGAAATAGATGACGATGATTTCGAAGGTGACGATCAAGCACTCATGGTTCAAAATTTTAAGAAGTTCCTATGCTTCAACCGAAGGAAGAAGAAACAAAAAGACGATAAGGAAGAACCCACCTGCTTCGGATGTAAGAAGACGGGACACATAAGAAAAGATTGTTCAATAGCAAAGAAAGGAAGCAGATACGAAAAATCGTACAAAGGGGCAACCTCAAAGAAGTATGCCAATACTAGCATAGGGTACGAAAGCGAGGCCAGCGATTCAGACAAAGAAGAAGACTCTCCGTAGGATACTGCAAACGTCTGCCTAATGGCAACTTCGGACAAGGAAAATGAATCTTTTGAAGATTTCTCCTTTGATGTACTGGGTGACGCCTGTAGTGATCTTCTTGAAGACCACAAAAAGGTTATTAGTAAATATAAGCATGCTAAGGAAAAGATCAAGACCCATGAAGTCGAGATCCATAGACTTTCTTGCTTACTTGAGAATGTTAGAAACATTATACCCACAGAAAGCACTGAGGAGGTATCTAAGCTTAAATTAAACTTACACGATGTCGAATCTCTTATTGAGAAGTAAACACATGATATCACTACTTTAAATAAAGATCTTGCTGAAGAAAAAAACAAATACAAGATTGCTACTGCTAGAATACATGGCCTTACTACTAAATATGATGAGTTGCATATTGCCTCTAAGAAATTAGAGATTAGACTGGACAAGCAGGTGATTCAACCTCAAACTCAGTCTCACAGTCACAACACTTACAAACATGAGACGGCTCAACACAAGAGAGCACGTCACCACAAGAACACATCCTCATACTACTCAAAATCATGCCTTTATGTACACTTACTCACATGAAGCACGAAAAACACACACAAGTAAATTCTATCATCATCTTGCTGTACACAATCACCATTATCATCATGCTACTACACACACTGACTACAATCATCCTACTGCTACACATAGCTATCATCGTCCTACACCCACATATAGACACAACTATCTTCCGGCACCCAATACCAATATGCATGCTACCTGCACTTATTATGGTTTACACTGACACATATCATCGTAGTGTAGATTTAGAAAACTAGTTGATATCAATCTATATGCATGGGTACCGAAGACTAACTTTTCATGACCCAAAAGAATATAGGTACCAAAGGTCATATCTACTCATGGCATATGTGGACCTTCCTTCTCAAACTAGAAGCAAATGGATTCTCGATAGTAGGTGCTCGTGACATATGACTGGAGATGCTAATCTATTTGCAACACTATCGATAAAAAGGGAAGGATATGCATCCTTCGACAATAATCTGAAAGGCTATATCATAGGTAACGGTACAATTGGTTATTCTCTTTCTCCCGTTATTAAGGATGTATGTCTAGTAACCGAGTTAAAATATAACTTGCTCAGCATTAGTCATCTTGTTGATCACGGATATGATATTAACTTTGGGAAAACTAAATGTTGTATCTATGATAGATCAACTGGAGACATCGCTTTTGAAGGGATAAGAGAAGATAATATATATATATATATATATATATATATATATATATATTCTATCTATCTAGAGATACTAAAAATGCCGGATGATGCCTCTATGCCCACAAAGACGAAAGGCTATTATGGCACCAGCACCTTAGTCATGCCAACATGGATACCATATCCAGATTATCAACCATAAATCTAGTAAGAGGCCTGCCAGACATCATATTCAAGAAAGACACGGTATGGGCCGAATGTGAAAAGAATAAGGCTACCAAATCTTCATTTAAATCCATAAACACTGTAAGTACCACCCGACCATTACAATTACTTTATATGGATCTATTTGGTCCTATATTATAGCCAGTCTTGGCGGGAAACTCTATGCTTTTGTTATTGTTGATGACTTTTTAAGATTTACTTGGGTTTTCTTTCTCGCAAATAAAAATGATACCATTTCAGTTTTCAATGTTTTTGCTAAAAAGGTCCAAAACGAAAAAGCCTACATGATCACTCTTATCCGAAGTGATCATGGTGGCGAATTCAAAAATTTTGATTTTGAAAAGTTTTATGTTTTAAATGGCATTAATCATGAGTTTTCTTGTCCTAGAACTCCTCAACAAAATGGTGTTGTGGAGCGAAAGAATAGGACTCTTGGCGATATGGCTAGATTCATGTTGAACCAATTTTCTCTTCCAAAATATTTTTGGGCAGAAGTTGTCAACACAGCGTGCCATATTTTGAATAGGGTTTTGATTCCACCGATTTTGAAAAAAATACCCAATGAGCCTGAGTTTTGGTAGAACTCCAAATGTTTCTTACTTTCGAGTGTTTGGTTGTCACTGTTTTATCGTGAATACCAAAGACAACATGGGAAAATTCGATGCCAAAGCTGACGAAGGTATTCTTCTTGGTTATGTTGCCAATAGTAAGGGATATAGAGTATTCAACAACTGCTCCATAATTCTTGAAGAGTCTACTAACGTAACTTTTGATGAGGACAGTAGTACAGCTATCATTTTCGATGATGATGATCCAGCAACCTTTACCCATGTGGATACACCATCCGAAACAAACTCTCTGGAAGGCTTACCAAAGAAGTTCTAATTCAAACTTTCGTATCCAGAAAACTTGGTAATAGGTAAGGTATCGAAAGGGGTAACTACTCGATCTTCTTTGAGAGATTCTATTGCTAGTACTGCTTTTATTTCTTAAATTGAATCTAAAAATATTTTAAAAGCTTTTAACGATGAATTTTGGATATTTGTAATGCAAGAAGAACTCAACCAATTTGAATGAAATCAGGTTTGGGAACTTGTTCCTAGACCTGTTGATCATTCAATTATTGGTACTAAATAGATTTTTTGCAACAAAGTTAATGAGGACGGTTTGGTCACTCACAACAAGGCTTGTCTCGTAGCACAATGATACAACCAAGAGGAGGACGATGAGACGTATGCTCCTGTTGCACGACTTGAATCTATTCAGATGCTTTGCGCCTTTGCAAATTTCCAAAACTTTAAACTTTTCAAATGGATGTGAAAAGTGCTTTTCTAAATGGTTTTATTAAAGAAGAAGTTTTTGTCAAGCAACCCCCTAGTTTTAAAAATCATAAATTTCTTGACCATATTTTTAAACTTAAGAAAGCTCTTTACGGCCTCAAACAAGCTCATCGAGCTTGGTATGAACGCCTTAGTACTTTCTTACGTGATAAAGGTTTTTTAAAAGAGAAAAATTGACACTAAACTTTTCATAAAATTCCTTGATGACATTGTTTTGTTAGTACAAATTTATGTAGATGATATCTATTTGGGTCTACTAATGAGGATCTATGCAAAGAGTTTGCCAAGTGCACGCAGAACGAGTTTGAGATAAGCATGATGGGGGAGATCAACTACTTTCTTGGACTGCAAATCAAACAATACTCGCAAGGCGTCTTCATTAGCCTGTCGAAGTATACAAAGGACATGCTGAAAAAGTTTGAGCTTGAAAACATCAAACCTATCAGCACTCCTATGGCTACTACAACAAAGCTGGAACCTGATGAAAGAGGTAAACCGGTCGATCATCGTAAGTATCAAGGTATAATCGGTAGTCTATTGTATTTAACTGCTAGTCATTCCGATGTTATGTTTAGTGTTTGGTTATGTGCTAGATATCAAGCAAATCCTAAAGAATCACACATGACCGCTGTTAAGCGTATCTTTAGATATCATAAAGGAACGATTACAGTAGGCTTGTGGTATCCTAAAACCAATTTCTTTGACTTAATCGGATATTTCGATGCTGATTTTGCGGGATACAAAGTCGACCGTAAGAGTACCAGTGGCATGTGTCATTTGTTAGGAAAGGCTTTAGTCTCATGGTTTAGCAAGAAGCATAATTCTGTCGTATTATCCACAGCAGAAGCTAAGTATATTGTAGCAGGTCATTATTGTGCACAAATTCTGTGGATGAAGCAAACTCTTAAAGACTATAACTTATCTTTCATGCACATACCTATTTTCTATGATAACACTAGTGCTATAAGCTTGACCAAGAACCTAGGATGTCACTCACGCACAAAGCATATAGAGATTAGATATCATTTCTTGCGTGATCATCGATAGTACGACACTATTAACTTTGAGTTTATTGATACCGAACATCAGCTAGTAGACTTCTTTACTAAACTACTAGCCGAAGAGCGCTTCCATTTCCTTTGTATGTAGTTAGGAATATTGGATGAAACCGTCATACAATAATATGTACCTTCGTAAATAGCGGTTATGACATACATCATTTATAATGACTCAACTTTAGGTTCAAGTCGAAAGGGCCCTTCTGACAACAAGGCGTAAAAGCCTAAGCGACACGGTATACTAGTCTTCAGATTACCGCTAGCTGGGATCCGACCCCTATAGCTACCCCAAGACAGTTTTACTGTAATGATCGCTGTCTTAAACGATCATTTATTAGATGGCTACATCGTTTTTATGACTTATATCACTAAAACTTTCAAATTCAAGACTTTTTCTTATTCAACCATTGCCTTTTATGTGTTCTGGAATAGACAGGCAGAGTTCGGGCTGAATCTGCCCCACACAGAGTTCGGGCCGAACTTTGTGTGCCTGCGCATAGAACCTCCAGTTGCTCCCAGCCATTTAATTTTTTGATCCGACGGCCAGGATTTCACCCGACCTGCTGGCCCCAACCTTCTTAAACCCGAAAAAACCCCTTTCTCTTTACTTTCATCTTCTTCTACCTCCCTCAAGACTCTTTTCTCTCAAACCCTTACCCTAGAAAACCCATATCTTTAGGGCTTTCTCCATCCAAACTCAAGATCTAAGGAATTTCGAAGGATCTATTTCATTTTCAACCATTTGTGTGAGGTATAACTCTTTTTTCTCCTCTCTTTCAAATTCTCTCTTTCATTATCAATGGTACCAAAACTTTTTGGTAGAGGAAAGAGGAGAAGAAGTGAAGGAGTATCATCTTCTAACCTTCCTCCTCCTCTTCCTCCTCCTATCCATCCATTATTCAATCCACCACCTCCAGAAAACCCTAATACCTACAATAAGCAACTTTTTGTCTCATTAGATGCTTCCAATGAGTGGTTTTCTGACTTTTGCTCATGTAGCATATTTTTAGGACATCCGATCAACTTTACAATATTTTTAGATTATGATTCACTATTTCATGACTTAAAATCTAGATGAACTTGTTTCAACTTCATCCCTTGTCTATTTAAATGCCATACAAATGCTCTACTGCAATTTGACTCATGACAACATGCAGATTTATTCCCGTGTTGCCGGTATTGATATATCGTTTGATGACTTCGAGCTTGCCGACTATCTAGAAATCTCGGAACCCAACTCTTGGAAGAAACTCGTCGATGTCCGACGGTTTCAATTTTTCGATGGATCTTCTCTTGAAAGCTTCAAGGACGACTTGTGTACCCCTAACACCCGTCCTCACAAGCTTAGAGCAAAATTCCTTAACCCCTACTTCTATGAACTCTATTGGATTATATTCTCTTCGATCTTGCCCAAAGTGGGATCAACCGATGAAGTTTTCTATCTTGAGATATCTGCACTCTATCACTTGCACTTCCATGTTCCATTCAACTTCCCTCGCACTATGATGGACTGGATGATTAGTGCGAGAACCAAACCATGATCATTGGTCTATGCTACGTATCTGCCGATGATCTTTCGTGCTTTTCATATCCTACTTGATGTGTGCCAGTTTTTTCCTGCTCCAGTATGTCATTCATGTACTAAACACATAGAAATATGTCACCACTTTCTACGTGATCACCAACAACACGAAAATATCAGTCTAGCATTCATTTACACAAATCATCAACTGGCAGACATATTCACAAAACTACTAGTCGAAGATCGTTTCAACTATGTGCATCGAGAGTTAGGCATACTTGAATTTTTAGAGTCGTAATGTGTTATTATTAATAAAAATACTTAAAAACTTAAGATTCAGTGGTTTATTAATTGAAGTTATTTTGGGTACAAGCCGAAAGGGTTCTTCTGTCAACAAGGCGTAAATGCCTAAGCAACACGGTGTCAAGTGTCTTCGGACTATCGCTAGCTGGGATCCGACCCCTACAACTAACCCAAGGTAATGAATATTAATTAAATCAAAGAATTACAAGTTTATTGTCTATTTTTATAATTTATTACTCAAATATGACCTAAAATACATGTGGCCAAACTCAGACCGAACTCAAACCGAGTTATGACCGAGTTTGGGTCGAACTCGGATCGAGTTCTGATCGAGTTCGAGTCGAACTCTATAAGGACATTTTTTATAAATAGCAGCGTGAACAGAACCCCCTTTCTTCTATTCTTCTTCTTCTTCCCCAAAGTGCAGTTGCTTGAACCTCAAAAACCCTAACCCTAGATTCTCGAAAACCACTTCCCAAGCCTCTAAACTTGATTTTTTTTGGATCTAAGCCTCTAAGAAGGCGTTCTCTACCGATTATGATCTCCGTTGAGGTATATCTCTTACTTTTTCTTTCTCAATTTCATGGCTCCTAGAATCTTTAAGTGAAAGAAAACTAGAGACACTATCTCATCTTCTACACCAAAATATGAACTGATCAACGTGTTCGGTCCCTCTCATCCCGATGACGATGCGGACTATGACTCGACACTCTTTGTTTCATCCGAGAGATCAACCCTTTGGTTCGATCATTTTTGTTGTCGAGAAATTTGCCCGGGTAAAACGATAAACTTTACCATTTTCTCAGAATATGCAATCACTTTTTAGACCCTAGGACTTCATAAATTTCTAGAGATTTTCCATCCAATTCATGACAATACAGTCCGCATATTTTATTACAACATGCAAGAAGCAGACGGCTGTATTCATTCATCTGTCAGCAGCAAGGATTTTGAACTCAACTCTGTCGACTTGAGCGAATATTTTCTAATGCCAGACATTGGAGGTGCTCTCATCGATATTACGAAGGTTCAATTTTCTACCGACATGACCCTTGAGTCCTTCAAGGTCGTATTGTGTCCTCCGGATCCTGTTCCCCAGAAATGGTTGTTCACATGCCATCTTAAACAAAAAAAATTTGAACTTCATCGCATTATCATTTCATATCTGCTACCTAAGATGGGATCCACTGGCAAGATCACTCTCTTAAAGTTATTTGCTATGTACCATATCCACTTTGGAATTACCTTTTATTTTTTTAGGACTTTGGTATCCTTTATGACCAGCTATCGGAGGGTAGGCCGTAACCTCCTCTATCCTATGCATCTGGGGGCCATTTTGACATCGATTTAGAGTTGTGTCCCATCTCTGGAATGCCTTCAGAGCTCCTTAGGTCTAGGAAGTTTCCTCACCCTCCTGGTGATGCTCCGCCTCCGCCTCCACCAGCTCCAATTGCAGCCCCAGTAGACGCTCCAGCCCCTGCAGCTCCGGGTCATACCATTGACAAGCTCTATCAGCGGTTCGCTCTATATAGATAGCAGCGTTAGACCGATCTGACTTGCTTTAGTGATGCTGAGTTCTGCCATATTTCTCATGCTCACGTCTTGAGAAATGCTATCGCAGACATCCAGAGGACGATGGTTCACCATCCTACTTTCCCGACGACCATTATCCATTATCCTGATTTTTATGCAACGAGACTTGGTCATGCTCCGTCATATGCTTATTTTGACCCGATGACTGCTTATTTTGATCTGACCGAGCCTCTTGCTGTTGCTCCGTCTGTTGATCCTACTGGTGATGCTGATAGTTGATTTCATCAGATGTTTTGGTCTAGTATGTTTTGTGGATCTATCTATCTGTCTGAATGATGATGATGTAGTAACACTTATTATGTTTTTTATGCTTTTGGACTTGATTCTCTGTAGTAATTTTTATATTATGCACTTTATACCTCTCAGTTGTAATGGCATTTTTATTTATATGAGTTGTTAGCTTTCATTTACTGCTGATTTTTTTTACTACTATTGATAGTTACGTATAATACTTGAGCTGTTGGCTTGTTATATCACTATTTGGTATTATACTATTTTTCTTTGTTAAAGTTCGATTCATAAATTACGGAGGAGCCGTATTTTGAGTACATAACAAAGGGGGAGAAAAGCAAATACTAAAATAAACTTTTCAAAGATTTCTTCAGACAAGTCAGGAATAAAATTTAAAGTTTAATATTATATTCGTTATATTTTGGTATAGACTCAAAGTTTGTCAATTATTAAAATGGAAGATATTGTTGGCCCATTAGACATGATCACACATGATTTTGATAATCAAACGTCAGTCGATACGCAAAATATACATACTGCTACAGGTTTACAGGTTTCAAGACTATACCTACTACTACTACAAGCTACAAAAGTCTTGTTGTCATCAAGAACCACACGTAATGGAATCAAGAACAAGTTTTACATATTTATTAAGTATTTTTTTCTTTTATTGAGTCTAGAAAAATTATGTAAGGTTGATCAGGATTGGTACTGGCTTAGCTATTTCTCAATCCTCAAATATATAGCCTTTCTATCCACAAACTTCTACCCGAGTTCGGTCATGGTTAGTTCAAATAGTATTAGTCTTCCTAGATATCTATATCCAACGTTTGAATACGAGATTTTTGCATCCGAACTTTGCCTGAACTCTGTCCGAATTCGTTCTACAAAAATACTATAAATAGAGAAGCACTTTCATATTTCCAAATCACTCATTCATTCAATCTTCTCTTCACTATTCATTTATAAGTGTTTTCTATGAGCTATACTTTCAAATCAAGCCTATACTACTCTTAGCCAAGCTAGTACAGTTTCTGTTTATTCTAGAGTTTGGTGTTGAAGAGTTGTATCGGAGGCTATATTCAAAAAGGTTCCAGTTTTCAAATTGCATTCTGGAGTCGGTCATGCACTCGTCTCCAAGTACAGTATTGTGAAGTCGGTCGTGCACTTGTCCCCAAGCACGATATTATAAGAGTTACAAGTACTCAGTTAAAGCTTGTGCCATTGTGGACTAACATCGAGCAGGAGTACTCTAGAATGGAGTAGTCCTCTTAGAGGAAAACCAGTGTATATCGTAGTGTCACTGAGTTTGATCTTCTTAACTCTTACTTTACTGCAAGTTATTTACAGTCGTATTATTTGTTTTTACTTGCCATAGTATATAAATTTTTAATTGGTAATATTTTTTGTTGCACACGCATACACTCTATTCATCCTTCCTCTAGAGGTGCTCAATGTTCCTACACTATATGCCAGTGTGGTCTCAATTTTAGAAGTCTGGTCGAGTTGTAAAAGCTTGGATTTCAAGGTATTGTATCTAGACTTGTCGTTGTGAAGTTGCGAGTCATTCGTATGAAAGCTCGTGGTTCAAGTCGTCGTGCCCTTCGGATAAAAGCACGAGGTTGTGAGAAGCCGACGTTCCCTTCGGATTCAAGCACCTTGTGTAACTGCTATTTCAAATAGTAGATTAAATATTGATCTAGAGTACTCGAGGGTGGACTAGTCCGCTCAGAGGGAAACCAGTATAAACCTCAGTATTTGCATTTGTACTTCTCTACTCATTTAATTTACGTATTTACTTATATACTACCTGCTTCATACTAATTTGATTACTGCTGCATACATAAATATTATTAAGTGGTGATTTTTCCTACTGCACATACGCACTTTATTCACCCCCTCTGGAGGTGCTCAATGGTCCTACAGTAAAAAAAAGAAAGCACATATGAATGAAACAAAACCTAAGCAATAAAATAGGACATGGGACATAGGTTATAGGTTTTACTATATCATTTAAACAATTCGACACCTTTACAACCAAATAATTTCAAAGGGTACCTTAATTTCTCCATGATATAATACATCCTAAACTCACGGTCAGGTTAATGGCTTCTACTTTACAACTTTGGTCCATAGCCTATTATAGTACAATAGCCCAATCCAACAACCAAACAAGTACATGAGTTAGACCACGCACCATGACGGTCTATGTGCTTCGGCTACTAACAAAAGAACTGTCACGACCCATACCCACTTTTCGAAATACGAGTGCGTGTCTAAGCCAGCCTACGCTGTAGTGTCATCAGTAGAACGCTGTTTAGTATACACAAGTCACAGAAATCTAGAACTAACATGGCAGTCTATGTCTCATACTCAAAAGTAAAAGATACAACCAACTCCAATAAGTAACAAATAAATACTAAAGAACTGAATAGTGGAGAATAATATAAAAATAAAGTTTCAAGTTATCAAGATTTCAAGTCATGTCCGTTGGATACAAATCCACTACCAGTAGACGTAAATAAAATAGAGACAAAAAAATAAAATATCAAGGTCCAACTATGCTAAGCATCAATAGCATCATCAACTATAGTGATACCGTGACGTGGCTCATACACCTGCTCACCTGTACTTGGATCAACTTCGACTAAACCTGGAGAGATCACTAGGTCCTCAGGGACTATCACGATACATGAAACATGCCTATCTAACAATTTATCATGCATAAAGAATAAGCAAGAAGAAACAGATGAAAAGTAACAAAGAAATATGAATATGAACAACTACGCATAAATGAACTGCCGGAAAGAAAACAGGTGACCACATGGCCAGAAATCAAACTGATATTCAAACCCTCGCCCCTAGCGTGGACTCGCAGGATTGAACAAATAACTAACCCTCGCCCCTAGTATAGACTCGCAGGTTAGTTCAAGGAAATTAACCCTCGTCCCTAGTGTGGACTCGCAGGTGATTTCAAACAGTCAACCCTCACCCCTAGTTTGGACTCACAAGTTAAGAAAATCAAAAACAAGGTATAGCAGTTCAGTTATAACGCACTCATTCTACGATACGACTCAAGCAAGCACATGTGAGAAAGAGGTCCAATTTAAACTACAAGGCCAGCGTGAACAAGGACTATATATCAATGAGAAAACTAAACAAGTATACATGATATGAGAAAACACATGTCAGCAATTAATCAGAAGAAACATGATAATGAAAGGAATAAGCATGTAAATAAAACTGTAAAGAAAGGCAAGGTATACTTGCCTGTGGTCCTGAGCTGCGGTTACGGTTCAAGTTCTGAGTCAGAGTCCAAAGCACCTATTTATAAATTAATAGAATCAATACATAATTAAAACAAATCTATCTATTTGTTTTGTTAGGTTTCTAGGTCATTCTACCCTATTTTGGTTTTCTTCTCATATAGGTTCAAAAGGACCCCCATTGACTTCGGCTAGTGCAATTAGTCGTTATAATAACGATTCAATGTTAAACTTTTTACCTATAAAAAAACTCTTAGTAAGCAGAACTCATTATAATGTGATTCGTTTTTGGTAAATCCTACCTACACTCTCACCCTTAATGCATGCTTGGTACCCTCACTTTCCCTTATTGATTTAATGACTACTATAGTGGTTACCTATATGTTGAAACTTGCTTACAAGTATATGTATATCCATAACAGGTCTTGGAATATAGACCCATTGGCCTACCTACCCTGTCCTAGAGTCCCTTATCATACAACATGTATACCTATTACTGTCTACACCAGATTTCCTTACTACCAAGGTACCACTTAATCACTGATACTCTTAACACACCTACATATGTGCACAACCTATGGTTTAGATTATCCTTTTACCTACTAGATACTCTACGATGCCCATATGATATTAAAATAACCTCTTTAACTGACTTTCCTGGTTTTATGTTAACTGTGGTCTTCTAGAACTCTAACCTCTTGCCTATGCTAATACTTAGTTATTCCTCTTCTTTGTTCCATACACTCGTAGCCCTATATCTATTGGTTTCTAGACTTGTTCCTACCTCTGTAATGCCCGTAGTTCGTATTACGTATTGGGAATACGTGTACGTATTTCGGGCTCGTATTTTTGGTTTGTCATAATTAGATAGCCTTGGGTTTATTTTTTTTTTTGCATGTTGCATTAGCATGGTTCATCATGGGATTGCATTGGCTTGGTTTGGTTCGGTTTAGTGGGTTTGGCTTGGTTTGGTTTTATGTGGAGGACCACTCCCACCATAAATATCAATCCTACTCTCTCTCTTCCATTATTACTCATTACTCATTTCTTCTTCTCCATCTTTACTCTTCACCTACCAGGAAAGAGGGAGAGCTTAGGCAAGTGCAACTTGCTTCATGGAAGAACTCCAATTTTATTGTTCCATTTTCTTCCTCATGTGTTTTTAATCAACTTTAGTTCTTAGCATTTTTTATTTCCATGGTTAAATTCTTGTAAATCTAGCCTTGTGGTATTTTCGGTTTTCGGGAGTTTTGATCTGTCAAACTTGCATATTTTTGCTAGTTGATGGTTCCATGTTGTAAAGAATTTCATTCTACCCCAAATTGACCTATGGAAGTCCGAATCTGGACTCCGGTTGGAAGTTTGATGGTGTAGAGAAGCCATGGGATTTTCCATGAACTTCTTCTCAGTTGGCAAACAATTATTACTAGCTTGCATTTTGGCCGCATGAATCTTGCTTAGCCGCATGGACATGACAACATTGTTTGCTTCCTGACATGGTAGCATTTATTAACCAGCATATTAAATTAGGCAAGGCCTAATAATAATTTGCCACGTACAGCTTGTATTTCATGCATATAATGTAGTGGAGAGCCGCATGAAATTATAAATGTTTTAGCCGCATAAAATTTTTAAAGCTGGCCGCATGGCTTTTCTTGTAACGTGGTAATTTTAGTAGCCGTATGGCTACTAACAATTTTAGCCGCATGGGGAGGAAAGCATGTTGCATACTTTTCTTTTATCAAGCATTAAATGCTTTCCTCTACCAAGCATTAAATGCTTTCCTAGAAAAGCATTTCCATGCTTGATTATAATAAGCAATTCCATGCTTATTTTATACTAAGCATTAAATGCTCTGGAGTTGAAGCATTCCATGCTTTAATATAATAAGCATTAAATTCCCTTTGGATTGAAAGCATTTCCCTACTTATATTAATGGCATTAAATGTTGCATGGACTTGGTAATATTTATAAGGCCTGAGCAAGCATTTAGCTTGCAGGCTATATTTGATGAATGCTTATATATAAGCATTTGTATGCTTATGTACTAATGGCCGCATGGCCTATAAACATTTCATGCTGATGTACTAGTGGCCGCATGCATGGCTTTTCAATCATTAATGCATGCATTAGCTAATACATAAATATAAGCCTTAGCAATTAATGTACTACCTTGTAGCCGCATATGGAACTTATGGCCACATGGGAGCTAAGGCTCAGCCGCATGCCATCTTAGATTTAATATTTTATTATTAATGCATGCTTGCATTGTAACTCATATGGCTTGCTTGCATTATATTAATACAGGGACAATTAAGTATCAACTTTGCATGCTTTTAGCTTGCATTCCCAAGCATTAAATAATTAGTGCTCTACGTAGCCATGTATTGTTAGTATTACTTGCATACATAGCCAATTCTTGTAGCCGCATGAATATTAGTGAGCCGCATATGGCTTGCTGCCATGATATATTCAATTCGCATGCATGCAAGCCTTGCTTGCATGCCTAATATTCTTGGCCGCATGCATTATTTGAGTGACCACGTGCCCTTTTCTTTTGCTAGAGTGGAAGCTTGCAATTTATTGCGGGTTCCTCTCTCCTTGTCTTTTCTGGTTGCATGAATATTTCTTGCTGGCCGCATGGACCCTTCAGTTATTTTCTGGCCGCATAAGCTTTGGTTGGCCGCATGGGTGGCTTTCCACTCTCTTTGACCGCATGTACGTTCTCCCACTTTTGGGCCGCATGGGGTCCACTTTGATTGTTTAATGTTTTATTTGCTTGAATTGTGATCAGAATTTCTTCCCACTCCCAACATGAAAGTTGTAGAGTTTCTCCTTGACTTCAAGAATATATATATATTATTAATATATTATCATTTAATTGTGCAAGTTTCTCTCGTCCTTGATAAATGGCATGACTTGATAGTGACCCGCCGTGGTGCACTCCTGACAAGATAACTTGACTTGACAAATTTGACGTGATAACTTGACATGATAATTCTTGATAGTGACCCGCCGTGGTGTACTCCTGACAAGATAACTTGACTTGACAAATTTGATGTGATAACTTGACATGATAATTCTTGATAGTTGCCCGCCGTGGCACACTCTTGACATGATAAACTTGACATGATAAACATGACTTGATAGTGGCCCGACGTAGCGCACTCCTGATAGTGGACATGACATGATATATATATATATATATATATATATATATATATCTCAAATTACTGTTGACGGCTAACACGACTTGACAAGATTGAATGGCCTGAATACCGTGGGCGATTGTGCTTGTACAAATAAATCCGTCTTGTCTTGTATCATGTCTAGGACGGGGACCCCTGAGTACCACGGTCGGGGGTACCCACTGAAATTGACTAAGGCTAACAAGTAGAATAATTCAGTAGTCAAGAAGAGATTTTCCAGCTACAGGCAATCCCGTTATCTGGGCGCCCCACTTGGGATTTGTAGCCTGTCGACGAGTAGGGTATATTTCTAGCACACTGTCATGTGTTGTACCCTTATTGTACTAATATTCGACCTGGATGACTTGAATGGTCTGCAGGGCTTGTGGCTGTGGAATAATCTCGCTGCATCTTGTTAGTAACTAGGCCTGTGATAACCCTAGTTAGTTAAAGTATCAAGCCGTACTTATTGCTTGGCCGTGATTGATTGGATGCGGTATAATCAGTCTAGTCTTGTCTTGATCCTGTACAAGATTGTTACATGACATGTTTTTCTTATTTTATCTTGCCGATAAATGGTGGGAGAAACCATGTTCTGTTCAGACGAAGGGTTACAACCCCGGTCCTTGTTTGGTTTACGGGTTGTAACCTGGTTATCTGAATAGTCCCATGGTTATCTCATCGTATATCACCTGCCATGTTTCTCTTTTATTACTGCCTTTTATTTGTAATTATACTCTTGTACTATTGCTGGTTTTAGTTCCTAAGTGAAGCCTCCTTTGTGGCACTTGCTCTTTCTGGGGTCTGACCCAGCTGGTTTTGTATGGCCAGATACCATAGCAGCTCCAGAGGATCTACCGAATCTCCAGCCATATGGTGACCACTAGACGGAATCCTGGCAACGAGTGGGTTTATTTTTGCTCTCCCACTCTATTATAAAATTATTCTTTTGAGGCGTTTAGCCGTCGAACAAGTGTTAGCTCATGTACATTTTTACTTACTGTCTGCCAACGGGCTGTGACATGATTGGCAACCTAGGGTTGATCATGTATGACGAAACTCTTGCTAGTCTTCACATTTTGTAACGACTAGCTTCATGGTCACCTGAATATGTAATGTTTGGGACGCCTTACTATTGTATATTTGGTGATCTTACATCTTGTAACATTTACTTACTTGCTTGTGATTGAGACACTAGGCTTGTCATTGACCATAAGAGACTAATGGATTGTAGATAAACCCTCATATATCTAGACAGCCGTGACCGTATAGTGGAGTGGATCCCATTTCATTATACGTAGCTGGCTATGTCTGCCCCCGCTCTCCAGTGTTCTGGTTCTGAGACGTGATATGGTTTAAGTGGTGGCCCATACAGGTCTTGTAAATCAAGATACGTGAGCGTTTACCGAATAGATGTCTCACTCAGTACTCGCCCTTAATCTCTGCTCGTATCCTTTTGACTCTTGAAATTCTTGTCCTGATCACATGCTTGTAATCGTTGATCTGTCCTAGTCCTTCTTTATTGTTCCTATGTCGTCTTCTTCAGCGGTATTGAACCTGGACCTGCCGATCAGCAGGGCGAAGCGCTTCCTGTGGACCAGCAGCAACCCGGAGATCTGGCCCAGCACTCAGGAGCAGCCTCCCGAGTCATGCCTACTGGGGATCCCGAGCCACCAGTTCAGCCCGTCCAGCCTGCAGAGCCTGATGATGTCACTTTGGTGGGTCTCATCAGGACCTTGTTAGCTTCCCAGGATCGTAGAGGTGATGTCTTGCACCAGGCAGTAGAAGATGCTCTGAATAGTGGCGGTCGTCATGGGAACAGTACAGCGAACAGTTTCAAGCGCCTGAACCCTCCGTTCTTCGATGGCAGTGAAGATGCTATCGTTGCTGACGCGTGGCTTCAGGACACCGAAGTGATTCTAGAAGCAGCTAGGACCCCAGAAGACGAGAAGGTGGCCGTGGTGCGCCTGCAGTTACTAGATCTTGTCCGCAGCTGGTGGGCGACGCAGGCCGATGGATTAGTGGCCCCTATCTCATAGGCCGTATTCAGAGAGAGATTCCAGACGAAGTACTTCGATGCGGTGGCTCGGTACGATCTACAAACCAAGTTCACCAATTTGAAGCAGATGGGATGGACGGTCGATGGATATGCAGCCAAGTTTTTCAGGCTTAGTAGGTTTGCTCCCATCCTGGTGGCGACCGAGTTCGACAGATCCCAGCAGTTCCAGCAGGGGCTCCATCTCGAGATTTTGTTGGCAGTGGAACAGTTTGAGCATCAGACTTTTGATGCAGCGTTGAGGGCAGCTAGGAGGCATGAGTATACCTCCTACAGGATAGTGGACAGGACCGGAGGTCGGAAGCGATCTCACGGTCAGATGGCCCAGTCGTCAGCACCATCCCCGGCAGTCAGGGCCTTGACAATTGGAACTCCGAGGCAGGCGGCCTCAGTGACGTCGGTCACGTCCCCTCAGCAGCAGAAGCAGAAGCAGTCTTCCGTAATAGGCTGCACTCATTGTGGGAAGCCAGGACACGTTGTTTCAGAATATCGCAGAGCGCAGGGATTGTGTTTGGCTTGTGGGGCACCGGACCACAAGATAGGGTCCTGTCCGAATAGAGCCGGTTCCTCCTCATCGGCCCAGACTAGTCCTTCGGTAAGGGGACCAACACCAGCACCAGTGCAACAGCAGTACCAGCCTCTGAGGCCGTTGCCACCTCAGACCCAAGTATTCCAGCCACAGCGACCCCAGTAGTATGCCCAGGTCCAAGCTCAGATCCAGAACCGGCAGAGAGGTTCCTATTAGGATGTCTTCCCTCTTCCTTATGCCTTCTAATTCTTGCTTGCATGATTGATTGATTGTTTGATTGATTACTTAGTATAGCTTGTCCTTGCAATCTCTAGCCTCTTGATTAAATTCCGAGGACGGAATTCTTTTAAGGTGGGTAGAGTTGTAATGCACGTAGTTCGTATTACGTATTGGGAATACGTGTACGTATTTCGGGCTCGTATTTTTGGTTTGTCATAATTAGTTAGTCTTGGGTTTATTTATTTGCATGTTGCATTAGCATGGTTCATCATGGGATTGCATTGGCTTGGTTTGGTTCGGTTTAGTGGATTTGGCTTGGTTTGGTTTTATGTGGAGGACCACTCCCACCTACCACCACTCCCACCATAAATATCAATCCCACTCTCTCTCTTCCATTATTACTCATTACTCATTTCTTCTTCTCCATCTTTACTCTTCACCTACCACTCCATCTTTAATCTTCACCTACCAGGAGAGAGGAAGAGCTTAGGCAAGTGCAACTTGCTTCATGGAAGAACTCCAATTTTATTGTTCCATTTTCTTCCTCATGTGTTTTTAATCAACTTTAGTTCTTAGCATTTTTCATTTCCATGGTTAAATTCTTATAAATCTAGCCTTGTGGTATTTTCGGTTTACGGGAGTTTTGATCTGTCAAACTTGTATATTTTTGCTAGTTGATGGTTCCATGTTGTAGAGAATTTCATTTTATCCCAAATTGACCTATAGAAGTCCGAATCTGGACTCTGGTTGGAAGTTTGGTGGTGTGGAGAAGCCATGGTATTTTCCATGAACTTCTTCTCAGTTGGCAAACAATTATTACTAGCTTGAATTTTGGCCGCATAAATCTTGCTTAGCCGCATGGACATGACAACATTGTTTGCTTCCTGACATGGTAGCATTTATTAACTAGCATATTAAATTGGGCAAGGCCTAATAATAATTTGCCACGTACAGCTTGCATTTCATGCATATAATGTAGTGGAGAGCTGCATGAAATTATAAATATTTTAGCCGCATGAAAATTTTAAAGCTGGCCGCATGGCTTTTCTTGTAACGTGGTAATTTTAGTAGCCGCATGGCTACTAACAATTTTAGCCGCATGGGGAGGAAGCTTCTTGCCGCATGGGGAGGAAAGCATGTTGCATACTTTTCTTTTATCAAGCATTAAATGCTTTCCTCTACTAAGCATTAAATGCTTTCCTAGAAAAGCATTTCCAAGCTTGATTATAATAAGCAATTCCTTGCTTATTTTATACTAAGCATTAAATGCTCTGGAGTTAAAGCATTCCATGCTTTAATATAATAAGCATTAAATTCCCTTTGGATTGAAAGCATTTCCCTACTTATATTAATGGCATTAAATGTTGCATGGACTTGGTAATATTTATAAGGCCTGAGCAAGCATTTAGCTTGCAGGCTATATTTGATGAATGCTTATATATAAGCATTTGTATGCTTATGTACTAATGGCCGCATGGCCTATAAACATTTCATGCTGATGTACTAGTGGCCGCATGCATGGCTTTTCAATCATTAATGCATGCATTAGCTAATACATAAATATAAGCCTTAGCAATTAATGCACTACCTTGTAGCCGCATATGGAACTTATGGCCACATGGGAGCTAAGGCTCAGCCGCATGCCATCTTAGATTTAATATTTTATTATTAATGCATACTTGCATTGTAACTCATGTGGCTTGCTTGCATTATATTAATTGAGGGTCAATTAAGTATCAACTTTGCATGCTTTTAGCTTGCATTCCCAAGCATTAAATAATTAGTGCTACACGTAGCCATGCATTGTTAGTATTACTTGCATGCATGGCCAATTCTTGTAGCCGCATGAATATTAGTGAGCCGTATATGGCTTGCTGCCATGATATATTCAATTCGCATGTATGCAAGCCTTGCTTGCATGCCTAATATTCTTGGCCGCATGCATTGTTTGAGTGACCACGTGCCCTTTTCTTTTGCTAGAGTGGAAGCTTGCAATTTATTGCGGGTTCCTCTCTCCTTGTCTTTTCTGGTTGCATGAATATTTCTTGCTGGCCGCATGGCCCCCTTCAGTTATTTTCTGGCCGCATAAGCTTTGGCTGGCCGCATGGGTGGCTTCCCACTCTCTTTGACCGCATGTACGTTCTCCCACTTTTGGGCCGCATGGGGTCCACTTTGATTGTTTAATATTTTATTTGCTTGAATTATGGTCAGAATTTCTTCCCACTCCCAACATGAAAGTTGTAGAGTTTCTCCTTGGCTTCAAGAATATATATATATTATTAATATATTATTATTTAATTGTGCTAGTTTTTCTCCTTCTTGATAAATGGCATGACTTGATAGTGATCCGCCGTGGTGCACTCCTGACAAGATAACATGACTTGACAAATTTGACGTGATAACTTGACATGATAATTCTTGATAGTGACCCGCCGTGGTGCACTCCTGACAAGATAATTTGACTTGACAAATTTGACGTGATAACTTGACATAATAATTCTTGATAGTGGCCCGCCGTGGCACACTCTTGACATGATAAACTTGACATGATAAACATGACTTGACAGTGGCCCGACGTGGCACACTCCTGACAGTGGACATGACATGATATATATATATATTTCTCGAATTACTGTTGACGGCTAACACGACTTGACAAGATTGAATGGCCTGAATACCGTGGGCGATTGTGCTTGTACAAATGAACCCGTCTTGTCTTGCATCATGTCTAGGACGGGGACCCCTGAGTACCACGGTCGGGGGTACCCACTGAAATCGACTAAGGCTAACAACTAGAATAATCCAGTAGTCAAGAAGAGATTTTCCAGCTACAGGCAATCCCGTTATCTAGGTGCCCCACTTGGGATCTGTAGCCTGCCGACGAGTAAGGCATATTTCCAGCACACTGTCATGTGTTGCACCCTTATTGTACTAATATTCGACCTGGATAACCTGGATGGTCTGCAGGGCTTGTGGCTGTGGAATAATCTCGCTGCATCTTGTTAGTAACTAGGCCTGTAATAACCCTAGTTAGTTAAATTATCAAGCCGTACTTATTGCTTGGCCGTGATTGATTGGATGCGGTATAATCAGCCTAGTCTTGTCTTGATCCTGTACAAGATTGTTATATGACCTATTTTCTTATTTTATCTTGCCGATAAATGGTAGGAGAAACCAAGTTCTGTTCATACGAAGGGTTACAACTCCGGTCCTTGTTTGGTTTACGGGTTGTAACCTGGTTATCTGAATAGTCCCATAGTTATCTCATCATATATCACCTGCCATGTTTCTCTTTTATTACTGCCTTTTATTTGTAATTATACTCTTGTACTATTGCTGGTTTTAGTTCCTAAGTGAAGCCTCCTTTGTGGCGCACTTGCTCTTTCTGGGGTCTGACCCAGCTGGTTTTGTATGGCCAGATACCAGAGCAGCTCCAGAGGATTTACCGAATCTCCAGCCACATGGTGACCACTAGACGAAATCCTGGCAACGAGTGGGTTTATTTTGCTCTCCCACTCTATTGTAAAATTATTCTTTTGAGGCGTTAGCCGCCGAGCAAGTGTTAGCTCGTGTACATTTTTACTTACTGTCTACCCACAGGCTGTGACATGATTGGCAATCTAGGGTTGATCATGTATGATGAAATTCTTGCTAGTCTTCATATTTTGTAACGACTAGCTTCATGGTCAGCTGAATATGTAATGTTTGGGACGCCTTACTATTATATATTTGGTGATCTTACATCTTGTAACATTTAATTACTTGCTTGTGATTGAGACACTAGGCTTGTCATTGACCATAAGAGGCTGATGGATTGTAGATAAACCCTCATATATCTAGACAGCCGTGACCGTATAGTGGAGTGGATCCCATTTCATTATACGTAGCTGGCTATGTCTGCCCCCACTTTCCAGTGTTCTGGTTCTGGGGCGTGACAACCTCTGTGTCAACCACACCCATAAATTCATGTGATTGTACATCCATACTTTCCTACCATGTACCCATGTACTCCCTACTGAACCCTTCTATTGTAGGCCTGCTATGTGTGTTTGTTAAGGACTTCTCCTTATAGGACCACAGTCACTTGCAATGTAATTCCTACACAACTGCCCACATTGTATTCAACCCCTAACCATCCTTTCCTTCGTTTCCCTCACATACACTTGCTAAAGCTAACACACACGAGTACCCTATCTAGAAGATGGACTGCAACGCCCTCTTCTTCCTAGTGTGCTTCCTGTCACTTAATTGTTGCCACAATAATGGCATAATGACAGTGGATATTTCTGACACAGTTGACACCCTAACTCTACATCACATGGATACATGTATACCCACACACTTCTGTACCGCACATTCTATTGTTGTGGCTAAGTCCACTGTCCTATCTTGAATGCTCATCTTTGTGCTCATAGCTCAACCCATGGACACTTTCCACAAGTTTTCTCACATATTTATGTATCGAGGCTCTCATTAAATCACAATCTAACCCATCACCTTATAGGCTCTACCGTATACCGTAAACAGGGCCTGCTAAGGTCTTTTTTTGCTGCTGCAGAACCGTTTTGACATTTCAGATACACAGTCTGGGCATTGCCCCCATGAATACTTACTTTAACACTAGTACCCGACTGATACTGGGTTGCCCCCAATGTGAGATAGGATAATCTCGAAGGTATTTCCTACTGTATCCATGTGCACCGACCCTTGAAGGTTTGGTAACAGTTAAACATCCACTATTCAATTTCCTGGAGGGGCGCCCATCATCAAATATCCCGACTGATACGCCATACCCAAAGGCTGACACATTAGCCTACTGACCGATACATTTGGCAAACCGGCACATCCAAGGGAGACACTAACTCTGATGGTTATACTCTGCCACACTTATCTAGTCCATCCTAACTTGCCATCCATACTACTGACACCAAGGCGCTAAACTCTGATATGTGCATTCCTATGACTCTCTTGTTCTACACACGTCCTAATCTCTATAGGTACCTACACATTCATGCCTCTCTTTGCCTATTTGTTTGGAACCAACTAACACAACAAATCCCTCTTAATAAAAACAGTCATGCCACTTAGTCTT
Organism: Iris pallida; assembly: GCA_029216955.1. Classification (NCBI taxonomy): domain Eukaryota; kingdom Viridiplantae; phylum Streptophyta; class Magnoliopsida; order Asparagales; family Iridaceae; genus Iris; species Iris pallida. The sequence continues at coordinate 6,057,692 of JANAVB010007800.1, forward strand.
GCATTCATACTTCTTTCTTTGTTTCATACAGATGTATGTTTCACCTATATGGAAACTTGCCCCTTCTTCAAACCCTTGACATAACTAATACATAACCTAGTTTCTTTTCTCGTAGGTTCCTCTTGGGCATTATCCCAATTACCTATCCTACCATTGAAGACAGAATAAAACTTAAATTGGGATTCGAGAAGTAGATGATTTGGTAGCATAGGAAAGATGATTACCTGTTTTGAGGAATCAAAATCCCTGCTCTTGAACCCTCTCGACAACAGACTTCACGAACCAGAGGGGCACAGGAAAGCTTTAGGGTTTTTGGGGAACAAGGAATTGATCGATCCCATGTATATATATATATATATATATATATATATATATATATATATATATATATTATATATATATATATATATATATATATATAAAAAAAAAAAAAAAATATATATATATATATATATATATATATATATACAATGTTTAGATAGAATTGAATCTGGTTTTGGATTGATCCCAGGAATTAAATCTTGTTCCTGAGAGGAATCAAACTTTAAATGGCCGTTCAGAATTTGAAGAGGTTTCCTCTTAGGCCCCTCAACTAAAGAGTATTTGCAAAACCCTCCCTTATACTAATAGGTTTTGCATGGCCTATCTCCATCTAATTAATAGTAGTATTGAACTACACTTAGGATTATAAATATATAAAAATATAATGGTGAAATAACAATAATAATAATAGTAATAATAATAATGGTAATAAAATAATAAAATTTTGGTTCATGGGCTCATAAGAACAAATCACAAGTAAGTTAGTTTATAAGTGGCCAATCAATCCTACGACTTTCAATACTTCGTCTGGGTTATCCAAGTAATGCTTATATAAAAGAATCCTCAGATTGTGTTGTATCCAAGCCGGGCTAGCTGAACCAAATATAAGGCTTGGCACATAGAATATAGAATGCATCGGCCTCTCATAAGGCCACCGCACGTAAATAGATCAGTAGTAGTTCCAGCTCTCCTATAGAGACGTACTAGCTCGACACATATAATCACATATTCCACCCTACTAGTGTGGATGATATATAGTATCTGTGGTGGCCAACCTTGCACTCCCAGACTTTTGTATGACATGGCCGGTAACGCACGATCTCGAGATTCTATTCTCTCCTAAATGCTTCTACCAATTCAAGTTGCTTAGAGTAACCCTATATTGGTCTTGGAATCACATGTCGTGGTCACATGACCATCCTCCTAATTATCGTACCTTAGTACGTGCACCCGAAGTATTGTAGAAGCATAAAAAAAGGCACATACTAAAAATAGGCACATAGTTTTCCTTATCCTTCTAAGTGCCAAAACTCATGACTTGATCAACAGACAACCAATGAAGCTATATCTCAAAGTAGGGGAATTCTAGGTGAAAGACGCATAGCACTAAATGCGTATGACATCAAGGGCACATAGCTATCTTGTCTCACATAAAGTTTGTTCTGGCACATTGTGCATATGGCATATTATGAAGAGATGTTAGTGATTACATCATCTTAATCATTCGATTTTACATTGTACAAGACCGTTTTCATGCGGCTAAATCTTATGTTACTTCTAGTTTGCAGTATGCAATAGAAGATGTTATGCGTCAAATACAGTTAGACGTATAGCCATTCATATGAAGTGATCATGTACGGACATGGCAGTGTTTCGTGCAGTATATCTCAAGCCACGTGGCAGCCCTGCATGATTTTTGTGCATGTTCACCCTCCACTAACTTTAGGTTCCTATGTGCCTACTCATCTCCATGCGCCTCTGAGATAGAAGACAGTGTATTTTCTACCTATGCACACATAGTTGTTCCATTGAAGAAAAGCTATAAATATAGGACAATGTCTTTCTCATACAGGCAATGCTATGTTTGTTATATTTGCTATAAATCTCCAAAGAGAGCTTTTAGTGATAGAGCCCCCTTTGTTGTCCAGATTATGCCAGAGAGCCGGAGTTAGTAAGCTTCAATAATCTTCGCATCGAATTGTCAACAGTGTAAAGAAGCCGGCCGTAGGCTTAATTTTCATCTCCCCAATCCCCATATTTATTTATTGTAACCACCACTTTTCTAAAATAAGGGTAAATTTGAAATTTTGTAAAATTGATTATTAATAATAGGATTTAATTCATGATAGTGATTTCTGGTAAATTTTAATTAATTTAATACTATTTAATTTGGTGCATTGAGATTTTAGTATTTTGCAAGTGTAACCCTAGAATTGTTAAGCCTAGAGACTAACCATGACCATGGGGACCTAACCATGTGATTAGAATGACTAATTACAACTTTTTAGCCTAAGGGTATTTTGGTCATTTTGTGACTTTTAAATTAATTAGGATTTTGATTTAGTGATGATGTGCTAAGTGTTTTATTAGAGATTAACCTAGAATTGTCCTAACCTAGATATTATCCATGAGCCTAGATATTAGATTAGAAACCTCCATCATGACAAGGTTAGGAATATCTAGATATTAAGTTGAGATTAGATATTTGTTAAGGATAAATATTTTTACTTGGGCCTTTAGCTTGAGGCCTAGAATTAAAGTAGCTAGAGGCCATTAAACCTCATAAAACTTAACCCTAACCCTAGAAATAACCCTAGGCTGCCATCAAGGGATCCCTACATCTATATAAACACATATTGAGACCCTCTTGCCTCTCTCATTAAACCTACAAACCCTAGTTTAGTGTTCTTCCCAAAATCACCCCAGTTTTTCATTTATTCTCCAAATTGAGCCTACTCTTTTGCATTGGACTCCCCTACAGTAGAGGATACCATTTGTAGGTAGCTAGTAAGGATTTGGAGGCTTGGGATCATTGTAAATTGGAGAAGGGCCCTCATTCTTTAAGCTTTTTATTGAGATTCACTCTCAATAGGTAAAAACTATCAAACTTATTCAAATTCCTGATTTCTTTTCATAGTTGCATTCATTTGGGTGTACCCTAGCTGTAGACCAAGTTTGGTAAGAATTTGTGTCCATTTGATACGCGTATCGGACACGTATCGGTGTACTATGTAAAGTGTTTGGTGAAATGCCCCAATGAATTGATTGTTAACCATTTTCAAAACTAATTTCATATTTGAACATCCTATTATGTGGGGATTTGATTTCAATTTGACTGAGCATGATTTCGTGTCGTCTTCATGTCCAAAATGGATACGGACACGCAGCACGAGACCCTCGTGCGCTGTCCTGTTGCTCGAGTGCCATAACTCGATGCATACGACACTTTAATATATGAAACTTGTAACGCCCCAGTCCCAAAATACTTAGGACTAGGTACGTATCCATGTCAGCTGTATACATACGAAGTACACTCCAATATATGGAAACCTTGTATGTATACATAAGCTATAAAATGCAGTAGAACCATAATAACTAAATCTCATCCACTAGATAAATAAATGATATAAAAGCAACTTTGAATTTGTCATGTATACAATCATTGGGCGGCGACAAAGTCCACTACCAACTATCTCAAATAAAATGTACAAGAAGTGATCGATAAAATAACGAGACGAACCAAACGCAATCGTCTTCGAAAGAATGGAGATGATCACGGCCTTGGCTAGAACACCTGCAAAATTACAGAAGCAAACACCTAGAGAGATAACCAGGTCCTCAGAGGGACGTAACAAGATACAGGAAGAACATGCCATATGAACTGAATATAAATGCACCATAAAATAAAGATGAAGTAAAAGTGTCCAAACCATAACATGGCTCAATATCCCATCATCGAAACAGTAGGCTACCCCTACAACCAAACAAGGACAAGGGGTAACTTACTATTCCGCGATGTGACATTTTTCCATGCCATGATTGGAACATAAAATTTGCTAAGGTCTCCTAACCTTTCTAGTAGGCAATTTAGAAGACATCTCGATGTATGGACAGGTGAAGGCTGACTCCCCCAGGACAATGTAACAACTCTCAACACGCACACGTCAAGTACCAATACTATCAGCCGGCATAACTCGAGGCTAGCGGCCCACGTGACCTATCAGTCCACATAGCTCGAGGCTAGTGACCCTCACGACTCAACTACCGTAGTACGCAGTTACTACAGCTTTTGGATTTAGGGTAGCCATACATTTAACTGTCTTCTTCCTCCCAAGGATCCTAACAAAGGGTAGTTCGCTAAGACTAGGTCCATATACATACAAAAGATAAGAAAGAAAAATAACCGAAACAAAATAAAGTGAACAAAATAGCAAGTACTGGATCCAACTGAGAACAAATAATAAAATATGCAGTAAATAAATACATAAAGGTGCATCTAATTATGAACAGTAAATAAGGCAACGTATCTTGCCTGTGGGTGGTACGAGAAGCAGCAAAATCCAACAATCAGAATCGTCAACACGAAAGTCAAAATCAACAAGAAGCTCCGGATGCTGAAATAAACATCACGAACGAGTTTGGAATAAAAGATATGCCTAGAAAACGCCTGTCCAAAAGTCAAATTCTGGAACAGGGGCAAAATCATATTTTTGGGTCAAAACGATATCCGTCGTTGGACCCGCTTTGCACCGAAATGTGCGCTAGAACCTAAGATCTCTAAATTCGTCAAACTACATGTCTACAGATATGTTTTGATCAGATGAACCCAACGGTATGTCCAATTTTAGATTCCGGTGGGCTGTGCACAAAATCGCCCGTTGAGTAGGATTGTGAGCCCGCCAAAATAGCGTCCCGTTCAACGGTCTCAGAATCGGACCAAACTTGGCTCACAGAACGAGAAAAATATTTCGAGTTTAATGGCGTAAGTTTCGTCGCGATTTGATGAGTGTACACAAAATAATTGGGAAAATCCGAAAAGCCCGATACGCAAAAAAATCGACGGATACGGACCAATTTCGTTGCGCACACGCAACCAATTTGAATCCCGTCAATTCTTGCACGTCCACAAATTCGATACGGACCTTTCGGTATTTTCGGTTTATGACGGGGTCGCCCGATTTGTCGGGACATACCTCGTACGAGATTTTTAATGTTTTTGAAAACTAATTTTTTGTGATTTTTAATCTAATTAAATCTGGAATTTATTACAAAATAAATAAATCTATTTGATGGTGATGAAAGTGGGTCATGTGGGCTATCTACACGAATTTACGGATCTACAATCGGATTAGAATTGAAGGAGAAATCGATTGGAAAAGTGGGATACCTTGATGTTAAATTTTGTCGTTATTGTGGGTGTTTGTTGTCGTCGTTGTTGTCGCCAAGGTGTCCGGAAGACGGTGCTGCAGCGGCGGGACACGCGTGCCGAGGAGAGGGGAGAAGGATGGAGGAGAGAAAAAATTAGGGTTTGATATTGAGGAGCATATATATATATATATATATATATATATATATATATATATATATATATATATATATATATGTGTGTGTATATATATATAAGGGGGTGAAATAATATATAAGGGGGGTGAAATAATCGCCACCATGCAACGTTGCTGGTGTTGCTTCCTTTTAGATTGCGGCATGTTGCTGCTATTAGTTTTGTGGTGTGGGTGGTCGGGTGGGGCCGACCACCCATTACCTTTTTTTTAAAAAAAATCTTTTAAAATCATTCTATATATATATATATATATATATATATATATTTTTAATATATATATATATATATATATATATATATATATATATATATATATTAAAAATATATATATATATATATATATATAAATATTTTAATATATATATATATATATATATATATATATATATATATATATATATATATATATATCACCATGTATATATATATGCATATATCCATAAATACACCAAATATCTATTTAAAAATTTAAATACCAAATTAAATATTATCTACCCAATTATTTAATATATTTGAGCATATCTACATACATATATAAATTCAATCCTTAATAAATCAACTCAAAATAGTAATAATATTTAAATAGGAAAAACATGTTTATTAAATCTCTATAAAATAAATTTAATAATAATGAATTAATAAAAATTGATCCAATTGGTAAACTGTACCACACACCCTTATCCGGGTTCAGAAACATGTACAATATTATAAAATATTATTTAATAATAAAATACCATTAATTGTACAATTATTTAAATAATTAGAACTGGTACATAAAATTCTAAAATAGTTTAGAAAATATTTCTAAGTACATAAAATAAGTCTACATGGCCACATTTGGTCACACTACCTGCTTACATGGGCTAAAATTTGGTTTGAGCCCAGTTCGGGCTGAATTGGACAAACTGGGTCATCTAAAAATTAATATATAAAATAATATTTAATTAAAATAGTTTAAATGAGTTAATGCACAACTTGGCCTGGTTTTCCTGGTTTGGAGATCACCATGGCTAGGCTTCCCCCGGCATAGCTAATATACTAGTCAAGGCACACTGTTACATCTTTCGTGCCAAAAGTCATGGTCGTCTAGTGTTCCAAAATTCAAAAATGGCTAAGGTCATTTTTAATAATTAATAAAAACCGTAAATTGTATAAATTAAATTTGAAGTCTAATAAAATAATAAAAATAATTTTTAAAAAATAGGGGTTTTACAAAACTTGATGGACAAGTGGGGGAAACTACTGTCAACATGCTCATGAAGTTTCATGAGTTCTCGTCAAGTGTGCTTAATGATATCGAGGCTGCACTGGATTTGCACTGACAGTGCACAGCCGAATATTGGCTCACTGACACGGACTTTGTGTCTCTCGTAGACACGTCGTGGATATGATTCAGGCTATTTAGTCCCTAGCCCTAAACCCCCTCTAGGACCGTGCATGAGCACGTGGCCTCTCGTGCACTGTGTCGTGTCCAGGTCGACTTGATATGGCCGCACGAGGAGTAGTGCTTCACAGTTTTTTGATACTTGGTATTTATCTGTTTTGGACACTTCGTGTCCAGTATTTGGACACTTCGTGTCCAGTATTTGGACACGTGGACACACCATAAAGTGGACACATAATGTTAGACACTTGTCCACACTTGATTTTGGTTTCCTTTGGTTTTGGGTTTCGAATTTAAGTTTTGAGTGACGGGTTCGATTGGAATATCTGATACTGTGAGTCATATTCGGGTTTGGGGATTTCGAATATAGGTTATTAGTTTATCTCTGAATATATATAAGTATATTTGTATGCTTGTATATTTGTATGTATGTATTTACTCTATGTGTGTATGCTTGTATATTTTTATGTATGAGAGTTTGATGTTGATACCTGAGAATGGTTGAGTGGATAGGTGTATCCTGAGATGTTGAATGTGGGGTTTGGTTTTCCTGAGGTTGGATTATGTATTGGATTTTGATACTGCGGTTGGGATTATAATTGGATACTGATATTTGAGTATCAGTTAGAGTAGCTGTAGAACCTGGATTGGTGATTAGTGTGTGGAGGGTCATGGGTTCAAGGATAGACTTTAGTGTTGTGAGGTTGAGTTGGGTATGAGTTATGAGATTTAGTATACATATATATATAGGCATAAGGCTAGGGTATGTATATATATTGTATAGTTATATATTGAATAGGTTAGTTTTGATATGAGGCTTTGTGGATATATGGGATAGGGTGATAGAGGAAGGTTAGTGCTTTGCACTTGTAGACTTTGGATATACATTAGAATGTTAGTTTGTGGTTAAGTAGTGAGAAGGCTGACTTTGAGTTTGAAAGGGGATGTGGTAGTAGAGAGAGTAGTGTTCAGTCCAAGGCCTTTTGTAGTTCAAACCAATATAGGATATATAGGTGGTTGTTATAAGAGAGGTTAAAGTTATACCTTATATATATATATATATATATATATATATATATATATATATATATATATATATATATATATATATATATATATATATATATATATTTTTATATATATATATATATATATATATATATATATAGATACATAATATTTGTATTGAATGCGAATTTATATGTGATATGGGTTGTGGTTAGATACCTCATGTTTTGTGCCCTAATCTGATACCTTTGTGTATCAGAGATGTGTTGGAGATTAGGATCAAGTAGAGATTGACTTGTTAGTTGGAGTTTAATATGAAGTTCAATTGTTAGGTTGATATTCAGTTTAGGTTTAGGCCTTAGGTTAGTGATGTGTGAGAGCATGCATATTTTGATATGTATATAGATTATAGAAATAGCTATAGTTGACCAGGTTTGACTTTGTTGACTAAGGGGTAGACCAGAGTTGACCGAGAGTTGACTTTTACCTAGATTGACCTAGAAATCTTGTAGATTGCATTGTAAATTTTATTTACCTTATTTTTTTGAACACATCATAACCTATATTGCTCTATTTAAGACACTGTGACTCCGGTTCAGACATCTGATATTCATCAGTCATTCAGAGTATCAGGCGAGTACATTCTCTCATAGTTCTTTCATTTACTAGTCGATTTCTGTAATTCAGTTCTAGCTAGTTCTATGTGATTCTGTTACAAACACGGATTGGTATTTTTGAATTCACGTATATGACACACATGCTTTACTTGTTTGGCCCTACTATTCGAACCACCTATTCGTATCTTCTTATGATGGTTGGACTTGTACTCGATTTATGTGTCAGATTATGGATTCGTTTGTATTAGATGGACGGGAAAACACTTGATTAGACATGCGAATATTTTCCACTATTCGAACCACCCTCTGTGAATGATATTCGAACGATAGCCATCTCTCACCTGATTAGTGTGTGATGTGCCGGATTTACCTATAGCCGTTTACATGTCGATCTTAGTATTTTAAAACACATTGTTAGAGTATAGTTTGGACTTACCCTGGATTCATTGATCACTTACTGGACTCGTCTTGTACTGGATTGATCTTGTATTGGATTCATATTGCATTAGACTCACATTGGGATTACACTTGACTTATATTGTACAATCTGGACTTATATTATGCTACTCTAGTTCAGCTAGCTTGTGTTACAGTCTTCTTTGCCATGTTTCTTCTCTTGTTTTGTTACATTACTTCCTTGTACTTTAACTATTGTTCAATATCATCACCTGTATAAAACTTTGCCATGTTCATCAATAAAACTGTCTATAACTGCTTTATAGTCTTTTTTATTTACTTAGAATTTCTTGATGAGTTGTGCTCGTTCCAATCCTGACTGGATGTTGACAAAATATTATAGATGCTTGCCCCGAGGACACTTGCCCTACTTACTTTGAACCAGGAGATGGCTTAGTGTGAGGACCCTAATTTTTGGGAACTATTTTTTATTTTATTTATAGATTTCTAATTATTAGGTTATATTGTATATTTAATTAGGATTTTATATGTACTATTTCGTGTCTTTGATTTTTGGAGCACAAGACATGCCCATCTCTTGAAACGTCCTTCATGAGTTTTGTAGTAGACAGGATGAACTACAACTTGATATATCATGTCCCATCCAAACTTGTCTCCTAGCATTCTTTTGACTTCGTAAAACTTTGGGTCAATTTACGTCATTTGATTATTTACCGTAATTCTAGACCTAACTTCCAACTTGAGTTCATGACTTGACATTGATCAAAACCGTTTGACCTAATATATGATTTTGATCTATTTTGAGCCTACGACACACATGCCGAGGGTGTGCCACTCAATCGAGTTTCCATGAGCTATCTATTTGTGAATGACACAAGAGGCTCATTGGTTGACTTTTCGAGTTCAATTTGACTAAAAAATATATTAGGACCCTAACCTAGCCAACCCCACCTGGTAGGAAGCCATGTTAGGTTGCCATGATAGTATAATTATTATGGATTTAATTTGGGATGTTATACAGTCAAATAGATTTAAATAAATTTTTTTATATATATGATTATATTTATAATAGCCTAATACTATATATATATGGCCCTAGTCATGGTTAAGTTTTGAGATACATATCGACTAGAAATTTTAGCACGAATAGTGTAGTCGTTTACTTTCACTAGTCTATTAGCATTGTTATGGAAGGTCGAGCCGTATGTGTGTCTCAACTAGGAAAACTAGTCAAAGTTGCGACTTGACCCCTATAAATAATTTAATTAGTTACTTATTAATCTTATGACTTTTAGGAGATCCGGTTATACCAGCTAGTCCGGACTTGACCCAAACCAAGCTCCAGCCCATGTAGGCATGTAGTGTGAGCAAAGACGCCCTTGTAGGCATATTTCCAGTAGATGCATATACTTCATATATTATTTTGGGATTGACGAATATTTTCTAAATATTTGTTAATTAATATTTATATGGTATTTTAATAAGTTGCGCGATTATTGGTGGACCAATTAAGTAGGAGTGCAATGTGTCACCCAAATCTATAATATTATCGGTTTAAGGTATTTTGTTATCATTATTACATTTTATTATGGATCCTATAATTTAGTATAAAAATATCTTTATTATTATTTATTATTTTGTTCTTAGGAAAATAAATAGTACGTATGTACATATCTTTTTACAAAATAAACACTACATGAGAATAAGTGTTATTAGGATTTTTGGATTTTATTGGGTAATTATGAATATAAGGTTATATATATATATATATATATATATATATATATATATATATATAAGGATAGGCATCCCCGTACTTTTTGCATCCCCAAGCATCCCCCCTACTCACATCGTTGGATGGTGCTTTAAGTTATCTAATCTTAACCATTGATTTACCAACGGTTAAGATTAGATGACTTAAAGCATATCCAATGGTTGTTAACATGGGGATGCTTGGGAATACAAAAAATGAGGGGATGCGGATCCCTCCTCATATATATATATATATATATATATATATATATATATATATATATATATGTAGATAATTATAGATATAAGTGTTACCTTATATATATATGGAAGTATATATAGGTTTTTTTATACATTAATAGTTATGAATAAGAAATAAAAAGTTATAAAAAGCCCCCTCCCCAGGCCAAGCCCAGCCCGACAAGAACCCCTTTTCTCTGTTAACAAGTGTATATATATATCGAGACAGAGGACGAGGGAGTTCGTCGAAACATCATAAACCCTAACCCTAAGCACGCACCACCATACCCAGAGGCACGCTCGAGGCTGGGTGACCCCCCTTGGCCTACACGTGCCGCAACAAGTGCCGTCGGTCGGCAGCAGGCCGTCAACGATCAGCCGGATAGAACAGAGCAGATGCAATAGCAGTAACGACAGCAGCAGGCGGCCACTTCGTCGTTCGTTTTCTCTGTGTACGATGGTTCATTTTAGAAACCATTTTCCTCGGTACGTTCATAACCTATAGGGCTATAAACCCTTTCAATTAGTTTGAATGTAGAAGCTTTGGATTGCTCGAAAATACGATTTAAACTTCGACGAAAACGGATTGGTGAATATGGGATTTTATAGTTCGAACACCTATTTAGGAAGACTGTTTCTAGTCGATCCATTATCGATCAAGGAAAACCCCCTGAACAGCCTCCTAGATAACCTATAGGGCTCTGCAACCCAATTTACAGAAGTTGATTTTATCGACTACGTGTCGAGAAATCGGATTCCAAATATTAGCAAAAAATTATTTTAAAATATTATAATTCTAGAAAATTCCTCCGATACGACGTGCGTCCCGCCAAATCGGGCGACATGGTCGTGAACCGAAAGCATCAAAAGGTGCGTATCGACTTCGCGGATGTGTGGGCTTTGACGGAATTTAAATTGGTTGTGTGTGCGCGACGAATTTGATGCGTATCCATCGAAATTTACCGTTTCTGCCTTTTTGTAAATTCTCCAATTACTTTGTGCACATTCGTCAAATTGAGACAAAACTTACGTCAGCAGGACCGTATCATTTTTTTGGTCCTGTATGCCAAGTTTGGTCCGAATCAGAGACAGTTGACCGGATCGCCGTTTTACGGGCCCCACAATCCAACTCAACGGACAAATTTGTGCACGGCTGATCGGATTCTAAAATTGGACATACCATTGGGTTCGTATCATCAAAATAAATCTGTAGACATATAGTTTGACGTCTTTAGAAACAATAGACTCTGGTACGCTTTTCGGTGCAAAGCGGGTCCAACGGCGGACACTGTTTTGACCTAAAATTATCGTTTTGTCCCTGTGTCCAGAATTGGACTTAAGGACAGGCAATCCTACCTAATTTGACTATTCTGAGAATGTTGGCAATGTCTATTTCAATTTTTGCAGGCAGTTGTGAGACTTGGACTTTCTGACTTGTTGATTGGCGATATATTGTTGGTTTTCCGTGCAACCCTCAGGCAAGTATACCTTGCCAAATCGTACAGTACCTTTTATATGCATGTTCTTTAATTCCTTAGTGTTCTTTATCCCATTATATTTATGATGATTTTATCTTGAGTTGTTGTTACTTACCTTGTTTCAGTTCTACTTATCTTGTTAGCGTACATTTACATTCTTGATATACATCTAGTGTGGGTTATATTGCCTTCGTGATCACTCGTATTTTGTATAGAGTCGTCTAGTCCTATACTATTGACTCTCCTGATTTGACTTGACTTGACTTGACATGACTTGAGTAGGACTTGACTTTGACATTCTATAGATTGGGAGTGCTTACCCTGGGTCTATGGGATTATTTTACTAGGAATGGCTACCGTCTCGATTGGAGTACTTGCCTTGACTGCGATTGAGACACTATAGATTGGGAGTGCTTGCCCTGACTACAGTCTATAGATTTGACCTATTAGCCACAACTAGTATGGCATGCCAGTGTCTTAGGACCTTTGTGTCTTAGATCTTGGTATCTTAGTTATTCTGACTCGGTTGATTTCTTTCATTATTTCTTACTCCTCTGTATACTGGTATTATTACCTTTTGGCTTGTATATTATGTATCTTGCTAGTCCTCTGAGGACCCGGTGATCTCTCCAGGTAATAGCTGAAGTGATCGAGGTAGAATACATTGGAGAATTGATTATTGTTTCTCAGGAATTTCAGGTATATTTAGCACATATATTTTCATACTAGTCCTATATTATATTACTTTGACATTGCTGCTGTATAGCCTAGTTTTACAAGCTTTATCTTTCATTAGAAGCTTGTTCAAGATAATTGGATTAGAGTCTGGTCCACTTTATTGTATATTATCTTTTCTTGTTACTTGTAGTAACCAGTTTGCTAATGTCTGACCAGCATTAGTTTACTTGGTTTATACAAGAGTTTATCTTCTGTGGATTGAGATATTGGTAGTTGAATGGATAGATTGCTTTAGAAAAACCAGACAACTTATATGTAATCGAGCTGGACTAGAGTCCTCTCGATGCGTAGCTGGCATGTATACGTATCCTAGTCCTACGTATATTGGGACTGGGTGTTACATTTTTTTGTGGTGGCCCATGCAGGTCGAGTTAGCCGTTTCGGTTACGTCACTGTACCGAGCGGGCCTGCAAATATAATTAAACCCTTAGGAATCTCAATCCATAATTACCTTGACAATTCTTTTAGAAATTTTTCTACCATCCTTGAACTTCTTATTTGCTCTCAACTATTCTTTCTTTGTTTCCTTGTACCTTTGTTTTTTGTCCCTTCCTATTTCGGAGCGACGAATGTTCGTGCTATATGGAATTTATAAGAAATCCTTAAGTTATAGTATAAGATAGTTTTCTTACCGATTTAGATTGCTTGATAGATAGGAGGGATTAGAGATGCCATATGCTATGGATATCTAGTGGTATAGATTTTTGCAACTAGCGTGCAAGGGTTATAAAATTTTAGGACAACATGTGTTTGATGAGGTAGTTTCACCAAAGGTGGGTAGATGTCCTTAATATATAAATAAATAGATGATCGTACTAGATTACGTCCTTATGGTAGTCACTCGATAGAAAAAAGCGTGGTAGTTTTAGTGTAATGATTGACCCTCTACAAGAATAAAGTAGACACAGTCTAACCTAACCCATTTAATATTATACCTTGTTAGTTTAAAGAGAGGATTAGGCGGATTAGTAGGTACCACTTAGCTTGGTTAGGAAAAAGGAGACTCATATAATTGTAATAATAGTATGGTTAGGAGGGACAAGTCTTCAATGTGATCTTTGTAAGACCGCCAGTACCAAGAAGAGCCACTAGAGATAACTATCTATAGTTTTACGATATAGATGTCGCAAATCTAAATTGTTTAGGCTTGGTTATTACTTGACTTATTAGGAGACATTGTAGTGACCTAGCGTATCCCTTAAACTATTCCTAGTTACGCTAGCGCGATTCTTTGTTCGTGAGCCTTATTTTAATTTTGAGGACGAAATTCTTTTAAGGTGGGTAGATTGTGAGGACCCTGATTTTTGGAAATTATTTTTATTTTATTTTATAGTATTTCTAATTATTAGGTTATATTGTATATTTAATTAGGATTTTATATGTACTTTTTCGTGTCTTTGATTTTTGGAGCACAAGACATGCCCATCTCTTGAAACGTCCTTCTTGAGATTTGTAGTAGATAGGATGACCTTCACCTTGATATATCATGTCCCATCCAAACTTGTCTTCTAGCATTCTTTTGACTTCGTACGACTTTGGGTCAATTTAGGCCATTTGATTATTTACCGTAATTCTAGACCTAACTTCCAACTTGAGTTCATGACTCGACATTGATCAAAACCATTTGACCTAATATATGGTTTTGATCTATTTTGAGCCTACGACACACATGCCAAGGGTGTGCCACTCAATCGAGTCCCCATGTGCTATTTATTTGCGAATGACACAAGAGGCTCATTGGTTGATTTTTCGAGTTCAATTTGACTAGAAAATATATTAGGACCCTAACCTAGCCAACCCCACCTAGTAGGAAGCCATGTTAGGTTGTCATGATAGTATAATTATTACGGATTTAATTTGGGATGTTATACAGTCAAATAGATTTAAATACAATTTTGTATATATATAATCATATTTATAATAGCCTAATACTATATATATATATATATATATATATATATATATATATATATATATATATATATATATATATATATGTCCCTAGTCATGGTTAAGTTTTGAGATGCATATCAATTAGAAATTTTAGCACGGATAGTGTAGTCGTGTACTTTGACTACTCTATTTGCCATTTTAGGGAAGGTCGAGCCATATGTGTGTCTCAACTTGGAAAACCAGTCAAAGTTGAGACTTGACCCTTATAAATAATTTATTTAGTTACTTATTAATCCTATGACTTTTAGGAGATCCGGTTGTACCAGCTAGTCCGGACTTGACCCAAACCAAGCTCCAGCTCATGTGGGCATGTAGTGTGTGCAAAGACGCCCATGTAGGCATATTTCTAGTAGATGCATATACTTCATATATTATTTTGGGATTGACGAATATTTTCTAATGATTTTTTAATTAATATTTATATGATATTTTAATAAGTTGCATAATTATTGGTGGACCAATTAAGTATGAGTGCAATGTGTCACCTAAAACTATACTATCATCGGTAGGGGATTTTTTTTATCATTATTACTTTTTATTATGGATCCTATAATTTAGTATAAAAATATCTTTATTATTATTTATTATTTTGTTCTTAGGAAAATAAATAATATGTATGTACATATCGTTTTACAAAATAAACACTACATGAGAATAAGTGTTATTAGGATTCTTGGATTTTATTGGGTAATTATGCATATGAGGTATATATATATATATATATATATATATATATATATATATATATATATATATATATATATATATATATATATATATATATATATATATATATATATATATATATAAATATATATATATATATATATATATATATATATATATATATATATATATACATATATATATATATAGAAAAAATATATATATATATATATATTATATATATATATATAATTATAGAAAAAAAAAATATATATATATATATATATAAAAATATATATATATATATAATTATAGATATAAGTGTTACCTTATATATATATGGAAGTATATATAGGTTTTTTTATACATTAATAGTTATGAATAAGAAATAAAAAGGTATAAAAAGCCCCCTCCCCAGGCCAAGCCCAGCCCGACCGGGCAACATGGTCACTTATAATTATAGATATAAGTGCTTCCCGCCAAACCGGGCAACATGGTCACGAATTGAAAGCATCGAAAGGTGCATATCGACTTCACGGACGTCTGGGCTTTGACGGAATTCAATTTGGTTGCCTGTGCGTGACGAATTTGATGCGTATCCGTCAAAATTCACCGTTTTGGCCTTTTTGTAAATTCTCCAATTACTTTATGAACGTTCGTCAAATCAAGACAAAACTTATGCCAGCAGGACCGTATCATTTTTCTAGTCAATAATGCCAAGTTTGGTCCGAATCTAAGACAGTTGACCGGATCGCCGTTTTGTGGGCCCTACGATCCAACTCAACGGGCGAATTTGTGCACGGCACATCAGAATCCAAAATTGGGACCGTTGGATTCGTATCATCAAAACGAATCGATAGACATATAATTTGACGACTTTAGAAATCATAGACTCTGGCATGCTTTTCGGTGCAAAGTGGGTCCAACGGCGGACACTGTTTTGACCCAAAATTACTGTTTTGCCCCTGTATCTAGAATTGGACTTAAGGACAGACAATTCTTGCTAATTTGACTATTATGAGAATATTGGCAATGTCTGTTTCAGCTTCTGGAGGCAGTTGTGAGACTTGGACTTTCTGACTTGTTGATTGTCGATATATTATTGGTTCTCCGTGCAACCCTCAAGCAAGTATACCTTGCCAAATCGTACAGTACTTTTTATATGAATGTTCTTTAATTCCTTAGCATTCTTTATCCCATCGTATCTATGATTATTTTATCTTGAGTTGCGGTTACTTACCTTGTTTCAGTTCTACTTATCTTGTTAGCGTACATTTACATTCTTGATATACATATAGTATGGGTTATATTGCCTTCGTGATCACTTGTGTTTTGTGATAGAGTCGTCTAGTCATACACTACTGACTCTCCTGATTTGACTTGACTTGACTTGACATGACTTGAGTAGGACTTGACTTTGACATTCTATAGATTGGGAGTGCTTATCCTGACTACGGTCTATGGGATTATTTTACTAGCAATGGCTACCGTCTCAATTGGAGTGCTTGTCTTGACTGCGATTGAGACACTATAGATTGGGAGTGCTTGCCTTGACAACAGTCTATAGATTTAACTTATTAGCCACGACTAGTATGGCGTGCTGTCTTAGGATCTTTGTGTCTTAGATCTTGGTATCTTAGTTATTCTGACTCGGTTGATTTCTTTTATTATTTCTTACTCCTCTGCATACTGGTATTGTTACTTTTTGGTTTGTATATTATGTATTTTGCTAGTCCTCTGAGGATCTGATGATCTCTCCAGGTAATAGCTGAAGTGATCGAGGTAGAATACATTGGAGAATTAATTATTGTTTCTTATGAATTTTTGGTATATTTAGTTCATATCTTTTCATACTCGTCCTATATTATATTACTTTGACATTGCTGCTGTATAGCCTAGTTTTACAAGCTTTATCTTTCATTAGAAGCTTGTTCAAGATAATTGCATTAGAGTCTGGTCCACTTTATTATATATCATCCTTTCTTGTTACTTGTAGTAACCGGTTTGCTAATATCTGACCATCATTAGTTTACTTGGTTTATACAAGATTTTATCTTCAGTGGATTGAGATATTGGTAATTGAATGGATAGATTGCTTTAGAAAATCAGACAGCTTATACGTATTCGAGCTGGGCTGGAGTCCTCTCGATGCGTAGCTGGCATGTATACGTATCCTAGTCCTACGTATTTTAGGACTGGGGCGTTACACTTAGCTACCTTTGGCCCTGACATTCAGGAGTGATCGGAAGACTAGCTAGTAGACTTGGTTTAGTTTTCATGTTTTAGAACTTGAATTTTAATAAGTTGAGATTTTGTTTTGTTTTGAGATTGTTTGAGATTATTATTATTTAGTAGTTGGTTTTGTTGTTGTTATTTAGTCTTAGTTATAAATTTATGTGTTATCTTATCGTGATTAGATTGTGATTGTGATTTCATTATATCTATACTTGTCCTCTGTTCGGAGTTGAGATTTGACAAGTATATTATATAATTGCGTGAGTTGTTGATTAGATAGTGACCTAGAATAGCGTTCTACCGCCGATACTGCGGTGTAGGCTGGACGTACCCACTTCTCGTGTTCCTACACTGGATGCAGGTCGTGACATATTTTTAGTGGTTGCCCATGCAGGTCAAGATTCGCATTTAGTGCGAAGTCGTGGTAGTGCGACGATTAGTTGTACTACTGCGCCTGCGGTAAGAGATAAGGAATAGGCTTTAGCGTGAGAGGTTACTCAATCACAGTTAGGACTACTTAAGAAGATTCCTGGGATGGCCCTTGAGAATCTCATTATAACTATCTTGAAATTCGATTTCGACTGTTTCTGTCTACCTTCCTTGTTCGTTGTTGAAATTGATTCTTGTTGTTCATCGTTGACTTGATTTTCTACCAAGATAGATCTTATGGGCTAGGTTGCCTCAGATATGAGATCTAGAGTCTTCTATGACCATATTAGCTGGTATGGCGATAAGATATAGTCTGATTTTGGATGTATTTCTCGGGTGTGAGAATATAAGGTTTTCGCAGCCAAGCTAGCGGCAATACAAAAATTTTAAATACCATAATTCTAGAGGTATGTACCTTAGTTGCGGACTCTATGGATTATTGCTATCGTACTTAATGGCGTGATAAGGATTCTGGTAACATGGTTCTGGATAGACGGGTATGATTATCAGATTGTAGAATAGATACCATATAGAGGATGCCCTAGGATGATGGAGTGGAATATCAATGTGGATGTTACTTGAGTATTATGGATTAGATAGAGGGAGCTAGGCCACCTGTGGTGCAGCACCATGTCCCGTACTATCGAAGGGATATACCCCAGAGGGGCAGGGCTTTTGCTCTGACGGTCGAGGAGACCAACGCTATGGGTGACGGGTAGCAGGTCTGTCTTTCATGCTCTTCTTCTCCACCTTCATGTGTGATTTTATTAGTACCGGTCAGGATATTCTTTTGATATGCTAGATAGTATAGTGATCCTATTCGAGACTGTGAAATCACGACTAGTAGGATTATGATTGCATGTTATAGGATAGTTATTTCTCGACCTTGATTGATTGGGGGTTTGACCTAGAAGGAGTACGATCACCTTAAATATTGAGGACAAAATTCTTCTAAGGATGGTAGACTTGTAACCACCACTTTTCTAAAATAAGGATAATTTTAAACTTTTTTAAAATTGATTTTTAAATAATAGAATTTAATTCATGATAGCAATTTTTGGTGAATTTTTATTAATTTAATACTATTTAATTTGGTGTATTATGATTTTGGTGTTTTACTAGTGTAATCCTAGAATTGTTAAGCCTAGAGACTAACCATGACCATGGGGACCTAACCATGTGATTAGAATGACTAATTACAACTTTTTAGCCTAAGGATATTTTGGTCATTTTGTGACTTTTGAATTAATTAGGATTTTGATTAAGTGATAATGTGCTAAGTATTTTGTTAGAGATTAACCTAGAATTGTCCTAACCTAGATATTATCCATTAGCCTAGATATTAGATTAGAAACTTCTATCATGACAAGGTTAGAAATATCTAGATATTAAGTTGACGTTAGATATTTGTTAAGGATAGATATTTTCACTTAGGCCTTTAGCTTGAGGCCAAGAATTAAACTAGCTAAAGGCCTTTAAACCTCATAAAACTTAAGCCTAAACCTAGAAATAATCCTAGGCTGCCATCAAGGGATCCCCACCTCTATATAAACATATATTGAGACCCCCTTGCCTCTTTCATTAAACCTACAAACCCTAGTTGACCAGGTTTGACTTTATTGACTAAGGGGAGACCAGAGTTGACTGAGAGTTGACTTTTACCTAGATTGACCTAGAAATCATGTAGATTGCGTTGTAGATTTCATTTTCCTTATTTTTTAGAACACATTATAACCTATATTGCTCTAATTAGGACACTTTGACTCCGGTTCAGACATCTGATATTCATTAGTCATTCAGAGTATCAGGCGAGTATGTTCTCTCATAGTTCTTTCATTTACTTATCGATTTCTGTAACTCAGTTCTAGCTAGTTCTATGTGATTCTGTTACAAACACGGATTGGCATTTCTGAATTCATGTATACCACACACATACTTTACTTGTCTGGCCCTACTATTCGAACCACCTATTCGTATCTTCTTGTAATGGTTGGACTTTGTACTCGATTTATGTATCGAATTATGGATTTATTTATATTAGATGGGCAGGGAAATACTTGATTAGACATGTAAACATTTCCCACTATTCGAACCACCCTTTGTGAATAATATTCGAACGATAGCCATCTCTCACCTGATAAGTGTGTGATGTACCGGATTTACCCATAGCCGTTTACATGTCGATCTCGGTATTTTAAAACACAATGTTAGAGCATAGTTTGGACTTACCCTGGATTCATTGATCACTTACTGGACTCGTTTTGTACTGGATTCATCTTATATTGGATTCATATTGTTTAGACTCACATTGGGATTACACTTGACTTATATTGTACAATCTGGACTTATATTATATTTCTCTAGTTCAGCTAGCTTGTGTTACAGTCTTCCTTGCCATGTTTCTTCTCTTGTTTTATTACATTAATTTCCTTGTACTTTAACTATTGTTCTATATAATCACCTGTATAAAATCTTGTTATGTTCATCAATAAAACTGTCTATAACTGCTTTAGTCTTTGTCGTTTACTTGGGATTTCTTGATGAGTTGTGCTCGTTCTAATCCTGACTGGATGTTGACAAAATATTACAGATGCTTATCCCGAGGACACTTGCCCTACTTACTATGGACCAAGAGATGGCTTAGCTACCTTTGGCCCCGACACTCAGGAGTGATCGGGAGACTAGCTAGTAGACTTGGTTTAGTTTTCATGTTTTAGAACTTGAATTGTAATAAGTTGAGATTTTGTTTTGTTTTGAGATTTTTTGAGATTATTATTATTTAGTAGTTGGTTTTGTTTTTGTTACTTAGTCATAGTTATAAACTTCTATGTTATCTTATCGTGCTTAGACTGTGATTGAGATTTTATTATATCTATACTCGTCCTCCGTTCGGAGTTGAGATTTGACAAGTACATTATATAATTACGTGTGTTGTTGATTAGATAGTGACCTAGAACAGCGCTCTACCGCCGACACTGCGGCGTAGGCGGGACGTACCCACTTCTCGTGTCCCTACACTGGGTGCGGGTGGTGACATTTATACTCGAAATTCCTGTTAAGTATTATTGTCGTACTCTTTCTTCTTTAATACAAAAAAGTTTTAGTCCACAGACTTTTTGGATCGGGACAAAAATGGAAACTCTGTTGGGGAGGCAATGTTATGTCTACTATAGATTAGACATAATATTTCTTCAAGAATTTGCCATTGATATACATCATCAATAAGTCTCCATCACGCTTTGCTAGCCTATAGGCTCCGTTTGAATACACCGATTCGACAACAAATGGACCTTCTTATTTAGCTTGGAAACTTCTTGAAGCTACTTATGAGTATAGGTACGAAAGCAAAGCTAGTGACTCCAGAGACGAGGATAATCTTCATAATAATGTAAATGTGTGCATGATGGCATCGGAATTTAAGGTACAACACAATTCCTTATATGAAGAAGTGCTTGTATGCCACAAATGCAGAAGATCAGGCCACATCATGGAATATTGTCCTACTACTAAATAGGAGAATCGCTACGAATGATCAAACAAAGGAAGGTCGTCGTCTCTCAAGTACGCTAACACGAGCATATAGTGTGAAAGAGAGGCAAGTGATTCCGAAGAAGAAGAGAAATCTCGTCAAGCTACAAATATATGCTCAATAGCATTATCCAATGAGGTACAAAATAATCCACTTTATGACGAGAGTAAATTTTCGTATGATGGATTATATGATGCTTTCAGTGATCTATTGGAAGAACACAAGAAAGTATTAGATAAGTATAAGCATTCTTGAAAAGAGGTTAAGGCTTATTAGCTTGAGAATGAAATATTGTCCTCTCTGTTTAATGAGATTAGAGACATTACCACTGCTAGTAACACATATGAGCAATCCACGGTTAATCTGAGTCTGCATGATGCTCAAGAGTGCATTAATAAGATGGCACAAGAGCATGCAAAACTCAATGAAGCTTATGATGCAGAGAAAAAATATAGCATTGCTACACAAAGAATAAACTCATTAACTGCTAAGTATAATGAGGCTTATATAATCTCTAAAAAGTTGGAGATAAGATTGGGTAAACAAGTTGGTCAACCCAAGACACAGTCATACACATGGCATGTGACACAACCCAAGATTCAAAAAGGATCTGGCACAGCTAAGGTTAAACATAACCATATTTTTATTATAGTCAATTACGCAAGACATATCAAACCAAATCACATTCTCATACTGCTGCACATTGCACTAATGTCTATACTTTTTGTCATTGTTGTGGTATAAATTGACACATTTCTAGTCATTGTCAAATTAGAAAGATGGTTGATATGAATATATTTACCTGGGTTCCCAATGATAACCAATGTGGATCCAAGTTTACTTGGATACCAAAGTCGCCTAATATTGTGGGTGGAGCATCTTGTGCTAAGCCTTAGAACCATGGAACATGTTGGTGATTGCAAAGCTACAAAGGTTATCTTCCAAGCAATTACACCAACATAAGTGTGGTCACTAGAACCACTTTGGTAACATGCTAAATAATTTTTCTTAAATAGTTTTATTTATATAATCTAGCATGTTCTTATTGATTTTTTGCTATTAGCTCGTATTGATATCATTTAGTTGTTTATTATTTAAATCAATGTGAGATATAATCCTAGCATGACTAGTTGTTTAACTTAAATGATTAGTTCACACTAGATAGTCTTTTACTCACTTTCCATTAGTGTGACACATATATCTATGTATGCTCTTTACTCTTAGTCTTTATCTATGAAGCATGCATACCACTCTAGTCCATAGAAGCTAAAGTTTTTTTTTTTGGGTAATATGTTTTTGACTGTCCATCTTTAATATTTTTGAAATGGTTACTTCTTACCGATTTGTCTTTAACATGTCATAGTTACGTTAATCGGTATTATGTGAATATGTATGTTCAGCACAAGTCTTCTTTTCCTTAAAAAGTATATTACATATAATTTTATATTAACCTTGTGCTTGCATAATATATTCACTAATGATTCTTATTTTATTATTTTTATTAACTTCTTATGAATTAATGACATCTTTGCCTAATAAGCATATTTATACATGTTTTTGATCTTCTGATAATTTTTTGATGCTTATTAAGGATACATGAATACTTCATATATTGTCATTTATATATTTATCATGTATTTCTTATATTGATATATATTTTCGTATATATATCTTTATGGGGGCATAAGAGTTCAGCTCAAGTTTCATATTATTTTGAAAAGTATTTAATTATACTTGTTATCTTTAAACCAGTGCTTACCTTATACTTTAGCTATTGATTACTTTCAACAAATTTATGTTCATATCTTTGTTAGCTTCTTCCTCAAAACCATCTTAATGACGTCTTTCGTGGTTTTTTTATTGACATTTTGGATTCATGACTCTTATTTAATTTATAATATTTGAAATATATATATATATATATATATATATATATATATATATATATATATATATATATATATATATATAGTCTCCTAACTTTCGATATTTATTTGTTTTTTATCTTTAAGTTGGAATTTTGAAGAAATATTTATTAATGTCCTGCTCATGATTATTTGTAAGTGTTCTTTTAAGATCGTTTGTTTTTTCTTATTTTTAAAATTGACATTCTTCATTGGTGCACACTTATATTAGATATTTTTCTCCGTAGGGCACTATGAAAACTTTTGAAAAACAGATTTTAGTATTTTTGATCTTGATAAATTCTTCTTTGGATATTTGCTATCTTACATTTATTGTTACCCAATGATTTTGTAGACCTACGGATATATATATAATTGATACATCTTATACTGTATATTACATTGTTTTGAGATTTTCCAAGTCTAGAGAATATAGTTTATTTTATATTGCATAAATTTTTCTTAAATCATCGGTTATTAAAGAAGAGATTTGTTTCGGGTACACGCCGAAAGGGTCATTCTGTCAACAAGGCATAAAAGTCTAAGCGACTCTGTGCCAAGTG
This sequence comes from Iris pallida, assembly GCA_029216955.1. NCBI lineage: Eukaryota > Viridiplantae > Streptophyta > Magnoliopsida > Asparagales > Iridaceae > Iris > Iris pallida. Next base: position 6,081,988 of record JANAVB010007800.1, read on the forward strand.
TTTTCAGACTACCGTTAGCTAGGAACTGGCCCCTACAGCTATCCCAAGATTGATCAACGCTTTATAAACTAAAGATTTATTGAGGTCTAATTTACAATTGTTATCTAATAGACTTTGAATTTTAGTTTTGATGGATAATATTATTTAATGATTGTTATCTTTTGATATATTCATATTTTTGTCATACTAGTCCATATTTAGACTTGATTTGAACTTGTTGTTCTCCCATTGGTCATGGTCAAACCTGATTTTAATAATTGATCAAACTCTGTCTCGATATAAGGGCTACTTGGACATTTTCTGGGAACCTCTACCTCTCTGTTCAAGACTGAAGCTGATTTGTCGTATGAGTCTGTATTTCAATATTCGATGTAATTTTCATATTTATTGAGTCTAGGAATACTTTGTACACCGAGTCGTACTGAAAAATAGGCTATCCCAAAATATTTTAAAAAATATCCTATGTTTTGAAAAACAGCCCCTGTTACAAAAGCTCATAACTGCTTAAATTTTTTCAAGAAGCCAAAACCAAAATCTATTTTTATAAAATTCCCAAAAATTTAATATAGGCCTCAGGAGAATTCGGCCCGAATTTGCCTAGTGCCTATTGGATTTTGAACTTAGTCATTACAGTTACGGATGCAATGGCTATTTGTCAAGATTCTCTCAAAGAGTTCTGTTCGAATTATGTCCGAATTCTGTCAGAGTTCTGTCTTTGGAAAACCTATAAATAGAGAAGGATTTCAATCATTTCAACTCACTCATTCACTTTCTCATCTCTTCTCTCTAAGCTTAAACGTCTTCCAAAGTGTTCTAAAAGCTTTTATTTTCAAATTCTAAGCCAGTTACAATCCTCTAGTCAATTTGTCAGTGCAGTACGGTCTAGAAGTTTTAGAGAGATTGTAATCTTGGCTTGATTGAAGAAAGACACTTCACAATTGAAGTTGGTCGAGTAATTTGTATTAAAGCTCGCGTTGTAGAAGTTGCAAGGACTTCGTATGAAAATTTTCGATATTTTCCAATAGTGGATTCAACTGGAAGCTAGAGTTCTTCCGACTGGAATAGTCTTCACAAGAGGGAAACCAGTATACATCGCCGCCTTTGCATTTGCTTTCTGATCTCTGCCTTCACATTCATTTACTTGTGATACATTTATTTGCGTGATCTTGTTGCTAACTTTTTAATTAGCTAACTTCTGCTGCCTCCTCTATTCACCCATCTCTAGAGTATTACGCTTTACGATTTATTCCTACAATTGGTACCAAAGCGGGTTATACAGGTAAAATGAGGTAATACTGCTATTATATTTTTTTTATTTTAGCTGTTACATAGATCACAGTATAACACATGGCAACTGTGAAATTCACAAGTGAAAGCTATACCGCAAATAGACCTCTACTATTTGATGGTACCAATTACACATACTGAAAAACACGGAAGAGTTTTTTCCTGAAATCTATAGATTTTAACTTATGGTCAATTGTTATTGATGGCTATAAGAAGCCAGCACATATTCTTGTTGAATGGGAGTTGGTTGAGAAACCCCATGACGAGTATACTGAAGTTGAAAAGAAACAGGCTAGTCTTGACGCATGTGCTATTAATGCTTTATTTTGTGCTCTAGACAAGACTGAATTTAACAGGGTGGCACAACATCAAGTAAAGGGTGGAAACTTCTCGAAGTGACTCTCGAAGGCACGATGCAAGTCAAAGAGTCAAAAAATAGCAGACTTACTCAGGAGTATGAGGCGTTCAAGATGAAGCCAAACAAATCTGTCACTCAGAAGTTTACAAGATTCCTGGATATTGTAAACCCTCTGTCATCATTAGGCAAGTAATACAATAACGATGAGAAGATTCGTAAACTTCTACGAGCTCTCACGAAGAACTAGATTCTGAAGGCTACGATAATCATTGAAGGGAACGACCTCGCAACTATGTTTCTTGAAACACTCATGGGTAAGCTACTCACTCACGAGCTAGAACTTCAAGACTTTGAAGATGTTGCACCGAAGGAGAAATCGATCCCTTTCAAACCTCAAGGTTGAAGATAATTTCGACGACAGTGACTCTGATATGAAGATCAAGCTCTCCTAGTAAGAAAGTTCAAGAAGTTCATGAGATTCAATAGAAGAACAAAAGAACACAATACCAACAACAACGAAGAAGATCCTATCTGCTACGGTTGCAAGAAGAAAGGACATATGAAGAAGGAATGTCCAACAGCATCATCATCAACCAGAAAAAGTAACTAGTATGACAAAGGTTACCTGAAGAAATCAACATCCAGAAGGTACGCCAACACAAGCATATGGCATAAAAATGAAGCCAGCGACTCAGAATATGAACAATTAGATGATGCTGCAAATGTGTGCTTAATAACATTCGATCAGGTAAATACTAACCCCTTGTTTGATACTTATGATGATTTTACCTTTGAGCAATTAGGTGAAGCCTTTAGTGACCTCTTAGTTGATTACTGAAAACTGCGTAGCAAATACCAAAACTTTAAGAAGGTACTCAAAGAGTACAAAGGTGAAATATGAAGACTTACCAACCTACTAGCAGAGGTTAGAAGTAATAATAATTCTAGTAAGATAGGTGAGCTCTCTTATGTTAAGCTGCAGTTACACGAGACCACAAGACTATCCGAAGAGAAAGACAAGACCATTACACAATTAGAGGAAGACCTACTCAAAGAGAAAAAGAATCTTCAACAAGTACTAATCAGAAATGATGTCCATACTCATTATAGTTTAATGTATGACACTTTCAAAAAGTTGGAAATTAGGTTAGAAAAATAGCCTAAACTTGCTGTTTCCTATCCTAACACGTGTCACTTACCGAAACATCGGAATACTGAACCCAATACTGTCAGACCAAACCAAACCAAACCTTTGCCCAAGAAGACTAATAGGCATGTATTTTATTATACTAGAAAATTAAGACCTACCAATTATGCACAACACACTGCTTCTAACACTCAACATGCTAGATGTCATTATTGTGGCACCATTGGTCATATCTCTCCTACATGTAGAGTTAGAAAGCTTGTTGATTTAAAAATATGTGCATGGATACCGAAAACTAACATTTCAGGACCCTAGAAGAAATGGGTACCAAAAGTTTCATCTGAAAATTATTTTATAGATAGAATACCCTTCACATGCTAGAAGCAAATGGATCCTCGACAGCAGTTGCTCACAACATATGACCGGTGATGCTTCATTATTCGCAATACTGTCGAATAAGAAAGAAGGATACGTTTCCTTCGGTAATAATCTTAAAGGGTTTATAGTAGGTATCGACAATATTGTTAAGGCTCCCTATCCTGTGATTAAAGATGTCTGTCTAGTTACTGAGTTGAAACATAACCTACTCAGTATAAGCCATTTAGCTGACCATGGTTATGGTATTAACTTTGTCAAAGACAAATATACAATAGTTGATAACTCAACTGGTAGTACTATCTTTGAAGGTATCAGAAAAGACAATATATATGTTTTTTATTTGTTGGAAGATGCTAACAAAGCAGGTAGATACTTAATGGCCAAGAGTGATAAGAGTTAAATATGGCATATAAGACTCGGTCATGCAAATATGGACACAATTTCAAGACTATCCACAAAGAAGTTGGTACGAGGCTTACCGGACATAACTTTTAAGAAAGATATGATACGTAGCGAACATGAAAAGAACAAAGCTACCCGATCCACTTTTAAGTCCAAGAACGCTGTAAGTACCACTAGACCTCTATAATTACTGCATATAGATTTATTTGGACCTAGTAGAATTGCTAGTCTAGGTGGTAAATTAAATGCTTTTGTAATAGTAGATGACTTCTCTAGATACATGTGGGTATATTTTTTCGCATGCAAGAACGATGCAATGTCAGAATTTTTCTTCTTTCACAAGAAAGTTCAAAATGAGAAAGGATTCATGATCACTCGTATTCGAAGCGATCATGGCGATAAATTTAAAAATGCAGAGTTTAAACAATTCTGTGACACACACGGTTATCTACATGAGTTCTCTTGCCCTAGGACTCCACAACAAAATAGAGTTATGGAACGTAAGAACGGGTCTCTATTCAAAATAGCTAGAATAATGTTAAATCAGTTTAGTCTACCTAAATATTTTTGGGCTGAAGCTGTCAATACAGCTTGCTAAGTTATCAATAGGGTTCTAATTCGACCTATATCGAATAAGACTCCCTATGAGTTATGTTTGATAGGACACCATCATTTTTATATTTTAAGATATTTGGTCGCAAATATACTATTCTCAATACTAAAGACAATTTGGGAAAGTTTGACAAAAAGGCCGATGAAGGTATCTTTTTAGGTTATACGGCAAAGAGCAAAGGGTACCGTGTCTTCAACAAAAGAACCATGATCATCGAAGAATCAATAAATGTCATATTTGACAAATTGAATCAACAGACAATCGACGATGATGATGAAGACATCAGTATACCAAGTATAGCACCGGCAGAACCTTCAAACATAGCACCAGCTGATCCTCCAGGCAGATCACGTATAGAACCAGAAGCCGGAACCAGCTACCTTGAGAGTTTACCAAAGAGAATAAAGTTTTTGGCTGACCATCCCAAGGACTTGGTAATAGGTAAGATTACTAGAGGTGTAAGTACTCGTTCCTCTAGCCAAAGATATAGTTTCCTGTGTTGCATTTATTTCACAGCTTGAACCGAAAACTATTGAAGAAGCAAGTAGCAATAATTTTTGGTTAGATGCTATGCAAGAGAAATTAAACCAGTTTGAACGGAATTAATTTTGGGAACTTGTTTCCAAGGCTATTGATCACCTGGTCATTGGCACCCGTTGGGTATTCCAAAATAAACTTAATGAGAATGGTTTAGTTACTCGTAATAAGGCTCAACTCGTATCTCAAGGATACAACGAAAAGGAAGATATTGACTACGATAAGACTTATGCCCCAATTACGAGATTAGAATCCATTCGCATGCTATGTGCATTTGTATGTTTTCATAATTTCAAACTGTTTCAAATGGATGTTAAGAGTGCATTTTTGAACGGTTTTATCAAAGAAGAAGTTTATGCAGGTCAACCTCCAGGTTTTACTGATTTTAAAAACTCCGATTATATTTTCAAGTTGAAGAAAGCCTTATACGGTTTGAAACAAGCCCCTCGTGCTTGGTATGATCGTTTAAGTTCTTTTCTACTTGATAACAGTTTTACAAAAGGTAAGGTTGATACTATACTGTTTATAAAATCTTCTAATGGAAATCTTCTTTTAATTCAAATTTATATAGATGATATTATCTTTGGATCTACTGATGAATCTTTCTGTCAAGAATTTCAAAGTATATACAGAATGAGTTTGAGATGAGCAAGATGGAAGAAATAAAATTCTTTCTCGGACTGCAAATGAAACAAACCAACAATAGGATGTTCATTAATCAAGCCAAGTACACAAAAGACTTGTTAAAGAAGTTCGACCTGAAAACTGTCAAACCACTTAGTACTCCGATGGCGACTTCAACCAAGCTTGATATTGATAAACAAGACGAACCGATCGACCTACGTAAGTATCGAGGTATGATTAGTTGTTTATTTTATTTAACTGCTAGTCGTCCTGATATAATGTTTAGTATTTTGTTTGTGTACACGTTTTCAAGCTAACCCTAAGGAATCACATTTGTGTATGGTTAAGCGTATCTTTCGATACATTAAAGGAACTTCTTCTGTCGGCTTGTCGTATCCCAAAACTATGTCCTTTGACCTAACCGGTTACTCGGATGCTAATTTTGCTGGATGCGAAGTGGATAGAAATAGTACTAGCGACAAATATTATTTCCTAGGAAAGGCTTTAGTCTCTAGGTTTGGTAAGAAAAAAAATTCCATCGTATTATCAACTACTGAGGCTGAGTATATTGCCGCAGGACCTTGTTGTGCACAAATTTTGTGGATAAAGCAAACCCTAAAAGAATTTAGCTTACTTTACACACACATATCTATTTTTTGTGACAACACTAGCACTATTAATTTGACTAAGAATCATGTATGTTATTCTCGCACTAGCATATCGAGATTCGACATCATTTTCTTAGAGATCATCAAACAAATGGAGATATAGACCGCGTATATATAGACACAGAGAACCAACTGGCTGATATCTTTACAAAACGATTAGTGAAAGATCGTTTCAATTATTTACGTCGAGAACTAAGAGTTTTAGATGTCAATAATATTAATTAATTTTGTTTTATTGATTATCTTTCAATATGCAAATGTTGTTTTTGATATAAGCCTATAAAAGGTCTGTTTGTCACCACGACTACAACAAAAGCGAATCGATATTTAAGTGTTCCCTGGTGAACCTCCGTTAGCTGGAACAGTACCCCTACAGCTAATCTGAGACAGTCGCTGGATAATAAAAGATAATTCATAAGATAATATTAATTATATTAACTAAAATTTAAAATAACTAAACTTGAAATTAAATAATTAAAAAGTGATTGATGAATAGAGAGTGGCTAGCAATTTTTTGTTGTTAAAAAATACCTCAACAGAACCCTAGGCGAACTTGCACCAAATTCGGCTCGAGTTCGGCCCGAGTTCGGCCCGAGTTCGGTTGGTGGTATGTAGTTTTAAGTCAGTAATGAGTATCCCCCCTCCTATTCATCTTCTCCAAATCCTCTATCACAGTAGCAGCCGCGCCCGAGCCCTCCAAACCCTAGCTTTTCTCCAAGTTGTTGCTTCCAATCCACTTGGAGAAATCAATCCAAATGTTGGATTCGTGCAGAGATTCTCATCCTGTAAAATATACTTAATTCTTGGAATTTATAAACTCCTTATTCCCTTTCTTTCAAGTTTATAGTTTTTTTAATCTTTTATAGAGATAATGCCTAGGATTTTGAACCCCTTTAAGAGGACGAAGCCGACACCTAGTAAAGAGGCATCGTCTTCGGATCCTATCCAAGGATCACTCTTTTCTCCGGTTCAATCGGCCGACGGAGCATATAATGAGTTCTACTTTGAAACTCATGACCAATCATTATTGTTGTATGTATATTTCTCTGTTTGTAAAATATGCACCGACGTACCGATTAAATGGACCACTTTTCCTAAGCATCGTCCATTTTTTGAGACATTAGGGTTGTACGAGCTTGTCATCCACCAATATCCCATTGCAACCAATGCTATTCATTTGTTCTACTACAATTTCACTTTGAACACTTTTACTCTTAAAAGTCGTATCGGTGGACTTAATATCGAATTCAATGATGTCCTCTTAGCAAACATTCTTGGTATACCTAACAAAGGTGCTCCGCTTGATGATATCATAGAATTTGAGTTTCCTGCAGGCACAACCTTGAGCAGTTTCAAGAACGAACTATGTGCTCATGATCGTGTTCGTTCTACTAAGTTCAAAGCTGCCGACATGAACTTATTCAACTATTAATTGCACTGCATCATATATTCCACCATCTTGCCTAAATCCACTTCAAAAGATGATTTTACCAACCTTGAGTTATCTTTACTCTATCACATTCGTAAGGGTATTCATTTTTCTGTTCCAAGACTATTATCCAAATGATGGGACGTTTCGCGCAAGACACAGAAACCTTGCTTATGGGATGATTATTCCTATCATCTTTCAGCATTTTGAGATTCACTTATCCACTTGCGCTCTTGATTCTGATCCCAAATATCTTTAGTTGTCTTGTCGTAGCACAGTCGTCCCTCCTACTCCTCCAACTGCTGCTGCTCCACCTCTTCAGACCTACCCTATAACTTATGAGGGTATCCACCAGCATCTCTTTGATTTGCGAGCTTTCATTATTGACTCATCTAGGGAACGCGAGTTCCGTGATGCCAGCCGATTTCAGGCCCTCGTAAATTCTATTGTAGATCTACGTTTTGCTCAGACTGGTCATTCTGCCAGTTCTCTTCCTCGAGATCTAACTGTATCGGGTTTCCGCTATGAGGATGATGTCATTTCTTTCAGTCCCGTAACACATATGACTGGTACCATGGTTCTGGTGCTACTCCACACCCTTCTGGAGCTGGCACTTCTGGAGATGGTCCATCTAGACATGGTGGCACTGCTGATGATGATGATGACTCTGAGGATTTTTGATCTAGACGTGATGCATTTTGTCTAGATGTTATCTTGTTAGACTCTTATTTGTCTATGTTTACTTGAAAATGCTCCGACATTCCAAGATAGCACTTTATATTTTTTTTAGCACTGAGACTTTATTTGCTTAGATGATGTATTTTGGAGCATCTTTTATGCTTTTCTTAGCATGTATTCTACATCAGTTTGGACTTTTCTCTACTTTATGTTTAATGCGTAGCATCATCTTTTCTAGCTTATGCTTTTACATATAAACTCCCTGTGAAATACATGTTTATCCCTTTATTTTTTTTGTATTTTTCAACACTTATTTCTTATGCATAATTTGCTGGGGAACTTCTTTTTCTACAATTATTTTGTTAAGTGACAACGGAGGAGAAATAGTATCTAACATCTTTTACAGGATACAAAATTTTTTTACAGTACAGAAGATACAGTACAGTATCATTGCTGAGTACAATTTTGATTAATTTCTTGTCAAATCAAAGATCGAGATGTTATATCGGTCAAGGTTTGTCAATTATCAAAATGGAGGAGATTCTTGGTCCATTAGTCATGGTCGAACCTGATTTTAATAATTGGTCAAACTCAGTCTCGATATAAGGGATACTTGGATATTTGCTGGGAACCTCTACCACTCTGTTCAAGACTGAACCTAATTTGCCGTATGAGTCTGTATTTCAATATTCAATATAATTTTCATATTTATTGAGTCTAGGAATACTTTGTGCATGGAGTCGTACTGACAAATAGGCTACCTAAAAATGTTTTCAAATATCTTATATTTTAAAAATAGCCCATTTTACAAAAAGCTTCTAACTGTTTAAACTTTTCAAAAAGCCAAAACTCAAGATCCGATTTACAAAATTCCCCAAAAACTATAATCTGGACACCAACAGAGTTCGGCCCGAGTTCGGACCGAACTCGCCCCGAGTACGTTTGGTGCCATTGGATTTTTGAATTTGGTCATCCTGCTGTTACGGATGCAACGGCTATTTGCCAAGATTCCCTCAAGGAATTTTGTCCGAATTTTGTCCGAGTTCTGACTTTGGAAAACCTATAAATAGAGAAGAATTTCACTCATTTCATCACAACTCTCTTCTCTCTTCTCTCTAAGCTTAAACGTCTTCCAAAGTGTTCTAAAAGATTTTATTTTTAAATTCCAAGCCAGTTACAATCCTCTAGTCAATTTGCGAGTGCAGTACAATCTAGAAGTTTCAAAGGAATTGTAATAAGAGGCTTGATTGAAGAAAGATACTTCACAATTGAAGTTGGTCAAGTACTTCGTATCAAGGGCCGCGTTGTAAAAGTTACAAGGACTTCGTATGAAAACTTACGGTATTTTCCAATAGTGGATTCAACTGGAGGCAATAGTTCATCCGACTGGAATAGTCCTCACAAGAGGGAAACCAATATACATCATCGTGTTTGCGTTTGCTTTCTGATATCTGCTTTTCATTTACTTATTTGTGATATATGTGATCTAGTTGCTAATATTTTTTTAATTAGCTAATTTCTGCTACCTACTCTATTCACCCCCCTCTAGAATATTGCGCTTTATAATTCGTTCCTACACTTGTGACTACTTCTTGAATATTGTGGTCTTCTGATATATTCTTTAGAGTTTGCGTGATATTTGTGATACTCATTTTATCAAGCTTTTATTATTCTTTTCTTTATTCAAGTTAATAACTGCCAATAACAATCATTCTTTACAGGGGAGAAGTCAGGCATATTGAATTTCTCTCTCAAAGCATTTCTTTTCTTTAAGCCTACGGTTATCAGATGGACACCGTGCAAAAGTTTTAAAGAGAAGAAATAAACTTTGATAAGAAGACCTAATATTTTGATGAATTAGTTTCCTACTTCTAGAAATATTTCTCTGGAATTTAAATATGTTAATACTAATAATTTTGGATATACCCATGTAAAGGGAGAGTAGTTAATTGTTTCAAATCAATTATTCTCCTGACATGCCATATATCTAGAATATTATTTATTTGGCCATTTATCTAGTCCTATTTTATTTGTTCAAAATGAGCTATTTTTGATTTAAGGATTATTTTATTAAATTTTTTCCGTGATACAAAAATTCGAATCGTCAGCTGTCCATCTTAGGCCTAAACGGACGCATTCGAACATTTGTTAAGACAACGTTTTCCGTATTTCAAAAGTCTTTTGATTTCTCTCTATTATTTTGAATCTGTTTGTTACTTGAATGCTACTATTAAGACAGTTTTCAAAAATCCTTTACTATCTTCAAATTATTTTTATTATTTGAATATTTTTTTTATATTTTCAATTGAAGATATATTTAGTTTGTTCATCTTTATGAGTTTGATTAGTGGATATTTATTTTACTTGCCTAAAGACGATATTTTGTTTTAAGTTTGAAACCTTACATGCATTGATCAAAGGGAAAAAAAGATGCATATCTCATATATCCCTTAGTTCATGTGATTATTTTACCTATTTTATGCATATAAATGCTTTTGAACTAGATATGCATATTTTAAGGGGAAGCAAACTAATTGTTTTGATTCATTTATACCCTTAATATATAGTATACCTAGTTCATCATAGACCTATAGCCTTTTACTTTATTCTTATCGATTATGTCCATGAATTTTGATTTATGAAAGGGTTTATAAGAGAATATATGATTCTTCTTGATTCTCTCATATGGTTTTTTTTTTAAAAAATTATGTTGCCAAATATTTTTAATTATCCTTATTTGATGATTCCTTTGAGTTTAAATTGATTTGACTTTTCTTATTATGGTTTTATCTCAAAGTACATGATTATCTTTTTTAGATTGGTCATACTTCGCGGGAGAGCATTCAAGTCAACTGAATTTCTCCTTTTCAAGCATTTTGTCTCCATTACCTTCATGTTTAATCTAATGGATATTCATATATCATGTTAAGGTAATTGAGTTACATGAACATGGATAACTTGATAGATTTTGCATATATGAAGATTTTTGTATATCTAGATTTTTTTCCAATGATTATACTCTTTATGGTTTTGATTCACTAATTTGCATGGGTAGGTTGTGAATCATACAAATAATTTTTTTATAATATATATATATATATATATATATATATATATATATATATATATATATATATATATATATATATATATATATTTAAAATATATATATATATATTTAATATATATATATATATATATATATATATATATATATATATATATATATATATATATATATATATAAAATATATATATATATATATATATATATATATATACCCCCTTCTTATACGGGAAAAGTTACAGGACAAATATACGAATTGCGGCCAATTTCTTACGGAGAGAAAAGAAAACTCAAAAATATTTTGCCATAAAAATATACGTATATTTTTCTTCTAAATTTCTTTCTCTGTAGAAATTTAAATCTCTCCTTTTAAAAACAAAAATATATCTATCTTAAAAAATAAGACTTATCTATCTTTTTGTTTTTAAAATGGAGAGATTTATCTCTTTTCAAAATTAGAGATAGATAAATTGTTTCTTTTATTTTTGAAAGTGAAGATAGATATTTCAAAAAAAAACATTGTATCTTTAGAAATAAATATACCTTTAAAATTTGTATTTCAAATATGAATTTTAATGTTAATCTTAATATTAATGTTGATATTAATTTTAGTTTTTAATTTTAACATTAATTTTAATGTTAAAGTTAATATTAAATTTAATCTTAATCTTAATCTTAATCTTAATCTTAATCTTAATTTGAACCTTAATCTTAATATAATATTAATCTTAATCTTAATTTTAATATTACATTTTTAATGTTAACATTAATTATAAAATTAATTTTAATGTTATTATTAACATTAGTTTTAATTTTAGTGTTAATTTTAATTTTGACATTAATTTTTAATTTTAATGTTAAAACTAGAATTAATATTCAAATTAAAATTAGCATTGCAATTATCACTAAAATTAACATTACTGTTAAAATTAAAATTAATATCAACAATAACATCAACACCGAAAAATTAACTTCATAACTAATATTAAAATTAACATTAATATTAAGATTAACATTAAAATTAATATTTTTAAATATAATTTTTAAACATATATTTATTTTTAAAGATAGATTTTTTTTAAAAATCCATCCATATTTTAAAAATACATAAAATTGACTTATCTACCTCTATTTTTTAAAAGTAATAAATAAATCTCTGGCTATTTAAAAAATAAATAGACTTATCTTTAATATATAGATAGGTTCATTTTTTAAGTGATTTAATTTTTTTTTAAAGAAAAAGATTTAGAAGAGAACCATACGTATATTTTCTCATCTCGTAAGTTTGTCCCGTAAGTTATTCTCATAGGAGAAGCTCTCTGTACATATGTATATATATATATATATATATATATATATATATATATATATATATATATATATAGTCAAGAGTTTACTTTCATTTGCTGGATGAATGCAATAACTTTGGGACAAGTATCTGGATTTGGGATTCGTTTATATATATATATATATATATATATATATATATATATATATATATATATATATATATATATATATATATATATATATATATATATATATATTATATATATATATATATATATATATATATATATATATATATATATGTAGTCAAGAATTTACTTTCATTTGCTGGATGAATGTAATAACTTTGGGACAAGTATCTGGATTTGGGATTCGTTTATAAATGTTGTGTTCACATTTACTCTTATTTATCTGATTAGTTTTTCCTAGATTGGTACAGCTTACTTCGTCGTATCTAACGATGAAGGCTGGGCATGTCCGACTCGTGTCCGATTATTCGGGAGCGGGGCGTGACAGAGAGATCTTGGAGGTCGACCTTAGATTCTAGATAGAGTAGACACTTCTTGTATTTATCTATTTAGCAAATTTTTGTATTATTGGATTTGTAAATAAAATAATTATTGTGAATGAGCAATTAGATTTGTTTTGTTGTATTTGAGATTGGCATTGAAACTTAGACAGCATACTACCGCCGATGCTTTAGCGTAGGCTGGACTTGGCTACGCACTCGTATCCGAAAAAGCGGGTACGGATCGTGACAACTAGGAGATAGACAAATAGAAACAGCTGTAGCTTATCTTCTATTTTGGACAGTGAATAGAAGAAAAATAAGTGCAGGGGCAACAAGGAAGAGGGGAGAGTCAACAGCATTAGCAGTTTCAATAAGAAGAGCCGCAGAGTAGCAGCAGTATCAAAGGGACTTCCAATGCACATTGTACTGCTGTAGTACAGCAGTAAGTACTACTTTTGTACCTGTGCACTTGGTGCACAGGCTATAGCAGTAGCAACAACAAGTTGCTATTGTATAGGGATTCAACAGCAGGGTACCTGCTGTTTGTGGCAGCATTAGGGTAGGGATTTGAGTGTGTGGTTGTATGTTCAAGTGAATGTTAAGTATTTGTGCATGTGTGAATGTCATTCATGAGTTTGGGTGAGGGTACTTTGTGTATAGGTAAATATGTGAGTGTAAGTGAATGTGAGTATGTGCATTGTGAGTGTATAGGTAGATAAGTAAAGGAAATATGGCAAGTAATGATTAGAAAAGAAGAGAGGGAAGACTAGGTATTCAAGTACACATGGATGTAGAGTGTGTGTGTATGGTTAGCAAGGGTGAGTATCCTAGTAGCTATGACGTAGGTAAATGTTTAGATAAACACAGAGGCATAGGTAAAGGCATTACCTATGTGACATGAGTAGGTAAATTGGTTAGTGTCTTGGACATAGGTAATGGGATTACTATGTGTTTTGTCATAGGGTATTGGATAATAGATTGAGGTATTGCATCGTAGAGTATATGTATATACAATATAGTTAGCTACATAGGATATGGCCTAGTATAGACTAGAATACCTTAGTATGGCAAGGTATGGACCCAATAACCTAGGTATGACCTAAATTGGCCTAGTTTAGCAAGTTATTAACCAAGTTGATCTAATTTAACCAAGAAATGACTTGGAGACCTAGTATTGAGCTAGTATAGCATGTTTATGATTCCAAAACATGAATTGACATTGATATTCCATATTTATGTCTTCGAGGCCATGTTTTGGTTACTATTGATACTTCACACAGGATTCCAGGCAAGTACATGCAGTAATTTTATTTTATTTCCTGATATTATCTCTATTTCATAATTTAGATATTCCTACCATATTTATGTTACTTTCTTTATACGTGATTAGTATTCTATGGATTTACTTCACTATTAATCGTAGTTTTTGTCTCATCATGATCACCATGATTCGTGCATCTTACTTACGTGAACTAAATCCATAAATGCTAGTGTCAGACAGGAAATACCTCAGTAGACATGTGAATACCCTATATGTTCTTCGTGTCTAATCGTGTGGATAGCAATCACAGACCTCACATGTGATTTGTCGTATCGTATGGATAGTAATCGCACATTATCGAGGGCAATTTACCGTATTACTTGAGCCATTTACATGTCGAACCTAGTATTTTAATAACACTTAGTAGGTAGGAATTGATACTGTTTTTTATCTGCTCACATCATATTCTCAGTTTTGCGTATTTACTATTTTTGCCTGTCTCCATTAAATTGTTGATAATCTTACATGCTCGCTTGATTACTCTATGTTTATATATTTTAACTCTTGTTATATAGTCACTATCATGTATGAAATATTTATCAGTGTTTGTACTTGCTCCAATCCTGACTGGATATATTTCTTTCAGCTGTTTTATATGACAGTTGCCCTAACTACTACGACCACATGATGTAGTAGGCGTAGACCAGGAGATACTGATCCAGGAAGGTTTAGCTCCAGCTGAGGAGGCTTTAGTAGCAACTTAGTTAGATTAGATTTTGTACTGGATATGTCTCCAGCTTTAGCCCTTGGCCTGTTATTATTATAGACTTGTATTTGAGATAATGACTCATAGACTCTGTTTTACTTGTATTATGTCATGATAGATTTTCTATGGATATTTCATATCACGTTTTATATCTTGTCATACTATTTATCTCCCTTTAGTCATTGTGATTGAGTATGAGTATAATACTATTTTGTCCTCCGATTGGAGTTAAGATATTGTAGAAGCATGGAATTTCAGAACCAGAAATCCTATGCGCCTAATACTACATGCGCCAGGAGGCTCGGATGAAGTACTTGGCATAACAAACAGCAAAAGCATAGACATTAAAAGAAGATTTTTATTTCATATAAAAGTCTGTTACATGTCTAAAAAAAAGGGGCTGTACAAAGGAGAACTTCTACAAAAGACCCTAAGTCTACAGCCAAGTGCAACAACCACCATGTGCTCTCAAACATGCGTATCTCGCCATACGCTCTCAAACAGGCGCAGCAAACACCTGCGCTCTCAAACAGGCGCATCTCTCCATGCGCTCTCAGCCAGGCGCATCCCTTCAGCAGCTCAGTTATGTGCATCCCCAGTTATGTGCATCCCTTCAGCAGCTCAGTTATGTGCCGTCCTTTCAGTCAGGCGCATCATGAAGTATCGGCATATACGCCATCAAATACTTCGACTAATGAAGCATTTATTGAACAGAACGAGGGTGGGTAATCAACCCTCTAGCTGGAGGAAGAGCTTCCCAAACCAAGGAAGAGGAGAGCACCGCAATCGACCCGCGGCTAAAGGAGCAGCTTTCAACCCAACCAGAATGGGCAACACCTACTCCAGTAGGAGGAGGAGCTCTCCCAAAGCCGAAGAAAGATGATCGGAGCACCACAATTCTGATCTGTGGCTCTTCCAGCATAACGGAGACGGGGCTCGAGCATCCCGATCTTTGGATGCAACAGGCACCTTCCGCCTGCCTCAGAAGCCCTCAACTCCGACTTTTCGATGTAATAGTCACCTTCAAGTGCATCAATAAAGGCAATGCGTCGCATCTTAACCCTAGGGGGCATCTCGTCAACAGAAGGTCCTCGAGCAAACAAGTTTATTTCGGAAGGACTTGAGAGAACGAGAAGCAAACCCTCTCTATGCCACTATTTATAGGCCGGGCAAATCAAACCCATGCTCCAAGTGGCTGGCTCTCCGAATCCCGTATAATGAATTTGCATTAATGGTGATGAACCTGACGCTTCGAATTCAGCCAAGTCAAAACGGCTATTTAAAGTACTTGAGAAACGTAACAGTCGGGCCAATAAAGACGTATCATGCAAACGGATGTGCTGGTCAGACCGTGCATCATACAGATGCGCCCATCAGCCAAACGCCTTATGAGGATGCTCCCCCATGCGTCCCCATGCGTCTAGTGGAACGCAGATCGATGTGCCCACTCAAAGGCCCCTCACCTGCCAAAGAACATTAAATGCTGAAGTCTGACAGAGTTGGCAGCACGTCCCCCGAGGACTGAACAGTTGACAACTTTTTCAGAAGATGAAGTATCGCCGACGTCAGCATCATCATTACTTTCCTCCGGCTGTTACAAGCCACGTGGCCGCCCAACTATTTCGCATGCGCCTCCGCAGCCATGTGCCCAAATCTCTGTATGCGCCTCAGACTTTTCTCTGATCCCTAAAGACAGTAGTCAAAGTCACTACTGAAGCCTCGTATGTGCCTCAAAAGCCATACGCCCAGACTGGTTCGTGAGTCCTAAAGGTTACAAGCCTAAGTCTCCTCATGCGCCCAATCCCAGGCGCATCCTATCTGATCACTCTCCACCAAATGCGAGATCTTTGAGCCATGGACCTACGACATGTGTCCTTTGACTCGATTCAGCCTATGAAGGGGTGCTAATCACCCAAGATCTCAGTAACTGAAAGATCCTCTCCATTGCTACGTGTCAGCTCGGTCACAGCCCACAAAGGCAACATGAAGATTCAACTTCTCAATCAGAGCGCATCGCCCATGCGCCTCCATCAGTAATCACCACGTGGTATCCCCATAAACAGGCACATCCGACATATACGCGTATAAGCAGCCAGCCTGCAAGATATAAATAGACGGATCATTTCCTTCTTCCACACAGACAGACATATCCACGAACAAACCTACGAACACACACACAGAGAGGCAGATACAGACACTCAACGTCTTCTTCTTCTCCGTGAGCTCCAGCACCCAGAGCAACTCAGACCTTCAGAGAACCGATAACCATCGTCAGATCGTCAACTTTGTCAACGCATTATCACTCACTCCATCGGCACAAGGGACCCAGATAAACAAAAGTGTTCTCATAGGACTACGTCTAAGTCCTACATTGTAACACTATTCTGTTTGTAATTAAAATTTCAATCAAAAGATTTTAATGGCAAACAAGCTGGCGACTCTGCTAGGGATCTCTTTCTCCTCCACCGAGAAAGCTGTGTCGCAATCCGATGACGTGAAGGTGGGCTCCTTCTACAAGATGCTGGTCGTACGTCTCAGTCAACAGGCGTATGAGGAGTTCATCTCTGAAGGCAGTGATAGTCCTTCGAAGCGGCTGCCGAAGCCGAAGAAGACTCGCCAGGTCTGGATGCGCAAGGTCGACGCCTCTGGCACCATCACCGAAGGGGATGTGCCAATACAGCCTACCCTTTCTGCTGACGTCCTAAGCATCCAAGATGTGCCCACCGGTGCAGCGCATCTCTCAAGAAATGTGCGGCTGACCACATTCCCCATCCATCTCCCTCTAAGGTGAGGAAGATGCATCGACGGAGCAGGGGTGCAGCCAATGCCTCGCGCATCACCTCTGATGTGCCATAAAAGGTCTCTGTCTTTGACAGACTCATTCGCTGTAGTGGCGAAAAGAATTTGGACTCTGAGTAGTATGCACCCCAGCGGGCTGGTACGAAGAAGTCCAAGGCAGCACGGGCCATGCGCCTCAAACGTGCTATGCCGCCAGCAAACCAGAAGCATGCGCTCACAATCATGTGCGCTGCTAATGTCAAGCTGTATAAGGTCGACTCGGGTGCTTCTGTGCCAGAAACGAGCCGACCTTCAAAGTTCTTGTCTTACTTGGGCACATCTGTTGCGTTCGCAACCAAGTCGAGCAAGGTAAACCCTGTGTTCTTTAACTCCCGTGCCTCCACTGGTTGTGCGTCTGAGGTTCGTTCAAGTCACTGTAAATGTTGTTCCCCCACTACTGATCTGAGCGCATGTTTTGCGTTGGATCAGGGGGCGCAGCATTCACTTGACCACCCCGGCGCTTGGCCTTGCCATGCGCCTGATGGGGGTGCGAAGGTGGCACTCTCCTCCAATGATTTGCGTAATGTGATTAGTCACAAGCGCCGATCAGGAGAGTCGACTGACAAGCGCAATGCGCCCTTCACAGGGTACACCTGTGCTGTAGTAACCATCAACTATTGTTGCAAAATAGCAGTCCCACCACCAAGGCAGTCGGTGTTCCAGCGGCTGCAATCATCAACACCTCTCCGACGTTGCCTCGGAAAGAAGGTGTCAATTGAAGAGGAACCAAAACTAAAGTTTGCTTCATGCAACGTAATCTCTAATTCTTCGTCAATCCGAAAGGCGACTGGTCATTCCTCGTCCTCGTCCAAGAGCCAGCCAAGGAGAACCAAGACAACTGTCCCATCCTCTGGAGTGTTTGAAGGCACTCGGGAGAGAAAGAAGATCCTGGAGGAAGCTGGAGGTAGTCAAGCCCTTGTTGTTCCTCCTTCTGAAGACGAAGATATCCTCCAGAGCACAACTGGGGTGGATCTTCATCCTGGGGACGAAATCATCCTCCCGAGCACAGCTGGGGATAGTCTACCCCTGTGAATCTGCGACTCAAAGACGAAGAAGTCCTCCAAAACAGAACTGGGGGTAATCAGGCCCTTGCGGATACTTCTCCCGAAGACGAGGGTGTCCTCCAGAACGTAGCTGGAGGTAGCCAGGACGAAGCTCCAGGAGAGGCAACTCCCTTACAGGAGAGTGAGGCCGAGAGTGAAGCCTCAACTGATCCATCCACTTCCAGCCATGTCATGACAGTATACATGACTGGAGGTGATACCGAGCCAGATGCGCCGCCAGCAGACCTCGTCCAGCGCATGGATACCCTGGAGGGAGGACTCAAAACCCTCTCTGCCTCCATACAAAAACTGACTCAAGCAGTATTTGAAATACGGTCCGCTTTAGCCAGAGCGCCTTCTGCTGGTCCTGACCCAGGGGCTAATAGAGAATCAAGTGTACCTCTTCAACGGGTATCCTTGGATACAGACCGCCGCGAAGTACCACGGACGTCGGAGCCTTCAAATGCTCAACTCCAGGCGGTACCACCTTCCCCAACTCCCAGCTCCATGGAAGACGTGGTCGAAATGATCAGGGACTTGCGCGAGCACTTTGAGTCTAAGAATAAACAAGAGGAGCACCAAAAGATGGGGATCCCCCAACGATATTCTCTCGAATGGAACAAAGTGGTTATCCTCCTAAGTATAAACCATAGACATTGACGCCATACGACGGAAAGGACTTTCCGTGCTGCTATCTGACGTACTTCCAGTCTCAAATGGGATATCTCTCGAAGGAGGACGTACTACTCACCAGCATATTTGTCGGGGCACTGAAGGTAGTGGCGTACGACTGGTACTGTAGTCTTCCCGATAATTTCATATCTTCCTTCGACAACTTGACGCGTCTCTTCCTCGACCATTTCTACGACGGCGGGAAAGACATGACAATGGCGTCCCTCATAGAGATACGTCAGAAGGAGAAGGAAACAGTTCGAGTATTCATCGAACGCTTCCGACAGGCCTGTTTCAGACTGCCCCTGGGTATGCCAGAACATGCACTCCTCTCCTCCTGCAGCATGAACATGCTGTCTGCCATCAAACTTTGGCTCAACTCTACTCCTCCTCCCGACTGGAGTTCCTTGATCATCGAAGTTGAAGCAGTAGAAAAGAAGGCGTCCAATGCTCGCCTTCTAGGAGTTAGTTTCCCTGCCTTTGAGGAAAAAGGGAAACGGCCTGCAACCAACAACCCCGGATGAGAGACGAAGGGGAAACAGGCATTGACTGTCAATGCCTCCAAAGGTGCATCAGCACCTACGCAGAAGCCTCCACTTGTGCCAAGGCCAAAGGAGGTTTATTCTTTCAACGATGAAGACATCCTGCAACTCTTCGAGATACTGAAGCAGGGTGACAAGATCAAGTTGCCGGACCCGAAGCATCCTGACGAGGTTGGGAAAGTGGACAATCCGAGGTATTGTCACTACCATCGATTTGTTAGACATCCAACTAAGGACTGCTACGTCCTCAAAAACTACATCCAGCGCATGATCAATGCGGATGTTATCTCCGTCGACTACAAGGAGAAAACGGACTCGGCCAACCTGGTGTCACTCCAATTTGGCACCTTGCCGCCAACCACAACACAAGATGGCGTCGTCCCCATCCCTAAGGCGACAATGGAGGTGGTCAATCTAACACCTACTCGTGACAACGTGAGTGGACTCACCCACTCACCACATCCCGGGGAGAGGTTTTATGGGTTCACCCTGATCTCGTCTCCGAGGTTACTCAACCGGAGGTACGCTCTGCCTCCAAAGCTAAGGGCAAGAAGATCAAGTCTTGCCGTATGGTCCCTTCCTCCGTGGAGGAGGCTCTCCCTGTACAAACCTGTTCGAAGCTGAACGTCCAACCCGACGAAGCTGCCGTTGAGGTGGTGTCTCCCTGCACTGTCCTTGCTGCCGAAGAAGGAGGTCCATCCAAGCCTCCAACAGCCAATAAGCAAAAGCATGTAGAGGCCCGTTTCGACAAGCCTCTGCAAAAGAAGAATGCTTCACGGCTAGCCAAGCCCCGCAACTTCGACAAACTAGCACAACTTGCTAGTACTCCTGCCCGCCTATCTCTGTTTGAGCTCCTTCGTCTTTCCAAGGACACTCATGAAGCTCTCTGTGAAGCCCTGAAGGATAATGAGTCCTTTATCAGTCAGGTCAAGCAGCCTGAGGATACTCTGACTATGTATACGTACTGTCATTGTACGGATGAGGTTATCCCCCACATAACCTTCACCCAACAAGACATGCTGCTCAAGCACAACCGACACAACAGACCACTGTATTACACAGGGTATGTCGGTTCCGTCAAAGTAAAGTGGATTCAGATCGATCCGGGGTCTTCCCTCAGCATCATCCCGAAGACGCTGCTCTCAATACTGGGGATCCCAATGTACTGACTGACGCCTTCCAACACAACAATCAGTGGCTTCAATGCTAGCAAAAATGAGACGCTGGGCAAAATACGGCTGAAGTGCCATATTGGTAACCTCAGAACCGAGGTGACCTGCTATATCGTAGACGCTGACGTCAACTACAACCTTCTACTGGGTCGCCCGTGGCTGCATGAGTACATGGTGGTGCCATCTACACTCCACCAACGTATGAAGTACGTGTCCACCAACGACATCATCCGGACGGAGTTCGCAGACATTGACCCTTTCAAAGGGGTCGAAGCCTACTTCACCGACTCTACCTTATACAAGTCGCCTGATGAAGAGGAAGTTAATGATGCTGACGATGAAGCAGAAGCGGCAGCACAGCCGGACATGGAGCCAGAGGTGATTTTCGATGCTCCTTTGAAAATTCGACTCAAAGGGAAGCCGCCTCAGACGCTGCCTCCCTTGACCATCAAGCTACCTAGAAAAGTACCAACTGCTCAAGGTAGAACACCTACTGAAGCTCCCTTGAAGATACGGCTCAAGGGAAAGTCGTCTCAAACATCGGTGCCCCTTGTGGCAAAACTACAAGGGAAGACACCAGCCACTGAAGGCGCAGTTGAGGCACCTCTGAAGGTGCATCTTAAAGGCAAGCCTCCGCAATCATCCATCTCCTCCAAGCTGCCAGAGAAGGCCCACATAGCCCTCTCGGACCCCAAGATCAAAGCTGCGGTGGACTCTCCCGATCCAACCCCAGTACTCACAGATGAAGAGCTAGGGGAATATATATCTGCTGATGTAGATACACCCTCCCTGGACAATGTAATCCCGCGGGACAAAATCTCGTGTTTCATCAATAATAGAGTGTCTCTTAATTATTTTAGTCTTCCATATTGGAATGCCATGTATATATTAGATAATGCTCTACGGTCATTACAAACATAAATAACGACCGTCAATCATGTATATCGAGTAGTCCCGTCCCAAGGGGTCTGTTTTGTAGTCCCACCACGGAATCAAGATGAAGAATCCATCATCTTCGACAAAGTCGAGCGTCATCAAGACCTCCCGCCACTCGAGCAAGAACCAGATAGCGGCAGAATACAAGTCTATCGGTACATGGACAAGGCAAAGTACCTCATCCAAAAGATGGAGTACGATCTAAAAAGCAACAAAGGCCTGAACAACGGCAAGGGTCGACGTCTTCCTCTCCGGCTCCCAACACCTAAAGGAAAGCCGCAGGACTACTATCATCGAACTCGACGGGGGGTGGGCTATGTCACGCCGCCGACAACTCCAGAGAGTTCGGAGGCCAAAGAAGTAGAACATTCTCATTCGTCCGAAGCATCAACTTGGGATTCCGATACCAATATCGGCTCAGTCTTCAAGAAGGTGCTATCAGCCAATATGGCATCTGCACAATCTCAAGAAGATGAAGGCGAAGACCAAATACCAGAATTCTTCGAGAAAGAATCTTGGGCTCAACGCCTAGGAGCTCAATGGGAGTCTCGTTTTGAATTACGCAAACCCCCTACCGAAGACGAAGTCGAGCAGATCGACCTTGGGGATGGATCTTCTTCCAAACCCATCTTCATCAGCAAAAGCCTAAAAGGAGAAGATCGGGAATCTTTGGTCCAATTGGCTAAAGATATATCGACGTCTTCGTCTGGAGCTATGAAGATATGCCGGGACTTGATCCTCAGATTGCGATGCATAGGCTTAACATCTTACATGATGCCAAGCCTATAAAGCAACAACAGCGACGTTTTTGCCCTGACATCATGAACGCTATCGATCAAGAAGTGGACAAACTCTTGACCAGCGGATTTATCTGTGAAGAATAACACCCGGATTGAGTGGCCAACGTCGTCCTAGTCACCAAGAAGAATAGGAAGATACGAGTCTGTATCGACTTAAGGGATCTCAACACTGCTTGCCCGAAGGACGAATTCCCGCTTCCAATCACCGACGTGATGATGGACAATACATGTGGCTTCGAACGCATGTCTTTTATGGACGGGTATTCGGGCTACAACCAGATCAAGATGTTCCTCGATGACGCAAAACACACATTATTTAGGACTCCGAAGGGGGTTTTCTGCTATACAGTGATGCTCTTCGGCTTGAAGAACGCTGGTGCTACATACCAACGAGCTATGAGTACCATCTTCCGTTAACATCTTCGTAAAACAGTCGAATGCTATGCTGATGATATCGCTGTCAAGAGCCGTCTCAAAGGGGATCACCTACAAGACCTAAAGACAGTCTTCGATCTCATGCGAGCGCATCAACTCAAGATGAACCCCGCTAAATCCTTCCTTGGGGTTTCTAACGGAAAGTTCCTGGGCTTCATTATTATGGCGAAAGGCATTCATGTCGATCCCGAGAAGACCAAGGCTATCCTTGACATGGACCCTCTGATGAACCTCCGAGAATTTCGAGGCCTGCAGAGGCGTCTGGCATACATCCGGAGGTTTATAGCAAACCTTTCCAAAAAATGTCAACCCTTCACCCAGCTCATGAAGAAGGGAGTCTCCTACTTCTAGACAGAGGAATGCCAGAAAGCTTTCGATGATATCAAGGCTTACTTGATGAGCCCGCTAGTCCTGGTGGCACCCGTCGCAGGCAAACCATTTCTCCTCTACGTCCGTGCCATGGATCATTCCCTCGGCGCTCTGCTGGCTCAGAACAGCGATGCAGGCTATGAGCAAGCTATCTACTACCTCAGTAGAATACTGATCGGGACTAAACACTGGTACAACCCCGTTGAAAAAGAGTATTTGGCTTTGGTATTTGCCATCCAGAAGACTCGCCATTATGTCTCGGGCCAGACAATTCATGTCATCTCCCGAGTCAATCCACTCAGAGTTCTCATGACGAAGCCATGGTCATTGAACTCCCGGCTAGCTACATGGGCAATCCTGCTAACGCCATACAACATGGGGTTCGTTCTACAAAGAGCCGTCAAGGGTCAGGCTCTGGACGACTTTTTAGATGCACACCACATCCCAGGGTCCTCCAGACTATATGAAACATCCCGGATGAGGTCCAAGAATCAAACGTCACCGAAAAAAGCTCTATTTAGAGGATGTTTTTCGATGGCACTTCAAGAACAGGCCTTAAAGGCCAAATCATTACAGGAGTGGGGATAGTCTTAGTCTTCCCCGATCAGCTGGTCGTCCAGCGTGCCTACTCCCTTTCGAAGTCGTGCTCCAACAATGTTGCCGAGTACAAGGCGCTTATCATGGGACTCCAGCTGGCGCAACAGCTAGGGGTGAATCATCTGGAAGCCTACGGCGACTCAAAACCCGTCGTTAATCAGATCAGAGGGCAATTCGAAGTTCGCCATTAAGATCGGATTCCTTACCATGAAGTTGCATTGAATATCATTTCAACCTTCACCAAGTTCTTCATCGAACATGTACCTAATTTACAAAATCTGGAGGCTGACGCACTGGCTGGCCTCGAAGCCTCATTGGCAGTACCCCTCAGGACTCAACACTACGTCACGGTAGTTGGTCGAGACTTGGTCTGTCCTAAAAATAACCTATGCTCACAAATGGCCCATGCCATGTCAACAAGTGCTAGTGTTAATGTCCGAGAGTGGAGGTTCCCATTTATCGACTTCGCTGTCTACAGAATTCTTCCAGAGGACCCGAAGGAAGCCGTCTCAGTCAGGAGGCGTTTCCTTCGATTATATTACGATACAGCTACTAAAATTCTGTATCGACGCTCCTACGATGGACTTCCCCTTCGATGTTTATCCAACGAGAAAGCAGTCGAAGCCCTTTGAGAAGCGCACGATGGAACTTGCGGGACTCATTAACCTGGCCCTAAGTTACAAGATCGGCTGCGACGCATGGGCTACTACTGGCCAACCATGGTAGCCGACGCTGTCGACTATGCTAAAAAGTACCATGCGTGCCAGCTTCACGCTGACTTCATCCATAGACTGTCAGAACCACTACATCCTACGGTCGACTCTTGGCTCTTTGAAGCCTGGGGCATGGGTATTGTGGGACCGATCACCCCTCCTTCATCAAGGGGACACCGCTTCATCCTAGCCATTACCGACTACTTCTCCAAATGGGCAGAAGCAGTTCCACTGGCGGAAGTGAAGAGATCCAGGGTGGTCAGCTTCATCAAGCACCATGTCATCTACCGTTTCGTGGTACCTCGGAGGATTATCCATGATAACTGTCCTCAGTTTATCAGCAATGTTTTTAGCATATTCTATGACAAGAATCGCATTCAAAACGTAGCATCAACCGCCTACAATCTGACAGCAAATGGATTGGCCGAGGCATTCAACAAGACTATCATCAGGCTACTCAAAAAGGTCATGTCATCTAACAAACGCGACTGGGACGAAAAGCTCGGCGAATGCCTTTGGGCCTACCGCACAACGGTACGGACCCTGACGGGCAACATACCATTCTTTCTGGTCTACGGAAGCGAAGCGGTACTGCCTCTCAAGATCCAGATACCCTCACTCCGTGTAGCAATCACAAATCAACTAACAGAGGAAGACAATCAACGTCGCCGTCTGCGAGAATTGGAGGCACTCGACGAAAAATGTCTCCTAGCTCAACAGCGTATCGAACTCTATCAAGCCCGTATATCACAGGCTTTCAACAAGAAGGTCAAGCAGAGGACTTTCCAACTAGGCGACCTGGTTTTGGTAGTCAGGAGGCCGATGTGTTAACTCACAAGACACCAGGGAAGTTCGAGCCCAAGTGGGAAGGACCTTTCATCATAGAGATAGTATACTCAAACGGTGCTTACCGCCTCGCCAAACCCAATGGGGACTTGTTCATGATGCCCATCAACAGCAAGTTCCTAAAGAAGTACTACTCTTGACATCCTTTAGACATGTACTTCTATCTTCACCCAACAAGGGAGTTTGTGGACCCAATCATCGGGGCTCACGTACAATTTCCTTCCACAAAATCTTACGCTTCTAGAACCCAGCTGTTCCGTGGCGTTCTATCCTCCAGTAGAAGGACAACCATGTCCTCATTACCTCTGAGTTGTTCTCCTACACCCTACAAAGCGGAATCTTACGCACCGTAAGACTACGCTATCCATCATGTTTACCACGTCCACATTACCTCTGAGTAAACATCCCGTACAGACAACCCCTACATTGTCGTACATTGATCGCAGAACTTCTACGTCCACATTACCTCTGAGTAGTTCCGCGTATCCCTCCTGAATTACTCCTACCACATCTATAACACCTCTGAGTAGGAAGATTCCATCATTTGAACCCCATATTTGCCACGTCCACATCACCTCTGAGCAAACATGTCAGGTTTTCTCAAACTTATTATCTGTACCTAACAACCAAGGTGCGCAGAAGATAATAGTTCCACACAAATCATCATGTTCATGACAGCAAAAATGAACACACCACAAAACTCTTTATTCTTTATTTCAAAAGTAAAGAATACATCCCCAACAGGAGTTGCAAATTACACAAAATAAAGAAAAAAAAGAAAGAAGAGACTACAATCCCTTCCCCAGATTGGCTGAAAGCTCTTCGATCCGACGCTTCAAGGCTGCTGCCCGAGTCTCTGCAGTCGCCAGGACTCGACGTTCGGCCTCTTGAAGCATCATTTCTATGGCCTCAGGAGAAGTTTCATCCTCATGCTTCTCGTCCAGGTGTTGCCACTGCTGGGCCAGGAAAAGAGCCTGGCGGGTGAAAGCTGCTTCCTCCTCCTTAGATGTTATATGTTCAGCCTGGACTCGCTCAGCATCTAACAAGAGTTGGGCCTGCTGGTCTTCAAGGAGGCAAATCTTGGCATTAACCTCTGCTATACTAGAGTCCAACGCGGCTCGTACCTCCGCCTTCTTCTGCATGGACTGAGACAGCCTCTCCACCGTAGCCTCAGTTTCAGCCACCTCGTGCTCCCAGATACCTACAGTGGCCTGATAAAAGGACTCAGTCCCAGCGATCAACTTCTCTTTTTCTGCCTCTATCAGAGCGGAGAGATTATTTTGCTGGATACACTAAAACTCGAAAAGCAGTTGGTCGAGCTCAGCCACCGATGCCTCCAAAATCGTGGCCATATAATCGTGGCCCTGGTGGAAACGTATCATTCCAATGTGAGGGAGCGCTATGGTTTTTGCAGTCGCGAAGCTCCCATTGGCATTCATCACTGCCGATACGCCCCTCTGCAGCATCTTATATATCGCCTCAACGATAAACTTCATGTACTCATCCGCATCCACCAGCACTTGTGACGTCATAGCGGGAGTAGGAGGAGCTGCTCTGGACGGCGGACCGGAAGAAGGCCCGTTGGCTTCAATCTCCGAGGCTGAAACCTCGGCATCAACGGACTCCTCCACAACAGGGGCTTGAACTTTGCCACTGGCCCGACGAGCCAAAAGAGCAGAAGAAGCCAAGAGGGGCGTCGATATCGTACCCCAAGTAGAAGGAGCAACAGAGGGTTCCAGCAAACCCTTACCCTTCTCAAGCTCGGAGGGACCACCGACATCAGGGGCTACCTCATCCGTCCCCAACACAATATTAGCAGGCCATACGGGATCTTTCCCCTCTGGCAAAGCAGCAAGATCAGCACTTATTTCCTGACTCGGCTCGCCTGGAGTCAGGCTCGGCAGACGAGCCACATTTTTATCATCAAATCCCTCCGCGGGGATAGAATCTGTCGCTGCCTCCTGGTCGGCAGCCACCTCAGCCTCCGCTGCTGGGTCTGGGGTAGGGCTCGGCAACGATACAGCCGACCTTTCCTTACTATGACAAGGAGGGGAATCAGCCCTCTCCTCTGTTTCGATGATGCCTGTTGCTCCTGCAACAGGCTCACTCATCTATGGAGGAACGTCATCTGAAGACGACGAACTCCACTCCACTTTCTCATCCGGAAGCCCCTTATCTGCTGGATCCTCAATGTCAAAGGCCCCCACGGCAGTTTGAACCCTCTCGGGAACTGCTTCAACCTCAGCTTCCCTTTCAATATAATCTGGAGATACTAAAATCTCTGCGAGAACGATATCGTTCGGATTCTCCTCCATGGAAGACATCACAATCGGAGGAATGCGCTCTTCAGATGAGTCCACCACCTCCTTTGGTCTACTGGCACCCGATTTTGGAGTTCGGGGTCTCCTCTTCAACGGCTCCTACAAAAAAAGAAGAAGAAAGTCACAAAAATGGTAGAATTAACCAGACTATGTGGGACTCCTTACCTCCATAAGGGCTGAGTCTGTTGACACTGCCGGTGACAATGCCTTCTTCTGTCGCTTCAGCGCAGAAGAGCCAGCCTCTGTATTAGCATTTCTCTTCGGCTGATCGACCGAGGGCTCTGCCCGACCTCCCGTGGATACGGCAGGGGTACCTCGATAACCCGCCTCTGGCGGACGGTACGACCGAGCCTTCGCCAACAGATTCCCAGTTGCCTCTAACTGGGTACCGACAATAAAACTGGTCTTCCGATCATATCTAGGAGGCGCGGCATTCATGGTACAGTAAAATTTGGCGGCCGAGAAAAGAATTGGCGGCTGCGGATTCTGAATAGACAGCGTAAAATGAGCTCTGGTGCACCCAGCATTGTAGTAATGCCAAGCTCGTGCACCGTCCAGCAAATTTTCGGTATACCCCAGGTTAATACAGGGGTTCTCCAATATCAGCTGAGCATAGCCAAATTGTCATGCAAAATGGCTAGGCAAGTATGGTTCCAGGTAACTCTGGTTTCTATTTTGATATACCAGATGGGATGGCTGAATGCTTTGCAACTAGCAGAATTCCCATGGAGGCAGAGTGGTGGCATCTTCACCCGAATCCGTTAAGTCTTCGTTGGCCGCAAAACCCAAGAAGACGGGACCAACCTTGGTTATCTCCCACCCCTGAAGGTGGGATAAAACTTTCCTGCAAACAGGAACACCGGTATGTAACCAGCTCCTCTGGCGGAAATGGCGGAGGAATGCATCTCCGGCTCTGTGGTCTTCTTCCGAGCTCGGGCTCATCACGTTGGGAAGGTACAAAATTAACCACCCCATCAAGTAATAAAACGGCAGTTCGGCATGGGGAAAGTTATCATTTACCACGTTCATGAACCACATTTCCCGTAAATTCTCGTAAACCCCGGGGCAGGTTACACACCATTGCAGGGAGTAGAGCCAGGCGACGACCAAAAACCAAATTCACAGCTGACAGGATAAGGTTCCGGGTCACTCTCTCCACAGAGCCTGACCTGCCTGAAAAGACGTAATCCCGGAGCCAAATCATCAGATAAGCAGCCAACACTGCTTTGGACGACATCCGATGAGTAAGGTGCCAGAAGCAGCTATAGGAACGCTCATCCGACACCTGGTCCTCATTTTTCGAGGAATTCTTCTCATTTAGCCTGCTCATTTCAGAGAGCACCTCTCTACTGGAAAGTGTTGTCGGAGTTGTAAACCTAGAGGGATCTTCCTTGTCTTGCTTAAAGACATAATCTCTCCAAGCAGTCACATGAGGCTGTGACCCGTCTTTTTTCCTCTTCTGCATATAATAATGATGACTCGCCACTTCCTTAAAGACGGCCATCATCTCCTCTGCTTTGTCCCCCAGGACTTGGAACTCCTCATTGGTCAGAAAGTATTCCTCGTAAGGTTCTGATCCCCAAGGGAGCCTTAACACCTCGTATATTTCATGAAGTACGAGTCGCAGTTCTCCCACCGGAGTGAAGAAAGTCCCGGTCTGGGTGTTAAACATCTCCAGAAGCACGAGGAACATATGCCTGTTGATCTCGACGCCTACCTGGGTAGCACGGATTGCGGCAGTCATCCCAATCTCTCGGAGTTCGGTTCAAAACTGCGTCAGAACCCAGATCGTCAGCTTGTCCCACTTGGAAACATAGTGACACCAACCCTCTGCCCGAAATTCACCTTTCGGGTACGATCGCTCCAACAACAGCATACGATTTACAAAAGTCGAAGCGCCAAAAGCAAATGTATTGATGATAACGTTACTGTAAATGCTCCCAGGACGTAGAGTCCACCAGGTGAAAGAAGGCCCAGCCCGCACGGCGGCCAAAGTATCCCTCTGATCGGAGGTAGCGTCAATCTTGATGGTGCCTGCCACCTCTCTCCCCTGAGATGGGGTTACCTCCCAGGACATCCTCCTCTTGGGAGCAAGGCGACAAAAAGCCGTCAAAGGCCATTGACGCTCAAGTTGCTTAACAGTCATATGCACCCCCTTGCTGTAAAGAACCAATCTTCCTTGACCTTTAACACCTTTGCTTCAATAGAAGTAAGGCGGTCCCCAAACAGGAACTCAGGCTTCAAGAAAGTCACATTATCAGAAGTGGCAGATTTCAAAATGCCACGCTCCATCATCCGTTGGAGGAACCCATACGGTTGTTCCCGGATTTGAGTCATTCTTTCGGGAGGCTGATCCAGCATAATGGCAGCCTGGGCAGGGTTTATCACCTCTTCATTATAGTCCACCACCATCTGACAGAGGATGGCGTCCAGAAGCACTTCATTCAAGAGCGGGACAGTCATCGACACTGGTGGTTAATAAAAGAAGGCAAAGATTCAGATATGTTGGAAATAACAAAAGAATCTGAGCCACGTTCCCATCAAAAGCGCATACCCTGAACCAAGGCTCAGGCGCATCTGAAAAGAAGCTTCGACGCATCATCAGGGTCTAAACCCATACGCATCAGCAGTGGAGCCTCGGCGCATCATCAGGGTCTAAACCCATGCGCGTCAGCAGTGAAGCTTCGGTGCATCTGCTTCGGCGCATCATCAGGGTCTAAACCTATACGCGTCAGCAGTGAAGCTTCGGCGCATCATCAGGGTCTAAACCCATGCGCGTCAGCAGTGGAGCCTCGACGTATCATCAGGGTCTAAACCCATGCTTGTCAGCAATGGAGCCTCGGCGCATCATCAGGGTCTAAACCCATGCGCATCAGCAGTGGAGCCTCGGCGCATCATCAGGGTCTAAACCCATGCGCGTCAGCAGTGGAGCCTCGGCGCATCATCAGGATCTAAACCCATGCGCGTCAGCAGAAAAGCGTTAGCACATCATCAGGACTCACGGTCCATGCGTGTCGGCGTAGGCGAAAGAAAAATATGGTAAAGAATGATGAAATCCACCAGTCACCGCCGGCCGAACGTCGACGGGTGCCCGAGGGACATCATCCGTAACAGCCTCCATAGGTTCTTTTCCTTTGCCTCGTCCTCGGCCAGTTCCACCGTGAGGAGTCTTGGGGGCCATCTCGTGAAAAAAAAAGTTAGGGTTTTCTTTTCAAAAGAAGAACTCTAAAAGAGAAAGCAAAGAGAGAAAGAACTCTCTTTCTCTCTCCATCAGATGCCTATTTATAGGCTTAGTCGCACGAGTGAACCGATGAGGAGTGACATCAGCCGCCGCCTCGGGTTCTGTAAAGAGATAACTGCAAATAAATCCAAAAAGATCATCATTAATCTTCTTGGTTATCGAAGCGTTATCATTTGCAACTGAGAGGAGCATGTGCCCATCACTGATGCATGGAGTACTCATGCGCCCGAACAGTCTTGCGTTCCGTTGAAGACACCACCATGCTTCTTATTCAAAGTATTCCAAAACTTGATAAAAAGTTTTAGAAACTTTGAAAGGGGTCTTGTAGAAGCATGGAATTTAAGAACCAGAAATCCTATGCGCCTAAAACTACATACGCCAGGAGGCTCGGATGAAGTACTTGGCACAGCAAACAGCAAACAGCAAAAGCATAGACATTAAAAGAAGATTTTTATTTCATATAAAAGTCTGTTACATGTCTAAAAAAAGGGGCTATATAAAGAAGAACTTCTACAAAAGACCCTAAGTCTACAGCCAGACGCAGCAACCACCATACGCTCTCAAACAGGCGCATCTCGCCATGCGCTCTCAAACAGGCACAGCAAACACATGCGCTCTCAAACAGGCGCATCTCGCCATGCACTCTCAGCCAGGCGTATCCCTTCAGCAGCTCAGTTATGTGCATCCCTAGTTATGTGCATCCCTTCAGCAGCTCAGTTATGTACCGCCCTTTCAGTCAGGCGCATCATGAAGTCTCAGCATATGCGCCATCAAATGCTTCCACTAATGAAGTATTTATTGAGCAGAACGTAGGCAATCAACCCTCTAGCTGGAGGAAGAGCTCCCCAAACCAAGGAAGAGGAGAGCACCGCAATCGACCCGCGGCTAAAGGAGCAGCTTTTAACCCAACCAGAATGGGCAACACCCACTCCAGCAGGAGGAGGAGCTCTTCCAAAGGCTAAGAAAGATGATCGGAGCACCGCAATTCCGATCTGCAGCTCTTCCAGTATAACGGAGACGGGGCTTGAGCATCCCGATCTTTGGATGTAACATGCACCTTCTGCCTGTCTCAGAAGCCCTCAACTCCGACTTTTGGATGTAACAGTCACCTTCAAATGCATCAATGAAGACAATGCGTCACATCTTCACCCTAGGGTCATCTCGTCAACAGAAGGTCCTCGAGCAAATAAGTTCATTTCAGGAGGACGTGAGAGAACGAGAAGCAAACTCTCTCCATGCCACTATTTATAGGCCGGGCAAATCAAACCCATGCGCCAAGTGGCTGGCTCTCCGAATATCGTGCAATGAATTTGCATTAATGGTGATGAACCTGACGCTTCGAATTCAGCCAAGTTAAAATGGCTATTTAAAGCACTTGAAGAATGTAACAGTCGGGCCAATAAAGACGTATCATGCAAACGGAAGCGCTGGTCAGACCGCGCATCATACAGATGCGCCTATCAGTACCAAGCACCTTATGAGGATGTGCCCCCATGTGTCCCCATGCACCTAGTGGAATGCAGATCGATGCGCCTACTCAAAGGCCTATCACTTATCAAAGAATATTAAATGCTGAAGTCTGATAAAGTTGGCAGCACGTCCCCCGAGGACTGAACAGTTGACAGCTTTTTCAGAAGACGAAGCATCGCCGACGTCAGCATCATTATTACTTTCCTCCGTCTGTTGTAAGCCACGTGGCCGCCCAACCATTTCGCATGCGCCTCCGCAGCTATGCGCCCAAATCTCTGCATGTGCCTCAAAAGCCATGCGCCTCAGACTTTTCTCTGATCCCTAAAGACAGAAGTCAAAGTCACTACTGAAGCCTCGCATACGCCTCAAAAGCCATGCGCCCAGACTGGTTCATGACTCCTAAAGGTTACAAGCCTAAGTCTCCTCATGCGCCCAATCCCAGGTGCATCCTATCTAATCACTCTCCACCAAATTCGAGATCTTTGAGCCATGGACCTACGACATGTGTCCTTTGACTCGATTCAGCCTATGAAGGGGTGCTAATCACCCAAGATCTCAGCAACTGAATGATCCTCTCCATTGCTACGTGTCAGCTCGGTCGCAACCCACAAAGGCAACATGAAGGATTCAACTCCTCAATCAGTACACATCACCCATGCGCCTCCATCAGCAATCACCACGTGGCATCCCCACAAACAGGCATATCCTATATATGCGTGCATAAGCAGCCAGCCTGCAAGATATAAATAAAGGGATCATTTCCTTCTTCCACACAGACAGACATATCTACGAACAAACCTACGAACACACACACAGAGAGGCAGATGCAGACACTCAACGTCTTCTTCTTCTCCGTGAGCTCCAGCACCCAGAGTAACTCAGACCTTTAGAGAACCAATAACCGTCGTCAGATCGTCAACGGAGTCAACGCATTACCACTCGCTCCATCGGCACAAGGGACCCAGATAAACAAAAGTGTTCTCCTAGGACTACGTCTAAGTCCTACATTGTAACACTGTTCTGTTTGTAATTGAAATTTCAATCAAAAGATTTTAATGGCAAACATATATATTAATAGGTTATGATATATATACGGCTAGTTAGCATAGTAGACCTAGACAGCGTTCTACCTCCGATGATACGGCATAGGCTGGGCATTGTCTCGCACTCGTGCCCCTACACAGGGTATGCGTCGTGACACTAAAAGCTTCCATATGTTAACCAAACCTTCATAATAACATAGAGGATCATTGTGGACCTTTCAAATAAGAGATTATAGCTTATATGACCAGCTACAATAGAAAAAAGGTTTTATTCTTCTACTTATTCATTTTGGAGCTCAAAACCCTAATTTTTGTGCTCTTCCAAAAAAACCCATTCATTCTTCCACCAAAAGCACTCCAAATCTCACTCAATCTTCTCATATTCTTTATCCAAGAGTCTAGGAACTTGGAGGCCAGGAGTACGAGAATATGAGGGTTTTTGGCTTGAAGGTTGTGTCCAATTTCTTTCTTATGTCCACTTGTGGTACTACATTGAAAATCCATCTCCCAATAGGTATACTACTTATCTTTTTCCCTAGTTTAGACACTATTTCATGCATGGCATCATTAAAAATCTCGTCCATGGACTAGGGATACCCATAGGAGGAAGAACATGGCTCTAATGACCATATTGGTAGAAGTTACATAGGGTTTTGTGCTATTTTTGGGAAAATCGGAGAATGATACTCCAAGTGTTTGTCATTAGGTTTGATAGGCTAAATAGGCATGTAAATGATGTGTGTGGCAAGATATGTGTCCATATATGGATACGAGTAGGTTGTGTCATGTTACACTAGGATACGGAGTCAATTTGGGGGTTTTCTCCTCCTATACTTGTCACACACATGTCACATTTTATATGACACATTGCACTAGTGTAACACCCAGTTTTCTAAATAAGGGTAATTTTGAAATTTTGTATTTTTAATTATTTAATTATGTTATTTAAATAATAATATGATTTTTTGGTGATTTTTAATCATTTAAAACTATTTAAAAATTATGACTTGTGATTTTGATGTACAGCTAGTGAAACCGTAGAGACTGTCTGACCTAGAGCCTAACCCTGTGATTTGGAATAACTATTTATCATTTTTAGCCTAGGGGTAATTTGGTCATTTTGATTTATTAGAATAATTTGATTAATTATTGGATTTATGGTTGTTGAATTTGACTTTGACTAGTTAAGACCTTGTAGACTAGCCTAGAAGCTAATACTAGCTATGGTGACCCTAGTCTAACTTATGTTAACCTACTTTTAGTCATTAGAAATTAGTTTTAAAGTATGAAGGTTAAGTTTAAGTGAAATGGTTTCATGACTTATGACTTAACTCAATGTCTTGTGATTTACCAATTTCATGACTTGTAATTAAGCCATAGGCCCATGACTTAAGACCAAAACCCAAACTAACCCAACCATGGCAGCCGCACATAGGGTTTCTCTTGCCTATAAGTATTCTCTTAATGTTGTTCTTGCCTCTTTTGTGCTCGACCTAGATTTTGAAGGAAAGGTAATTTCCTATTCTCCTAAAATCCTATTTAATTCATTTCAACTCCTTTTTAACCCTAGTCTTTGCATTATGATCTAATTTCTGTATGTTTACTATTTCTGGAGGTTCATCTCAGTTTTTGTGCCATTTGGAGCTTGGGAGTTGCTATTTGGAATCCTTCCATTTGAAGCTTTCTTTGAGTATTGACACTCAATAGGTAAACCACTCAAACCCACTTTTTTTTTTGATTTCTTTGCATATAGGGCTAGGTCTAAGTGTCCCCTAGTTGTCTCCGAAATTTGTGCACAATTCGTGTCCATTTAGTGTCCGTATCGGACACGTATCATAATGGATACATAGGTGATTGTTAAAATGCCCCTTAGGGATTTATTTTAGTATTTTAAAAATCTAATTTCATGAATCCCTAATCTAGGTGTGCATGTTAATTTTAGTGAAGGGTGATTTGTATTTTAGTGTCATTTTGTGTCGAATTTTCGGGTTGGACACGCCGTACGAGATCCGGTTCAGTGCCCTGCCCATCGGGCCCTAGAACTCCTTACACAGGACACTTCGAGACACGAGATTTGACATGGACACTCCTTGGATGACTGACATCATCCTTCCAAAATATGGGAGCATATGGTGGAGTGTGCGAGGAGAAATCCTCCCCGTACTGGCCGTACGGCCTGCTGTGCACGCGCAATTTTTCGCCCTGATACGGGGTCGGACACGCCGCGACACGTGTCTAGGACACGGTACAGGCTGCCCTAGTGGTAGTCCTACCCCTGGCGCACGTGTATGCAAGGCCACGTGTCACCATGTGGCCTGTGTCGCGTGCGGGACACGCGTGCACGCGTGCACAACTCTGTGCACTGCGGGTGCACTCGTGTGGTGTTTGTATGGATTGGACACGACTGTGTCCACTTGGTTGGACACGGATGGGTATCGTGACACGTGTACACTCGATACTTGGTTTACCAACCAATTAATTTGTGAATTAACATGTTTTAGTATTCGATTTTGGATTTCCCTAAATGAATGAAACGTAGTTTACTGTTTTGTAAATTCTGAAGTTCAATTCCATTTTAACTGATATTTGATGTTCAATTTACATGTTTAAATTCATGTGCATATGTATTAACTATTGCTACGTTGGATTGGCATGATAGATTAGGTTTTGTTATCAAGTAATGGATTTTCGAATATGGTTGGGCTGTTCAATGGGTAGATTGATACTTCTGGATTTTCACTGTTAAACATGCTAAATTTAATTCCAGTTTTAGACTGAATTTTGATGTTAAGATTGTCATGTTTAAATCCATTTACATTGTGTTAGTCACTGTGGTTGATGTTAACAAATGGGATGAATGGATTCGAATTGGGATTAAAGGTTAGGCTCAAGTGAACTGTCATTTAATTCTTCATCCTGAAAACCTATTTGTTGAAATTGTCATTGCCATGTTCTTTTTTCAGATTTACATATCACAAACCTATCTAGTTGTCCCTGTTTCCTAATACACTAGACACTGTCACCTTGACACACTTGTATTTGGTTTCAGTCATTAACCTATTACTGTTCTCTAATACACACTCTACACACACACATGTATCCACACTATTTCCTATCACCTAAAACCTGAGATTTGGTTCCCTGTTTACACACACATGTGACACTACACTACACTGTTAACACACTAACCTATCACTAAACTGTCATGCCCTCACACACACACACCCACTAATTCCTATATGAAACACACACACTCATGTTCATTTCACACACCCTCACATGCTCACATACCATATTGACACATTGCCACACACACATGATTACATGTACACCTTGACACAAGCACATGTATTCCTCTCCCTGTCACTCTATGCATATATATATATATATATATATATATATTTATATTTATATTTCGATCAGCCAGCTGATTTTATTGAATTAAAGATCAGGAAAAGAAATACAAAGTATCTAGCCAATGCCTAGATTAGTCCAAGAGCTCGGAAATTTTGGCTTGTGCGTGCATCTTCTTAGTGCTTTCCCGATCTGTCTTCTGGTCTCAAACAATAACTGATCAGCCGAATATTGATATCCTTCGTATCGCCATTTGTTTTTGTTCTTCCATGTAACCCAGCATACCGCCGCCACTGCAATCTCCTTTAGATGAATATTAGGATTCCTCCACCATATGTCAAACATCTGGACTAATGACGACTGCTGCACAAGTACATTGAGATCAACTTGTAAAGCTTGCCAAAGTTTACCGACCAAAGCTCCTTCTCTGAAGATATGTTCCACTGTCTCGACTGATGAAATTTCACAGCAGTGACATTTAGAAGCTAGTCGATGCCCAAACTTTTGAACAATGTCATCCGTTGGGAGTTTATTATGCATGAATCTCCACAATAAAGTAGACCACTTGTAGGGGATACAAGTGTTTCAAATATGTTTAAAGGTTGGATTAATCGAAGAAGGGGCTCGAATACTCCGCCAACCATTAGAAACAGTAAATTTGCCGCTTGCAGTAGTGTTCCAAATCCATTCTCCATTGTCCAGCTGAGTCATATGTTGATTTGCCATATCCCTACCTTGCAATAATCGTCTCCATACATAAGAACACTTCTGCGGAGCTCCAACTAGATCAAGGTTTTGAAACTTACAGTATCTAGCCTTGAGAAATCTTTGCCATAGCCCATCTTGCGTTTTCAGCTTCGACCATAACTTACAAGTAAACGCATCCATAGTCTCTTTAATACTTCTAATCCCTTGGCCAGCCTCTTCATTAGGTCTCGCCATAGAACCCCAACTCGACCAGATGTATTTTTGAACACCCTCCGATGAACCCCAAAAGAACCGAACGAACATATCCTCAAGTTTGTTAAGGACTGACTTCGGAGGATTACAAGCAGCGATCGTATACATGGGTATAGATAACAATACCGATTTGATAAGAGTTAACTTTCCCCCATAAGATAAAATTTTCTGTTGCCACCCGTCAAGTCTTCTGCGTATCTTTGCCAACAACTCTTCATATAGTATTGTATTGCTCATACCCACAGCCATTGGACATCCAAGATAGGTGAAAGGCGGATGCTGGATCTCAAAGCCTGTAATGTCTTAAAGTTCATTCATCCTATCAAATGTTGGTGCTGTGTATATGGATGATTTTGCAGCATTAATACTCTGCCCCGAGGCTTTCTCATATTTTTGTAAAATCCTATGAATCGTCTGCACCGTTCGAACATCACCAGCTGAAAATAGTAGTACGTTATCTGCAAATGCTAAATGAGTAATAGCCGGGCAACCACTTGGAACATAGTAATGATTATAGGAAGCCTTCTTCACCAGTTTGTTTAAATTCCTCGACAGAACTTCAGCTGCAATTATGAATAGGGCTGGAGACAGTGGATCCCCTTGGCGTACACATCTAAATGCTTTGAAGTAGCCAGACGAGACACCATTAATGATAGTAGAGTACCATACATTGTTGAGTAATCGAAACACCATACTAATCCATAGTTCCTTGAATCCAAATCTACGCAATACTTGCATTAGGAAGGACCAATCTAGCCTATCATAAGCTTTGGTCCTGTCCAACTTAATGGCAATATTACCACCTCTATTATTATTATTCATTAAGCTCAACATCTCTTGGGCTAAGAGAATGTTATCGACAATCTCTCTTTCCCTTACGAAACCACTTTGCTCTGAGGATATGAGTCTTGGCAAGATAGGCGCTAGTCTAAGAGCAAGTAGCATAGAGATAATTTTGTTGAAGATAGTGCATAAGCTAATAGGACGGAAGTCAGACATGTACCTTGGATTAGTGTGCTTAGGAATAAGCACCAATGACGTACTCGTGAATGTCCTTGGCAGTTCAAATCCGTCCATGAATAGGGATATCGTCTCTGCCACGTCATCCTCAATGATATGCCAGCAGGAAAGAAAGAATGTAGCTGTAAACCCATCTGGTCCCCCTGTACTGTTGACGTCGAGACTCTGAATAGTATGAAGAATTTCCTCCTTTGTTGGCTTGGCAATCAAGATATCATTATCCATCTCTGTCAAAATTCGAGGAATAACATCCATGAGGTCGTCATCCTCCTCAGTATGAACACTCTTATACTGTTCTTCATAGTAGGAGTTTGCCATTGACTGAATATCCTTCAACTCAGATTTGCTAACCCCTTCCTCATCCAGAATATGATGAATATGTAATTTTCTTTGCTTACTATTAACACATTCATGGAAATATTTGGTGTTTCGATCTCCCTCCATATCCCACCGAAGACGTGCCTTTTGTCTCCAAAAAGAGTCAACATATGAATGCTTTTGTTTTTACATAGCTACAGATTTGTCCACAACAATCCTGTTAGCCAAAGATCTATCCGCTTCAAAAGCAATTTCCGCTGCAAGGGCCTGATCCTCCGCAACCTTGACTTCCTGGAAAATATCACCAAAATGACTATGACTCCATTTAGATAGAGCCTTACGACAAGCTGCCAGTCGCAGGCTAACCCTAACCAAGGCGTTCCGATGAGAGATGGAATGCCATGCCTCCTCCACAATCTCCTTGAAACCCTCCTGTTTAGCCCAGAAATCAAGAAAACGAAATGGCCTTTTCCCTCCTTCATTCTTTGCTTGAAGCTTGACTAGTAATGGTGCATGGTCGGATTCTGCCCTATTCAAATGATCCACCTTAGACAATGGTGCAATATGAAGCCACTCTTGAGTCACTAACATCCTATCCAACCTCGATCCCCTACAATCAGCTGATTTAGATTTAATCCAGGTAAAACGACTGTCGGTGAAGGATAGTTCAGTTAAGCCGGCTGCTATCTGGAAGTTAAGAAATTCCTGTATAGAGATCGGGCAAGGAGGCCTGCCCCCAACCTTTTCGTCCACATTAGCAATAGCATTGAAATCCCCCTACCGCCCAAGGCAAATTGTGAGTGGACTGCAAGCTTAAAAGCCTCTCCCACAAGTCCCTACGACCCTCCTTCTTGTTATGGCCATGCACAAAAGTGAACATAACTTTCGTAGGAAGAAATTCATTTTGGAAATCTACTGTGACGGCTTGATCAAAAGAGTCTAAAACTGAGATCGTGCAACCCGTCTTGGCGAAAATCCAGATGTTACCCTTGTCATTAGAGAACCCCTTGTCAAATCCAAGCTTGAGTTGAAATTGTAACAATTTACTACTGTCCTGTCACGCCCCAGAACCAGAATACTGGAGAGCGGGAGAATGACTCAGCCAGCTACATATTACGGGTAGATGAATACCGTATAATACGATCAATGCTGTCTAAAAGACAAGGGGGTGTATACTACATGAAAGTCTTACTATGGTCACTTCACATCTATTGTCTCAATCATCCGAACAAGAAACAGTAATAGAGAACATGTAAGATAAAGCAGTAAGGCGTCCCAAATGCTCTGTCAAAATGTTCTTGATATCTGGCTTTACAAAACATAGCCAGATTGATGTAGCAAAAGTATACACAATTGTTATCAGCTGCAGCCTGACTTTAGTTACAATTATGTAAAAAGTAAGTACGAGACGATCCGACTAACATATCGGTGCCAAACGGCAAGGTATAAAGTAGATAACAAAACGAGCGGGGAAGTAAGAAACCCACTCGAGTCCTCCTGCGATCATCCTTCTAGTATTGACCATCTTGGAGGTGGAAGTAAGCTGGATCCTCGGGAACTGGCTCTAAATCTGGCCATGCAAAACCAGAGAGGTTAGACCTCTAATAGCAAGTACCACAAGGAAGCACGACATGAGAACTAAAACCAGTAATATGAAATATGATAAATAGATCTCTGCTTGCTACTAGGATTCACATAACATCACGACACTTCGAACCAACCTCCCAACCAAACAAGGACAGAAGTTGGCCCGTCATGTCCTGACATTCTGATCATCCCAGTTAAGTAACAGAGTAGGTACAGTACACAAACAAATCATCTTGAACGGCCAATCAACTACTACGGCTTGCTATTGTGAGTCCCAAGTTATCCTGGAATTATGCAAAATAGGGATTCCTCAGTTCTTACTATGCGCAAGCAAGGCTAGTCTATCCAATCAATCAATTGCGCCAATCATGTAGTTAGACGAGTCCCAGCGGGACGCCCGCCGTTAATATAGCATGTACAATAATATAAGCAGATACTGTTCCCTGTCCGTGTAACAGATTTACAGTATCTGTGGGAACCAGTCGGCCCGTCGGGCACTTAATAGTCCCAGGGGGCTGCCATGTAAGAACTCGGGAATCCATTCTCTCCATGCCATCATTATTTTATTTAACTTAATAGTCTCTACGTTGAGTGAAGTTCCATGCCGTGGATCATGGTCATTCAAATGAGTACATTCGTACGGGGTACGATATGCGCAACTCTACAACGATACCCGTGCGGCTAGGTTGTAGGTTTTACATAGCGTGATGCAACAATCAAATCTGACCACGGAGTAATCATGCCTTGACCATAGAGTACACATGTTGTTTTTGTAAGATAGATAAATAACTAAATAAATAAATAATTTGAAGCCTACATGTGCCTGTATGCCAATATTCGGGATTGGCTAATCGAGTACAATAGT
This sequence comes from Iris pallida, assembly GCA_029216955.1. Taxonomy (NCBI): domain Eukaryota; kingdom Viridiplantae; phylum Streptophyta; class Magnoliopsida; order Asparagales; family Iridaceae; genus Iris; species Iris pallida. The sequence continues at coordinate 6,124,146 of JANAVB010007800.1, forward strand.
TCATTACATGAACGTGTCTCATTCATTTCATTCAATAAGACGACTAGCCAGTCTCTTAGTTCCAACTAGGAACCCATGATCAATTTAGTCAAGATAACCATTATCATCAATGGTGACAAGGCATGAAAGTCAAACAGTATTCAGTGGAGTCGAGTCTACGACTCTCAGGGTTTAATTCCAGTCAATCGGGGTATCTATAACTCAATTCACGACACATGGTACATCTCACGTAACAATCTATATTTAACAGGAATATCAACATATCATGATTATATCAAGTTTATGCAAAAAGGCGTAAGGATATAAAATAGACGTTAAATATCTAATAAAATATCAATATACAGGGCTATAGAAGATCCAGGGTAAGCAGGCTACTCTCATGTCAGCCTACGCTCATGTCAGCGTACACTCAGGTCAAGCTACGCTCAAGCCAGCGTACGCTCAGGTCAAGCTACGCTCAAGTCAAGCTAGCGTATGGACTCCATACGACCCCTAGTCACCTAAGTGAGCGTATACAAGACATACGCTCAAAAAAGGCAGCGTTTGAACTCCATACGACTCCTCACTATCCAAGTGAGCGTATGTTAGTCATATGCTCCCAAAAGGTAGCGTATGAACTCCATACGACTCCTGACCATTCAAGTCAGCGTATGCAAGTCATACGCTCCCAAAAGGTAGCGTATGAACTCCATACGACTCCTGACCATTCAAGTCAGCGTATGCAAGTCATACGCTCCCAAAAGGTAGCGTATGAACTCCATACGACTCCTGACCATTCAAGTCAGCGTATGCAAGTCATACGCTCCCAAAAGGTAGCGTATGAACTCCATACGACTCCTGACCATTCAAGTCAGTATATGCAAGTCATACGCTCCCAAAAGGTAGCGTATGCAAGACACACGCTACCTAAAAAGGCAGCGTATGGACTCCATACTGCGCTGCGCTAAAGTACGTGCTCAGCTCAGTAACGCAAGCTAAAAAGCTAGCGTACACTGCTCACTGTCTTCTCCAAACAGCAAGAACTCCATGGTTGCATCCCAAAGCTTCAAAAGTCCATAACTTGGTCAAAACCAGTCCAAATCCATCTTTCCAAAGGTCAAAATTGGGTAGAATAAAACTCTCTACAACATAGAACCATCAAAATTTGCAAACAAAGAAGTTTGATAGATCAAAACCACCAAACTTCAAAAATAACTCATTACCAGATCTACAAAAATTAAGACTTCGAAATGAAAAATGCCAAGTTCTAAACTCTCTTAGGATCATGAGAGGAAGATAAATGAACTATAAAAACATGGGTTCTCATGTGGAGCAAGTTGTACTTACCTACGGTTTGGTAGGTGGAGAGAGTAATGAAGAAGAAGAAGAGGAGTAATGGTGAGAATGAGTAATGAGGAGAGAGAATGGAGAGGGTGGCTTTAAATAGAAAAGGGGTGGTAGGTGGGAGATAATGGGCCGGGTCCAATGGGTCCAATGGGTCGGGTTGTAGGGGATCCAACCAAGGCCAACCCGAACCCAAAGCCTAGCTAAAGCAGAGAATAAAAGCATGAAATAAAGTGCAGAAATAAAATTGCAGAAATATAATTGTAGGAAATAAATTAACATGAATTAAAGGAAATTAAATACAGGATAATACATGATAACTATTAAATAAATACATGATAAATACTAAATAAATACACATGAGTTGTACATGTATAAAAATATGCATTTTAGGAACGAGGAGTGACATCTCTACCCTCCTTAGAAAAATTCTGTCCTCGGAATTTCAAATCCAAGCAGGATAGGAATATCAAAACTAAACCAATCTAGGTACAAGCAATTCAATCAAGTAATCATTTTACAATGTCCATAGCAAGTAACATATATGTAAATCCATCAATCTACGATATCAAGCAATTCTACCCATAAGGTGATAAGCATTAGGAATCAAGACAATCAAGGTACACAGAAAAAGATATACCTTATGAGTCAAACAGATGTGGATATCGTGATCGGATATCATCCTCACGTTCCCACGTTGACTCTCCTAAAGAGTGATGACCCCAAGCAACCAGGACAAGGTTAATTGTTCGGTTCTTGAGTATCTTCTCTTTTCGGTCCAAGATGGACACAGGCTGCTCCTCGTAAGACAAGTTGGTACCAACAACCAATTCAGAATAATCGAGGATATGGCTTGGGTCCGATACATACCTTCGTAACTGAGATACATGAAACACGTCATGCACCTCTCGTAACGAAGGTAGAAGGGACAAACGATAAGCAACATCCCCTACCCTATCAAGGATAATGAATGGTCCTACGTATCGCGGACTCAACTTCCCGCGAACGCCAAATCTAATGACCCCACGGGTAGGTGAGATCCGTAAGAATATGTGGTCCCCAACGGAGAACTCTAATGGCCTACGATGCTGGTCCGCCCAATGACGATGCCGATCCTGTGCAACACGAAGTCGCTCCCTAATTCCCTTAATCACTTCAACCGTCTGGACAATCATTTCTGGGTCCAGCATCTTCCTCTCCCCGATATCATTCCATACTAGTGGCGACCTACACTTCTTACCATATAGTGCTTCGAATGGCGCCATCTGGATACTGGCTTGATAACTGTTGTTGTACGAGAACTCGACCAAGTGCAGGTGGCTCTCCCAAAATCCTCTAAAATCCAGAGTGCAAGCTCGCAACATATCTTCCAAAGTCTGAATTGTCCTTTCTGATTGCCCGTCCGTCTGCGGATGGTAAGCCGTGCTAAATCTTAACTTGGTACCCAGACTATGATGTAAGCTCTTCCAGAAATATGATATGAAACGGGTATCTCGATCTGACACAATACTGACAGGGACTCCGTGCTGCCTGACTATCTGTTGCATATACAACTCTGCCAACTTTTCTGTAGATTGTCCTACTCTGAAAGGAAGAAAATGCGCCACCTTCGTAAGCCGATCTACTATCATCCAAATGGCATCCTTACCACTTGGCGATCTCAGTAAACCGGTCATAAAGTCCATCGTGATATGCTCCCACTTCCATTCCGGGATAGGAAGCAGTTGCAATAATCCAGCTGGCCTCTACTGTTCTGCCTTCACTTGCTGACATACCAAGCAACGAAAAACGAATCTAGCTATCTCTCTCTTCATTCCATTCCACCAGAAGTGCTGCTTGATATCTTGGTACATCTTGGTCCCTCCAGGATGTATAGAATTCTGAGAACTGTGAGCTTCTGTCATTACTTCTTGTCTGATATCTCCACTAGGCACACATAGACGCGATCCAAACCTAAGCGTACCATCTTCATGAATTTGTATCTCCTTTCTGAGCCCTGACTCACATTCTGCCCTAAGCTTCTGAATCCTTGGGTCTTGTGCCTGGGCTGCCTTGATCCTGCCTACCAAGTCGGATTGAACTTGTAGACTCGCCAGAATTCCTATATCACTAGGAAGTATAATTTCAACGCCCATCTCCTGAAGGTCTTCTAAGATGTGCTTCTGCGTTGTCAACATAAATACGCCGCCTCTTCTGCTAAGAGCGTCTGCTACCACATTAGCCTTGCCTGGATGATACTGAAGCTCTACATCATAATCCTTGATCAACTCCAACCATCTTCTCTGCCTCATGTTCAGCTCCTTCTGAGTAAAGATGTACTTCAGACTTTTATGATCTGTGTACATCTCCACTCGGTCACCATATAAGTAATGCCTCCAAAGCTTCAAAGCAAACACTACTGCTGCTAACTCCAAATCATGAGTTGGGTAATTCTTCTTGTGGTCTCGAAGCTGCCTAGATGCATATGCTATCACCTTCCCATGCTGCATGAGGACGCATCCAAGTCCTTTACCTGACGCATCACAATATATGGTAAAACCTCCAGGTCTGACTGGCAATGTAAGAATGGGCGCTGATATCAACTTCTGCTTCAGATTCTCAAATGATGCCTGGCATTCTGTCGACCAAACGAATGGCACATCCTTCCGTGTCAAGCGGGTCATGGGTACTGAAAGTCTTGCAAAATCTGACACAAATCTTCTGTAATATCCTGCCAATCCCAAGAAACTCCGTATGTCAGCTACGGTCTTGGGTACTGGCCAACTCTCTACTGCTTCTACCTTCTTGGGATCCACTGCTACTCCAGCTCCTGATACGATATGACCCAAAAATGAAATGTGGTCCATCCAGAACTCACACTTGCTGAGCTTGGCATACAACTGGTTCTCTCTCAGAACCTGCAACACTTTCCTGAGGTGGTCTTCATGCTCCTCTTCACTAGCAGAGTACACAAGAATGTCGTCGAGAAATACTACGACAAACTGATCTAAATACGGCATAAAGATGCGGTTCATCAAATCCATGAAGATAGCTGGAGCATTGGTCAAACCAAACGGCATTACTAAAAACTCATAATGCCCATACTTCGACCTGAATGCTGTCTTAGGAATATCTTCTTTCCTAACCCTCACCTGATGGTACCCTGAACGAAGATCTATCTTGGAGAAAACTCTAGCCCTGCTCAACTGATCAAATAAGTCGTCGATCCTGGGTAGTGGGTACTTGTTCTTTACTGTCGCCGCGTTAAGCTTCCTGTAATCGATGCATAATCTGGATGACCCATCCTTCTTCCCTACAAGTACCACTGGCACTGCCCATGGTGATATGCTAGCTTGGATGAACTTCTTCTCCTTCAATTCCTCTATATGCTGATAAACCTTGGCCTGTTCCGAATCCGCCATTCTGTAAACTCGATCTGATATCGGTTTAGTTCCAGGTGCCAATTCTATACTGAACTCAATATCTCTAACTGGTGGCAGATCGGGAAGTTCTTCGGAAAATACGTCTAGGAATTCTTCAACTACCTTCGGGATCTGAACTTCTTCCATTACCACTACTACTCCCTGCTCCTGCTGAGTCGCCTCTGATCTGACTAAGGTAAACCGCTCCATGCCTGGAATATCAAAAGACACACTCCCACTACGACAATCTATTGTCGCATGACTGTCTTTTAGCCAGTCCATGCCTATGATAATGTCAAAATTTCCAACAGGAAATTCTATCAACTGGGCGGGTAAGGAATGCCCGCAAACTACAACACTACACGCTAGAATAACTCTACTAAGTCCTACGAGCCTATTACCAGTGAGTATATTCAACCTCCCTGGCAATGTCTCGAACTCCATTCCTAGCCGTGTCGCAAATTATGCAAATATAAATGAGTGTGATGCTCCCGAATCAAACAATGCTACTGCGGGATATGAGGCGACGAGAATGTTACCTGCTACAACATCTCCCGATGCTAATGCCTCATCCAAGGACAGTGTGAATGCTTGCCCTCGACCTCCTTACTGGTTCCCATGCTGTGGCCTAGCCTGGTGCTGCTGCTGGCCCCTTCCTTGATGATGCTGGGGTGGTCTATGCTGGTGTTGCTGCATCGGTGGTCCCTGCTGTCGATACATCTGAGCCTGCGGTACTAACGGACGTTGTACCAACGGCCTCACTGCTACCGCTGGTCCTCGGTACTGCCCTGCCCCTGGTGCTGGCAGAGCAGGAAACTGCTGCCCTGGTCCTCCTGACCTCGAATTCATGAGACATGTGGTAACCCGATGGTCTGGATTCCCACATACCAGACATAGTCCATTTAATGTCCAACACACATCTCTAGTGTGTCCCATCTTCCCACAATAAGTGCAGCCCGCCGGGGGTTGCTGGTTCTTTCTCTGTTGCTGTTGCTGCTGCCTGGGTGGTGGTACTGGTCCTCGTATCGCCATATCATGGATACGAATGCCAGTGGATGGTGCTGTTGTTCGGGGCGCTGCTCTCCCTCCTCCTTCAATCTGACTGTGGGATCTCTTCTGACCCCCAGTCCTTACTGCAAGCCTCTGAATGGTGATCTCATGCCTTCGAGTCGCCGTCAATATCTCATCAAAAGTCTGGTAATTGTGCCCTTCTATCAATTGTAAGAGCTCAAGATGAAACCCTTGCTGAAACCTCATAGCCCTCTGGCGCTCCGTCGCTACCATCTCTGGAGAAAATCTACTCAATCTGCAGAACTCCGCTGCATAAGCATCTATAGTCTTGCCAGCCTGCCTGAGGCTGATAAACTTCTGTTGTAGCTCAAACTGCGCCACAACTCCATAATACTTCGTCTTGAATCTTGCTGTGAAATCGTCCCAAGAAACGGGACGTCTGATGCCTACTTCCTCTGCTTCCCACCAATCACGTACGAGATCCTGAAGTAACAACTTCACTAGATCCACACGTTCTTCTGCCGGTACCTTAGCAGCTGTCAGGATAGCCTCAATATCCTTAAGCCATGCATCTGCTGTGATGGCATCCTCCGTGCCTTCGAAACGGCGGGGGTTATACTTGCAAAACCGGGCTGACGCTCCTGAATCTGGCCTCGCCCCTCTTTCCAATGCCGTCTGTAATCCTTGGTTGAGTAGTACATTCTGCTCTTGCAACTGAGCGTGCATGTGCTGCTGGGCCAATATCTGGTGTTGCTGAGTAGCCATCATTCCTCTCATGATCTCCAGAAGGGCTGGTGTGTCCACTTGGGTAGGTGGAACTATCGGTGGGGGTGGAATGTCCGGATACTGCGACCCAGCTGCTGGTTCCACTATCACTTCTTCTTAAATAGCCTCATGAAGTGGTTCTGACCCTTGTTGCTGACCAATCTGGTCAGGTTGTCCATGCTGTTGTCCATGTTGTTGCTGTCCCGCTCTGACAGATACGGACGAGGTGCCCCTAAGAAAAGGGACAAGAGAACAATCAAATGACCGGACATGAAGGATCAATGAAGTCAAAGGATACTGGAATGTCAAGCTAGAGTTGAGAGTAACAAATCATAAGATCAAGGGAAAACATGTATGATTGAGACATCCTATTAAACAAAACACCCCACAAGTCTGAAATCAGACCTGCATGGGCCACCACTAAAACCTTGTCACGCCCCAGAACCAGAATACTGGAGAGCGGAGAAATGACTCAGCCAGCTACGTATTACGGGTAAATGAATACCGTATAATACGATCAATGCTGTCTAAAAGACAAGGGGGTGCATACTACATGAAAGTCTTACTATGGTCACGTCACATCTATTGTCTCAATCATCCAAACAAGAAACAGTAATAGAGAACATGTAAGATAAAGCAGTAAGGCGTCCCAAATGCTCTGTCAAAATGTTCTTGATATCTGGCTTTACAAAACATAGCCAGATTGATGTAGCAAAAGTATACACAATTGTTATCAGCTGCAGCCTGACTTTAGTTACAATTATGTAAAAAGTAAGTACGAGACTATCCGACTAACATGTCGGTGCCAAACGGCAAGGTATAAAGTAGATAACAAAACGAGCGGGGAAGTAAGAAACCCACTCGAGTCCTCCTGCTATCATCCTTCTAGTATTGACCATCTTGGAGGTGGAAGTAAGCTGGATCCTCGGGAACTGGCTCTAAATCTGGCCATGCAAAACCAGAGAGGTTAGACCTCTAATAGCAAGTACCACAAGGAAGCACGACATGAGAACTAAAACCAGTAATATGAAATATGATAAATAGATCTCTGCTTGCTACTAGGATTCACATAACATCACGACACTTCGAACCAACCTCCCAACCAAATAAGGACAGAAGTTGGCCCGTCATGTCCTGACATTCTGATCATCCCAGTTAAGTAACAGAGAAGGTACAGTACACAAATAAATCATCTTGAATGACCAATAAATTACTACGGCTTGCTATTGTGAGTCCCAAGTTATCCTGGAATTATGCAAAATAGGGATTCCTCAGTTCTTACTATGCACAAGCAAGGCTAGTCTATCCAATCAATCAATTGCGCCAATCATGTAGTTAGACGAGTCCCAGCGGGACACCCGCCGTTAATATAGCATGTACAATAATATAAGCAGATACTGTTCCCTGCCCGTGTGACAGATTTACAGTATCTGTGGGAACCAGCCGGCCCGTCGGGCACTTAATAGTCCCAAGGGGGCTGCCATATAAGAACTCGGGAATCCATTCTCTCCATACCATCATTATTTTATTTAACTTAATAGTCTCTACGTTGAGTGAAGTTCCATGCCGTGGATCATGGTCATTCAAATGAGTACTTTCGTACGGGGTACGATATGCACAACTCTACATCGATACCCGTACGGCTAGGTTGTAGGTTTTACATAGCGTGATGCAACAATCAAATCTGACCACGGAGTAATCATGCCTTGACCATAGAGTACACATGCTATTTTTGTAAGATAGATAAATAACTAAATAAATAAATAATTTGAAGCCTGGATGTGCCTGTATGCCAATATTCGGGATTGGCTAATCGAGTACAATAGTTCATTACATGAACGTGTCTCATTCATTTCATTCAATAAGACGACTAACCAGTCTCTTAGTTCCAACTAGGAACGCATGATCAATTTAGTCAAGATAACCATTATCATCAATGGTGACAAGGCATAAAAGTCAAATAGTATTCAGTGGAGTCGAGTCTACGACTCTCAGGATTTAATTCCAGTCAATCGGGGTATCTATAACTCAATTCACGACATATGGTACATCTCACGTAACAATCTATATTTAACAGGAATGTCAACATATCATGATTATATCAAGTTTATGTAAAAAGGCGTAAGGATATAAAATAGACGTTAAATATCTAATAAAATATCAATATACAGGGCTATCGAAGATCCAGGGTAAGCAGGCTACTCTCATGTCAGCCTACGCTCATGTCAGCGTACGCTCAGGTCAAGCTACGCTCAAGCCAGCGTACGCTCAGGTCAAGCTACGCTCAAGTCAAGCTAGCGTATGGACTCCATACGACCCCTAGTCACCCAAGTGAGCGTATACAAGACATACGCTCAAAAAAGGCAGCGTATGAACTCCATACGACTCCTCACTATCCAAGTGAGCGTATGTTAGTCATACGCTCCCAAAAGGTAGCGTATGAACTCCATACGACTCCTGACCATTCAAGTCAGCGTATGCAAGTCATACGCTCCCAAAAGGTAGCGTATGAACTCCATACGACTCCTGACCATTCAAGTCAACGTATGCAAGTCATACGCTCCCAAAAGGTAGCGTATGAACTCCATACGACTCCTGACCATTCAAGTCAGCGTATGCAAGTCATACGCTCCCAAAAGGTAGCGTATGAACTCCATACGACTCCTGACCATTCAAGTCAGCGTATGCAAGTCATACGCTCCCAAAAGGTAGCGTATAAACTCCATACGACTCCTGACCATTCAAGTCAGCGTATGCAAGTCATACGCTCCCAAAAGATAGCATATGCAAGACACACGCTACCTAAAAAGGCAGCGTATGGACTCCATACTGCGCTGCGCTAAAGAGCGCGCTCAGCTCAGTGACGCAAGCTAAAAAGCTAGCGTACACTGCTCACTGTCTTCTCCAAACAGCAAGAACTCCATGGTTGCATCCCAAAGCTTCAAAAGTCCATAACTTGGTCAAAACCAGTCCAAATCCATCTTTCCAAAGGTCAAAATTGGGTAGAATAAAAATCTCTACAACATAGAACCATCAAAATTTGCAAACAAAGAAGTTTGATAGATCAAAACCACCAAACTTCGAAAATAACTCATTACCAGATCTACAAAAATTAAGACTTCGAAATGAAAAATTCCAAGTTCTAAACTCTCTTAGGATCATGAGAGGAAGATAAATGAACTATAAAAACATGGGTTCTCATGTGGAGCAAGTTGTACTTGCCTACGGTTTGGTAGGTGGAGAGAGTAACGAAGAAGAAGAAGAGGAGTAATGGTGAGAATGAGTAATGAGGAGAGAGAATGGAGAGGGTGGCTTTAAATAGAAAAAGGGTGGTAGGTGGGAGCTAATGGGCCGGGTCCAATGGGTCCAATGGGTCGGGTTGTAGGGGATCCAACCAAGGCCAACCCGAACCCAAAGCCTAGCTAAAGCAGAGAATAAAAGCATGAAATAAAGTGCAGAAATAAAATTACAGAAATATAATTGCAGGAAAAAAATTAACATAAGAATTAAAGAGCAGATAATTAATTAACAGAAACTTAATTAACATGAATTAAAGGAATTTAAATACAGGGTAATACATGATAAATAATTCTTGGAACGGGGAGTGACATGTCCACTTTAGGCTCTAGAATAGCTAGCATATGAACTTTGTGCACCCGACAAATATTTCGTAACCTCTTAAGAGCCATTTTGCTTGCCACCCCACGAATGTTCCAACAAATGATGTTAAACATTAATGGAGAGATGATGGGTACCCGATTTAGTGGCTGCGGTGATGGAGCGTAGGACCCTGTCCGTTGGCGGGACTTCTCTCTTTTTTTTCTTGGATTTAGCGGCAACTGTTCCACCTTCTTCCTCCTCTACTGCGTCGGCCAAGCTGCCGATAACTCCTTCTTCTGCACTCCGGATCTCGTCTTCAGTAGCCTCGACTTCAACTTGCTCGCCGTCGGACTCTCCCTGAGGAATTTTGCCTTCTTCATGCCCTTCAATTTCTTGCAGTGGTTCCTGAGGAATATCCGGTTCAAGAGCTGTTGTCTCAACCCCATCATCCTGTTAAGTGGCCTCTGTCTCATCATTTGGAGAGTGTGTCACATCTATAGGGAGGGTTTTGTCAGTGGAATGAATGCTCAAGTCCTGGGATTGGTTGGAAGCCTGATCTGAGTTGACGTACGTGGGTGAGCGTGCCGCATCCTCTCTTTGTAAAATATGAGTAACAACTGGTTCTGGTTGACGACTAGTAGTGGCTGCGGCCTCTTGATGCATGGGGGCTTTTCTTCGGGTATTGTGTTTGAGTTTGCAAGAACTTATTGAATGACCCTGATGGCGGCAGTAGGAGCAGTATAATGGTATTGTTTCATACTCTATTGATTGCCAAAACCCTCTACTAGGCAGGTTGATGCGAAGACGGTGTTGCAGTGGTTTAGAAGCATCTATCTCCATGAATATACGTGCCATACTCGGACGTGACAAATCCGTCGTAGCCTTATCGATCTTCAATGGATTTCCAAAGGCAGAAGCAATAGCAAATAATGCATCCCTAGCATAAAGATGGTGGGGCAAGTTTGGAAGCGTTACCCAAACAGGGATCTTCGATGACTCTTGAGACGGAGAAAAATCTAGATCCCATTTAAAAATTCTCATAGGAGCCCTAGAAATATACCAGAGATCTTTGGAACGAAGCCGCAAGAAGTCAACTTCATTGGACGGTCGTATGAGAATATGTTTCTCGTCAATAACTCCTGCTTTGATTGAACCTGCGAACTCGAAGCCAGTGAATGCCTTCCTAATCAAGTCGATCGGGGGGCGAGCGTGCGAGAACTTCCCTATTATAGCATAACAAAACGGATCAACCAGAATGGACTCCTCCTCTTCCGAGAAAGAGATCGAAGGAGATCCTTTGAAAGAAGTGACCGTTCACGGCGCGATGACAGGTGCCGTCAGGGACGGACCCTTCACCGCATCCGCGAAGGACTTGGCCGCCATAACCCTAGTAACAAGCACGGAGGAAGCCACCCACCAAGTGGTTGGATGGCTTAGGGTTGAACCCCGGCCCGGCCAAGGGCCACGCCGGCGTTGGTGGAGAAGGGAAACCTAGGGTTTACTCAGAGGCGGCAGTCGGCGCGCGTTTCATCCTACAATATTTCATATATATATATATATATATATATATATATATATATATATATATATATATATATATATATATATATATATATATATCAATGTAGCTATAGGTAAATGTGTGCTATTTATATAAATTAATATATATTTTAAATGTGTGAAATATGTGGGAATATACATATGTGTGGAATGTATGTCTAGCCTATGGCCTATAGCCTATGGCTCCTAATAGGTATATGCCTATAGTGAATATGTACATGTTTACATAGAAATTGTGTGTGGTTGGCTTGTATAGCCTAGATATTGTGTGTGTATGCTAGAATAGGCTGGTTAGGCTTAGTAAGACTTGTTTGGGTTATGCTTAACCTAGTTGACCTAGTTTGACTAGTGTAGTTTGACTAGAGTTGACCGAGGGTTGACTTTAGCCTAGATTGACCCCAAACATCATGTAGATGCATTATAGCAGTCTATTATATTATTTTAGACATGTATTGACTTGTACTGTTCTATAGGAGATAGATACCACTCCTCGGACAGTAGATACTCTTCAGATACTCAGGATACCATGCGAATACATTCTCTGATCATTTCATAACTTGCTTAGAATTATATTCCTGCTCTAGTTTATCTTATTTGATGCTGTCATAATATTATCATGGATTGGTACTATATGGATCCCTACATTGAGATATTATCCCCCTCGGGAGCAAAGGATACATCATTTCGTGTGTTTCATGTACATCATGTGTTCCTCGCTCTCATGTTATTCATGTTTCTCTTGTGCTTCATGCTCGTACATGCATGCTCGTGTACTCTCATGTGCTCTCATGTTCGGTCATGTTTCTCATGTATCTCATGTATAACCTATACTTCATGTGCACTCATTTATGAGCCCTCATATGAATTTCATGTGCACCCATTTATGGTCCTTCATGTTAATTTCATGTGCACTCATTTATGAGCCCTCATGTATACTTCATGTGCACCATTTATGGGCTTTCATGTGAAAATCATGTGCGTAACATAACTTGTCTGGATTCTTGTGTATTGACTGGGGTATGGGAGAGTATAAATAGTCATGTGAACAATTATAAAGTAGTATATCCATGTGCGCCTCTTTAGTATATTCATATACAAATTCAGCCGTTTACATGTCGACTTTGTACTCTAAATCACTAGTCACTAGTAGCTCTCTACTTATAGTAGATATTTCTATTACAGTTCTCTCTCTATTTACATCATGTACTTTCTTTCAGTTTCATGTATCGTACTCTCTTGCATGTTTATATTTTCTAACCTGTTATGATCTACATGAGATGTATTATGCTCGCTTCCGTCCTGACTGGACCTGTTGAAAATTTTACAGAGGACGAGGATGGCTCTGGTGTCTATCCATTATGGTGCAGCTTTAGACAACACTTGTGACTTGGACCCACTTGCAGTAGAGGATCTACCACCTGTGGTTTAGACTGCTAGCTTAGACTCTTACCTTGTCTTCTCAATGATACATTATTGTATATACTGGGAGTTTATTTATCTGATGTTTATGGAGATGTTATCTTAGACACTTAGACTTCTATCTGATTGTATCTCTGTGGATTCATTTCGTTTCATATCTATCTATCTTTATTGTTTTCTACCTTAGATGTGATTGAGACTGTATTGCTATGTCACCTCCATTCAGAGTGTATATACTGTACAAGTACCCTTATACTGTTAGATGATTTGTCACGACCCGTACCCTAGAGTAAGGGCACGAGACATGGGTATGTCCAGCCAACGTCGCGGTGTCGACGATAGAACGCTGTCCTAGGTCAATCATCTAACAATAAAATGCTAAGCAGTTTATACTCCCCGAATGGGAGTGACATAGCAGAATGTAAACTCAATCACAACTAAGGTAGAAAGATAAAATTGAAAGATAGATAGATACTGCTGAAATGAAAGGAAGTCCACAAGTACAAACAGAGAGTCTAAGTGTCTAATACATCACAGAACACAAATCCCAAGGATCAAATATATACAGTCATCCAGAGAGTAATGTAAATGAAAACATCCTAATCTAGAGGAGTATCGTCCACAGCTATAGGGTCCGGCTGCTGGTCCAAGTCACAGCTGTCATCTAAGGTAGCCCCATAATATGTAGGGCAGCCAGCCTCGTCCTCATCCTCTGTAATATTTCAACAGGTCCAGTCAGGACAGGAGCGAGCACAGTACATCTCACGCAGTTTATATAATGACAGAAATAAAATACTGGCAATAGAGTAAAATACATGAAACGTTAAACAGTAAACAAGAGTAAAAAGGAAGACTGTAATGAAATATCTACTATAAGTAAAGAGCTATAGTGAACTAGTAATTTAGAGTACAAGCTAGACATGTGAACGGCTTGATAATAAACATGAGAGGTTATACATGGCTACACTACTTTGGAAATTGTCCACATGACTATTTATACTCCCTCGTACCCCAATCAGTACACAAGGATCTTGACAAGTTATGTTATTACATGATATTCACATGGGGGCCCATATAGGGTACACATGAATATAAACATGGGGGCTCCGTAATAATGAGAGTACATAAATTACGAGAGTACACATGTAAGGTGAAAGCATGAGAATACATGATGAAAGTGAAACGCACATGACATGATGTATCTGATGCTCCCGAGAGGGATAACATCGTATGAAAAGATCCATATAGTACTAATCCGTGTTTTCATCGTGTCAGCATCAAGTAATATAATCTAGAGCAAGAAAATACTCCTATCAAGTATGAAAAGGTCAGAGAATGTACTCGCCTGATATCCTGGATGTCCAGAAGGAAATACTTCCTGAGGAGTGGTGTCTGGCTCCTAATCAGAACAGCACAAGTCACAACATGTCTAAAATGATAATAAGATACTATTCAATGCATTCTAAATAAATCTAGGTCAATCTAGACCAAAGTCAACTCTTGGTCAACTCTAGTCAACCCTAGAAGTCAAACTAGGTCAACCAAGTCAAACCTATGTCAAACAAGTCTATACTAGTCTAACTAGTCTGTTCTAGGCCTAATCAAGACTAAACAAGTCTAACTAAACTCTCACTAGGCAAACTGACACACCATAGGCCAATACCATATATGGATATATATATCACTATTCACATATGTGAATATATATATATATATATATATATATATATATATATATATATATATATATATATATATATATATATATATATATTATATATGGTTATATATATTATATATATGGATATATATATATATATATATATATATATATATATATATATATATATATATAAAATATATATATATATATATATATACATATACCAAGGAAATGTGCCTAACACATTAGCTACTACACATATAGAAATTTCCATATATCCTACTCAACCATTCACACATCACATTAGATTAGGCATCTAAATATAGCTATAGGCATACCCATATAGAAATATATACATGTATTTCATAGAGAGGGGATAACATGTTAGATGTGTGTGTGTGTCAAATGTTCATGCTTGTGTGTGTAGGAATACATGAAAGGAACTAAGAACCAGTGTGTGTATGAGAATGTAAACATACAATGTGTGTGTGTGATGTGCTCCTAAGTGTCAGGATCATGTGAACCTGTGTTCACAGGAATAGAGGTGAACTGAACATGTATGTGTGTGTATGTAGGATGTGTTTGTCTGTGTATGCCACAGGATTGTGACTCATATGTTAGAGTGTGTGTGGATACATGAACCTGTGACAGTGTTCAGTCACATGAGATTGTGTGAGGGTGTGTGTGTTATACAGTGAAGGGAAAACATTAGCCATTAGTGAAACATATGTGTGTGTGCATAATGTGTGTGGACTGTACAGTGAAAGGAAATCAGCAAACAGTGTGAGTGTTAACAGGAAATGGAAATCAGTGAACAATGGAGCAATTAGTGCATATAAACAGTATGTACCAGCATATACAAGAGTGTCTCAGGTTATCTAAACAACCATTCAACCACCAAATTAAGTTCAGTCATGGCTAACATTCTCAGGAATGACAGTAAACATGTGTGTTGGCAGGATATGTTCTCAAGTTTTAATCAAACAGTGAAAAACATGACAGGTAATATGAAACAGTGAGCATGTGTGCTGTCCAGAAAATAGAGTGTGTGTGCCATGAGATGTATCAATGTGTGCAGGAATCACATTAAGGCTCAATTGATTTAGTTAAGGAAAGGAAACCAAATCACAGTTAATGGGAAAGGAACCAATTCAGTTTTTTTCGAAATCCAACAATACACATTGAACTATCAGTTGACAGGAATTGAGAAGAACTATTTGACAGTTCAAAACATTGAAATCCAATATTCCACACATAACCTCCTACATGATCACTAGCTATTTAGCCATTAACACTAGCTAATAATATCATAAATTATTAGGAAAACAGGGAATGAAACTGGCTACACTGATACATGAAGTATCAGTCGAGCCACATATACATTCAAAACCCCATTCCTCAGCAAACAACCAATCTCAGTGTCAATTATCAACTAACAGGGATTAGTGAATATGTTAGGATATAATTTAGCATTTTAATCACAAATTAAACCATAATATAATCTCTAAATAACAGGAATTAAAAAAGTGTACAGTCACTGATACTTTGAGTATCAGTCGACTGAGAATATCTAATCCATATTCGATTTAACAATTAAAATGATGAACATAAGGTAGATAATTAATGGGGTATATTAGTGTGTGTCACATACACAAAGTGGTGTCCTAAAATAGGACACACGAGTGTCCAAACCAACTCACACATACGCACGAGACTGGCACGAGTTCGTGTGACCAGTGCACATGTCCAAACGTACCCGACACGCATCCGTCGAACACGAAACTTTGGGGATGACACAACAGTCATTGCCCCTCACCCCATGTCCAATCACACATGTCTACATTCTTTGTGCACTGAGCACGAGCACGCTGGTAGTAGGGGACAATGCACGCAGCGCACGCGCGTGTGCACGAGCGCGACACGACACGAAATCGACATGAGACACGCTCAGTCGACCAAAGACACGTAAGCCACATCCAAACACAACTTCCTATTCAAACACAACTCAGAATCTCGATCGAAATGCCCACTGTGGGATTTCGTCGAACACCTGCGGTCACTACTGATACGTGTCCGATATAGACACGTACAGGACACGGAATGGTGCAAACCCTATTTCTACAGTACAAGGACATCTAAGGCTTGGTGTTTATGCAAAGAAACCCTAATTTTAATAGAGGAATAGGATTATACCTATGTGTGTTCTTCAACACAAAAATCCCTCTTCAAAGGGATCTCCAAAAGCCACCCAATATCTCCAAATTATTTCAATTCTGTGATGTGACTCCACAAACAGTAGGAGAACAGTGATTAGAGTGCTAGAGAAGAAATCTCAATAAAAATGGAGCTCTATTGATTAATCTATGAAGAAATACAAATGGAGGCTCACCTAGTTCTTAGAAAAATGATGGAATATTGAAAAGAGGCACAACTCCCAATAGAGATACTATACAGGCAAGGGGGTCCTTGGCTGGCCAAGAATTAGGGTTAGGGTTTTTAGGGCATGCATCCAAGGGCTATCAATGTATCAAGTCTAATGAATGGCCTAGAATCTAGGGCTCCTTCCTAGTTAAGTTGCAACCCAATCACTTAGCTAATCATGACTTAGACCATTATCCAATTCTAACTAATTCTCAATGTGACTAACTAGACTAGCTATGACTAATCTAGGTTAGGTCCAATCTAGGTTAGGCTAATCTAAACCACCTGGAAATTAATTAAATAATATTTAAATCACACCATTCTAATTAATTATTTAAATTCCTAATAAAATACATTAAATTCAATAATTCAAAAATGACAAAAATACCCTCAAACTAGAAATGTTGTAGTGACAAATCTACCCTCCTTAAAAAAATTTGTCCTCAAAATTGAAAGGCAAAACTAACAATGAGAAGGATAGACGATCATACCTCACGGTCCAAAAAGATAAGGGTATCGCTCGCGCATCTCATCCTCCCGCTCCCAGGTAGACTCTCCTGGAGAATGATGCCTCAATGCGACGCGAACCAAGGGTATCACCTGGTTTCTCAGCACCTTCTCTCGGCGATCCAGAATCTTCACAGGCTGCTCTGGATAACTGAAAGTAGGCCCTACCTCAATCTCTGAATGATCAAGCACATGGCTAGGGTCAGCCACGTACCGTCTCAACTGTGATACATGGAATACGTTGTGGACACCCACTAGTACAGGTGGCAAGTCTAGCCTGTATGCCACGTTACCGACTCTCCCGCTGATCACGAAAGGTCCGATGAAGCGCGGGCTAAGCTTCCCACCTCCACCAAAACGTATAGTACCACGAGTCGGAGATATCCGCAGAAAAACTATGTCTCCGACCTAAACACAAGTAAGGTCTCAAATTAACTATGATAAACAAACATGATCAATAAAACACAAACAAAAAACCTAAATCTAATCCTACTCTAATCTGTACCTCAAACTCCTGTGGCCTCCGGTAGCTATCGATCCAGTGTCGATGTCTGTCCTGCGCCACGCGAAGTTTGTCCCTGATGAGCTTCACATTTTCGGCTGCGTCAACAACCATCTCTGGTCCCAGTAAAGCTCGCTCACCAACATCATCCCAAGATAAGGGTGTACGACACCTACATTCGTACATAGCCTCGAAAGGTGACATCTCAATGCTGGCCTGAAAACTGTTGTTGTAAGTAAACTCCACCAAATGTAGATGATCCTCCCAGGAATCTCTAAAGTCCAAGACGCACGTCTGAAGCATATCCTCGAGCGTCTAAATAGTCCTCTCTGACTGTTCGTCCGTCTGGGGGTGGTATACAGTAGTAAACTTGAGCTGAGTGCCCAAACTAGTCTACAGACTCCTCCAGAAATGAGAAGTGAAGCGACTATCCCATTCCGAGATGATGCTGACCGGAACCCCATGAATCCTGACTATCTGCCGCATGTACATCTCCGCAAGCCTCTCTGTAGACGTACCTACCTTGAATGGCAAGAAGTAGGCCGATTTGGTCAACCTGTCAACGATGACCCAAATCGCGTCCTTCCCTCTTGGTGTACGCGATAACCCAGATACGAAAACTATAGTGATATGCTCACACTTCCACTCGGGAATGGGCAATGGCTGCAATAATCTACCGGGCCTCTGCCTCTCTGTCTTGACTTGCTGACAGACCAAGCACCTAGCTACGAAGCGAGCTATCTCCCGCTTCATCCCGTACCACCAGATATGCTCCCTCAGATCTCGGTATATCTTGTTGGCACCAGGGTGTATAGAGTACCGAGATCTGTGGGCCTCCTGCATAACCTGCTCCATGAGATCTCCTCTGGGCACACATAACCTGGAACCGTGCCGCAAGATACCATCCTCTGCAAGAGAAAACTCGCCATCCACTAGCCCTGCTCGAACCTGCTCTCGGAGATCCCGTAGAGCAACGTCCTCAAACTGTGCCGACTTGATCCTCTCTACCAAGTCTGACTGAATCTGCAGGCCCCATAACTGCATCTGAACTCCGGGCATGATCACCTCAATCTCCAGGCTCTCCAAATCAGCAAGCAAATGACGGTCCATAGTCAAAAATATGGCTGTCGGATACCTACTCAAGGCATCGGCAACTACGTTGGCCTTCCCTGGGTGATACTGAAGTGATATGTCAAAGTCCTTCATCAACTCTAGCCATCTGCGCTGCCTCATGTTGAGCTCTTTCTGTGTAAACACATACTTTAAGCTCTTGTGATCTGTAAAAATCTCCACCCTCTCTCCATACAGATAGTGCTTCCACAACTTCAGAGCAAATATCACTGCTGCCAGCTCCAGGTCATGGGTAGGGTAGTTCTTCTCATGGGGACGTAACTGCCTGGAAGTATAGGCAATCACCTTCCCATGCTGCTGCAAGACACAACCCAGCTCCTTTCCTGAAGCATCACTATAGATAGTGAATCCTCCTGATCTTGAAGGCAATATCAGAATCGGAGCTGTCGTAAGCCGCTTCTTCAACTCATCAAAAGCTGCCTGATACTCCTCTGACCAAACATACTCAGTATCCTTCTGGGTCAACCGAGTCAACGGCGCTGCAACCCGGGAGAAATCCTGCACAAATCTCCTATAATATCCTGCCAGCCCCAAGAAACTCCTGATCTCTGCCACTGAAGTCGGCGCTGCCCATGCCTCAACTGCTACAATCTTCTTGGGGTCAACTGAGATCCCATCTCCAGTCACCACATGCCCTAAAAAGTCAACCCGATCTAAGAAGAACTCATACTTGGAGAGCTTCCCATAAAGGTGCTCCTTCCTGAGAGTCTCCAACATTACTCTCAAGTGCTCCTCGTGCTCCTCCTCAGTCTTGGAATATACCAAGATGTCGTCAATGAATACCACTACGAACTTGTCCATGTACTGGTGGAACACCTTGTTCATTAGGTTCATAAACACTGCTGGTGCATTGGTTAGCCCAAACAGCATAACCAAAACCTCAAACTGCCTGTAACGCATCCTGAAAGCGGTCTTGGGAATATCCTCCCCCTTCACCTTCATCTAGTGATAGCCTGACCTCAAATCGATCTTGGAGAACACCCGAGCTCTGCTCAACTGATCAAAGAGATCATCGATCTACGGCAGTGGATATCTGTTCTTGATCGTCAGGTTGTTGAGTGCCCTGTAGTCAATACACATCCGTACTGACCCGTCCTTCTTCGGCACAAACAATACTGGTGCACTCCATGGCGACAAATTCGAACGGATGAAGCCCTTGTCCTGTAGCTCATCCACTTGCTTCTTCAGCTCCACCAACTCACTGTTGCTCACTCGATAGACGTGCTGAGAGATGGGTTCCACTCCTGGAACCAAGTCTATCGAGAACTCAATGTCTCTGTCTGGTGGCAATCTAGGCAACTCCTCTGAAAAAACATCCATATACTCTACTATCAAGGGGTGTGGAATCGTCTGCTCCTCAACCGAGATTCCGCAGAAAACTCTGCTGCTCTGCTCCGCCTGACGTCTGGAGTACTAGAACTCTGGCTCCCCCGACACTCTGAAGAAAACTCTACCCCCTCTGCAATCAATGCTGGCGTGGTGCCTGCTCAACCAATCCATACCGAGTACTATATCGTAGTTCGGTAATGGCATTACGAGCAGGCTCACCTCCAACTCACGGCCTCCCAAAACAACACTCCGACCCTTACAAACATCACTCACGAGGATAATGCCACCCCCGATCGTGATCTTGTAAGTCCTAGGCAACGATTCAGCTATGATACCGTGTCTAACCGTAAATAATACTGATACGAAACTATGCGAAGCACCAGAATCGAATAATACAAAAGCTGGACTGGAGTCAAGAAGAACCGAACCTGCGATCAGCTCTCCTATGGCCTCCGCAACCTCGGCTGCCATGGCAAAGGCTCACCCCTGCTGGCCTCCCCTGGCCTGCTGCTGGTGCTGCACAAACCGCTGCTGCTGAGTCGGCAATGGTCCCTTCTGTGGTCCCCCTGGAGCCTTGGCTCCGGCTCCCTGAGCTGCCCTGCCTGCAAAGAGGGAACAGTCCTTTAACTGATGCTCTGACGATCCGTACAAGCGGCACTTCTCCAGCCTCTTCCTGCACTCTGTCCAACCGTGCTCCGGCTTCTTGCAGAAAGTACAACTGATAGTCTGCTGCGTCGGGGCCAGCTGCTGCTGCCTCGGCTGCTGATTTTATACTTGTTGATGTCTCGACTGCTGAAACTGCTGCAGCTGGAATATCTGCTGCTGGTGGTGCTGCTGGTGCTGCTGCTAAAAATACGGCCTCTTGGCCGGTCCTTCGCTACTGCTGCCTTCCTGGAAGTCTCGTCCCTTCTTGAGCCTAAGCTCAAGATCATCCTCTGCAGCTAACGCGTCCACTAGGATCTCCTCAAAGGTAGCGCTACGAGCATTCTTGGTGTAGGACTTAACCTCCTTTACCAAGCCCTTCCGGAACCTACGGGCCTTCGTCGCCTCCGACAATCCCTCCACAAATCTACCCTGGCGGCAGAACTCTCCTGCGTACTCCTCTACAGACTGGCTCCCATGGACTAGAGCCTCGAACTGAGTCTCGAAGGCTCCCAGCACTGCATCCGGGAAGAACTTCTTCTTGAACAGCTTCTTGAATGCTGCCCAAGTCTGTCATGCAGTACCAACCCTCGGGTCGGTCTGGTACCACGTACGGGCCAGATCCTGCATCATACTGGCCGCTGCATCAATCTGGAGTCTCGTCGGGATCTCAACCAACATGAATATCTCCTCCATGTGCTCGATCCACTCATCGGCATACAGGATCCCCTCTGTCCCTCGAAAGTCCCTAGGGTGCATCTTCTGAAAATCCTGGATGCCCTTCTCCCGTGGCTGGTACGGCTGCGGGGCTGCCGCTGGCTGAGCTATAACTCTCTCCACTGTAGTCACGGCTAGATCGATGCGTCGGCTGATCTCTACTGTCTGCCTCTGCTGCTGGGCCTGCTGACCCTCCATAAACTGTCGGAAGAAAGCAAACAGCTGTACGGCGTCAACTGTCCCCGGAGGTGGCTGCTGCTGCTGAAGCACATCCGGAATCACCGGACTCGGCTCATGCCTCACAGGTGGAGGGGCTCCTTCGAAAGCAGCTGAAATGCCTACCCCACCTGGCTTGACTGGGACTGCGGTACCAGGGACTGGCTACTGAGTATGAGAGGTGGCAGACCTCTCATCGGTGTCCCCCTGGCCCTGGCGATGTGATCTCGTCTCAACCATCCTGGAGACAGATCAAAAGAAACAATTGCTGAGAATGAGTCAAAAATAGCAAAGGCGGACAGTTAATATTCAAAGGAAGACAAAAAGCAGAAAAATGTAGATATACGGAATCTGATAAGGAGTTTTTCCTAATATGATTGAGTACCTTCAAATTATCCTAATCCTACTACAGGCTGCAGAGATATTCTAGTTCGAATACCACTACATTTCTAACTAGACCTGCATGGGCCACCACTAAAAACGTGTCACGACCCGTACCCTAGAGTAAGGGCACAAGACGTGGGTACGACCAGCCTACGCCATAGTGTCGGCGGTAGAACGCTGTCCTAGGTCATTCATCTAACAATATAATGCTATGCAGTTTATACTCTCCGAATAGGGGTAACAAAGCAGAATGTAAACTCAATCACAACTAAGGCAGAAAGTTAAAATAGAAAGATAGATAGATACTGCTGAAATGAAAGGAAGTCCACAAGTACAAACAGAGAGTCTAAGTGTCTAATACATCACAGAACACAAATCCCAAGTATCAAATATATACAGTCATCCAGAGAGTAATGTAAATGAAAACATCCTAATCTATAGGAGTGTCGTCTACAGCTATAGGGTCCGGCTGCTGGTCCAAGTCACAGCTGTCATCTAAGGTAGCCCCATAATATGTAGGACAGCCAGCCTCGTCCTTATTCTTTGTAATATTTCAACAGGTCCAGTCAGGACAGGAACGAGCACAGTACTTCTCACATAGTTCATATAATGACAGGAATAAAATACTGGCAATAGAGTAAAACATATAAAACGCTGAAGAGTAAACATGAGTAAAAAAGAAGACTATAATGAAATATCTACTATAAGTAAAGAGCTATAGTGAACTAGTGATTTAGAGTACAAGCTAGACATGTGAACGGCTTGATAATAAATATGAGAGGTCGTACATGGCTACACTACTTTGGAAATTGCCCACATGACTATTTATACTCCTCCGTACCCCAATCAATACACAAGGATCTAGAGAAGTTATGTTATTACATGATATTCACATGGAGGCCCATATAGGGTACACATAAATATAAACATGGGGGCTCCGTGATCATGAGAGTACATGAATCACGAGAGTACACATATAAGGTGAAAGCATGAGAATACATGATGAAAGTGAAACGCACATGACATGATGTATCTGATGCTCCCGAGAGGGATAACATCGTATGAAAAGATCCATATAGTACTAATCCGTGTTTCCATCGTGTCAGCATCAAGTAAGATAATCTACAGCGAGAAAATACTCCTATCAAGTATGAAACGGTCAGAGAATGTACTTGCCTGATATCCTTGATGTCCAGAAGGAAATATTGCCTGATGAGTGGTGTCTGGCTCCTAATCAGAACAGCACAAGTCACAACATGTCTAAAATGATAATAAGATGCTATTCAATGCATTCTAAATGAATCTAGGTCAATCTAGACCAAAGTCAACTCTTGGTCAACTCAAGTCAACCCTAGAAGTCAAACTAGGTCAACCAAGTCAAACAAGTCTATACTAGTCTAACTAGTCTGTTCTAGGCCTAATCAAGACTAAACAAGTCTAACTAAACTCTCACTAGGCAAACAGACACACCATAGGCCAATACCATATATGGATATATATCACTATTCACATAGGTGAATATATATATATATATATATATATATATATATATTTTATATATATATATATATATATATATATATATATATATATATATATATATATATATATATATATATATATATATCTACATATACCAAGGAAATGTGCCTAACACATTAGCTACTACACATATAGAAATTTCCATATATCCTACTCTACCATTCACATATCATATTAGATTAGGCATCGAAATATAGCTATAGGCATACCCATATAGAAATATATACATGTATTTCATAGAGAGGGGATAACATGTTAGATGTGTGTGTGTGTGTGTCAAATGTTCATGCATATGTGTGTGTAGGAATACATGAAAGGAACTCAGAACCTGTGTGTGTGTATGAGAATGTCATCATACAATTTGTGTGTATGTGATGTGCTCCTAAGTGTCATGATCATGTGAACCTGTGTTCACAGGAATATAGGTGAACTGAATATGTATGTGTGTGTATGTAGGATGTGTTTATCTGTGTATGCCACAGGATTGTGACTCATGTGTTAGAGTATGTGTGGATACATGAACCTGTGACAGTGTTCAGTCACATGAGATTGTGTGAGGGTGTGTGTGTTATACAGTAAAGGGAAAACATTATCCATTAGTGAAACATATGTGTGTGTGCATAATGTGTGTGGACTGTACAGTAAAAGAAAATCAACAAACAGTGTGAGTGTTAACAGGGAATGGAAATCAGTGAACAATGGAGCAATCAGTGCATACAAACAGTGTGTACCAGCATATGCAAGTGTGTCTCAGGTTATCTAAACAACCATTCAACCACCAAATTGAGTTCAGTCATGGCTAACATTCTCAGAAATGACAGTACACATGTGTGTTGGCAGGATATGTTGTCAGGATTTAATCAAACAGTGAAAAACATTGACAGGTAATATGAAACATTAAGCATGTGTGCTATCCAGGAAATAAAGTATGTGTGCCATGAGATGTATCAATGTGTGCAAGAATCACATTAAGGCTCAATTGATTTAGTTAAGGAAAGGAAACCAAATCACAGTTAATGGGAAAGGAACCAATTCAGTTTTTTTCGAAATCCAATAATACAAATTGAACTATCAGTTGACAGGAATTGAGAAGAACTATTTGACAGTTCAAAACATTAAAATCCAACATTCCACACATAACCTCCTACATGATCACTAGCTATTTAGCCATTAACTCTAGCTAATAATATCATAGATCATTAGAAAAATAGGGAATAAAACTGGCTACACTGATACATGAAGTATCAGTCGAGCCACATATACATTCAAATCCCCATTCCTCAGCAAACAACCAATCTCAGTGTCAATTATCAACTAACAGGGATTAGTGAATATGTTAGGATATAATTTAGCATTTTAATCACAAATTAAACCATAATGTAATCTCCAAATAACAGGAATTAAAATAGTGTATAGTGACTGATACTTTGAGTATCAGTCGACTAAGAATATCCAATCCATATTCGATTTAACAATTAAAATGATGAACATAAGGTAGATAATTAATGGGGTATATTAATGTGTGTCATATACACAAAGTGGTGTCCTAAAATAGGACACACGAGTGTTCAAACCAACTCACACACAAGCACGAGACTGGCACGAGTTTGTATGACCAGTGTACGTGTCCAAACGCACCTGACACGCATCCGTCGGACACGAAACTTTGGGGATGACACGACAGTCATTGCCCCTCAACGCATGTCAACCACACGTGTCCACGTGCTCTGTGCACTGAGCACGAGCACGCTGGTAGCAGGGGACACTACACGCAGCGCACGCGCGCGTGTGCACGAGCACGACACGACACGAAACTAACACGAGACACGCTCAGTCGACCAAAAACATGTAAGCCACATCTAAACACAACTTTCTATTCAAATACAACTCAGAATCTCGATCGAAATGCCCACTGTGGCATTTCGTCGAACACCTGCGGTCACTACTGATACGTGTCCGATACAGACACGTACAGGACACGAAATGGTGCAAACCTAATTCCTACAGTACAAGGACACCTAGGGCTTGGTGTTTATGTAAAGAAACCCTAATTTTAATGGAGGAATAGGATTATACCTATGTGTGTTCTTCAACACAAAAAAGCCTCTTCAAAGGGATCTCTAAAAGCCATCCAATGTCTCCAAATTGTTTCAATCCTGTGATGTGACTCCACAAACAGTAGAAGAACAGTGATTAGAGTGCTATGGAAGAAATCTCAATAAAAATGGAGCTCTATTGATTAATCTATGAAGAAATACAAATGGAGGCTCACCTAGTTCTTAGGAAAATGGTGGAATATTGAAAAGAGGCACAACTCCCAATAGAGATACTACATATGCAAGGGGGGTCCTTGGCTGGCCAAGAATTAGGGTTAGGGTTTTTAGGGGGTACATCCAAGGACTATCAATGTATCAAGTCTAATGAATGGCCTAGAATCTATGGCTCCTTCCTAGTCAAGTTGTAACCCAATCACTTAGCTAATCATGACTTAGACCATTATCCAACACTAACTAATTCTCAATGTGACTAAATAGACTAGCTATGACTAATCTAGGTTAGGTCCAATCTAGGTTAGGCTAATCTAAACCACCTGGAAATTAATTAAATAATATTTAAATCACACCATTCAAATTAATCATTTAAATTCCTAATAAAAAACATTAAATTCAATAATTCAAAAATGACAAAAATACCCTCAAACTAGAAATATGGTAGTGAAATGATTGACCTAGGATAGCGTTCTACTGTTGACACTGTGGCGTAGGCTGGACGTACCCACTTCTCGTGTCCTTACTCTAGGTTGCGGGTCGTGACACACTTTTAGTAGTGGCCCATGCAGGTCGAGTTTTTGTAGTGGTATTCAAACTAGAGTATCACCACAGCCTGCAGTAGGATTTGGATATTTTTGAGGGTACTCAATCACATTAGGAAAAACTCTTAATCATATTCCTTTTATCTAAAATTGTTGCTTATTGTCTTCCCTTGAATATAAATTGTCCTCCTTTGATTTTTCGTTTCATTCTCAGTAATTGCTTCTTGTTTTGATCTGTCTTCATGATGGTTATGGAGACACGATCTCATCGCTCTGGTCCGGGGAATACTATCGAGAGGCTGGCCACCTCTCGTCCTGTTCAGCAGGGTCTCGAGACCGCAGCTCCTGTTGTGCCGACTTAGGTTGGCATTTTTGCTACATTGGAGGTGCACCTCCGCCTGTACAAAGACCTTTTCTCCTTCATTCCTGATTTTTCTCAGCAGCAGCGGTTCATGCAGCATCAGCAGCAGGTCAGGGGAAACCAGCAAAGGCGAGCTTTCGTCAGGACAGTCGGGGATGCACAGGCCATTGGAGATCTTGCTGCAGGTTCCAAACTTTTTGATTCTATTTTCGTAATTGCCTCTTATAACTATCTTGAAATTCGATCCCATCTGTTCCTTGTTGACTGATCAATTTTGTTCTGTTGTTCTTGTGTTATGTTTGTTTTCTTCTGAGAAAATTATATGGGCTAGGTCACCTCAGTTGTGGGATCTAGAATCTTCGATAGTCGTATTAGCTGGTATAGTAAGAACATATAGTCAGATTTTGGACATATTTCTCGGGTGTGGGAATTTAAGATTTTCACCGTCGCATGCGACAATACAAAAAATTTTAAATACCATGATTCTGGAGGTATGTACCTTAGTCAAGGACTTGTGATTATCGTAGCCTTGTTCACTAGCATGACGAAGACTCTGAGTAACATGATTTTAGACAGACGCATATGATTATCAGACTGTATCTTAAGAAGGTTTTTAAACATATCATCTCTATCGTACCCTTCTGTTGTTACAAAATGTATTCCATCATCAAATAACTTAGGATATTTTAGTTTTATAAAGCTTATTTATATTTAGTTCTTTTATAGTGTAATGATATGATGACTTGTAGAGTGTCTATACCCTAGAGATGATAGTTAGCATTGGTATTAGAATAATACCCCATTGTAGATGATTCTCCTGTTATTTATAATACCTACCAGTTTCCATAGAGGAGGTTAGTCTGCTCTGCAGCCTTGATGATTTGTTATTATTTTCCCTTGTCCCTTCCAGTAAGGCACCCACGACCAGAGCCTGTCCTTGAGTATAGTTGTAGTTCACCTAAGACTGAGAGGTCTATATATATAGATAGATTGTAGATGATATTGGCATATGGGATATGGGTTAGTTGGTATCTATAGGCCATTGTTGTATAGGGTTATAGAAATGTTGTTTAGCCTACAGTCGGTTCAGTTTCCTATTTTAGTTAATTTCTCTTGTGTTGAGTTCAGTCATGTTTGATCAACCTTTATAGGCAGTATGCAGACCCTTCACTAGATACCCTGTTCCCTCTGTTCAGACTTGTACAAGTTGTTCGCTGCACTCAACTTTTATTACCTACCATATTGTATCATAGATTTTACTGGACCATTATTCAGACCCTAATTATTGACTCACCAATATAACCATCAACCCCTTACCATATTCTGCATATCTGGAGAGTTAGTATCATGCATACTAGAGGTCTGCACTCACCAATTGGGACAGTTCACTGTTCTGTCCCAATAAACCCTACGATATCTGACCCTTTTATTGGAGTGATAGGCATGTGGTAGGGAGTTTGTGTTATTAGATCTTGAGTAGAGTTGAGGTGATGAGGGTTAATATATATACAGTTTGTATATATATGTAATGTATTTTGATTTGGTATGTAGCCTGCACTCATTTGCAGTATACTGCGTATTGTATTCTCTGTACACCAGTTTGGTTCACTTCTTTCAGACCACTGTCCTGCATGTAGTTAGTTCAGCCAGATAGAGAGAAGAGGCCAAGTTGATCTAGAGGCAAGTTTCAGTCACCATGTAGGTTTCTTTTCACTTTGACTTTACATGTGGACCCAAATGTCCTGTCCTTTAGCTTATAATTTCAGCCTTCTTAGCATCATTTCCTTTTTGCCTACACTGATGATTCCGACCATTCATCCTTAGCCTAATTCTAAGCATTTGTTTCAGTCCCTTATAAGTTTAGTCTACTTTAACACTTTATTGATCAGCCATATATATATATATGTAGATGATATAATTTGGATATATATGATGGGTTGTTGTTCTTGAGCTTATGTATATGTGGTCTTTGGGATTTGTGTGCTTAGATTATGGGTATTTAGTTATGGGTGACTTGATAGAATTTTGGAAGCTAATAGTTAGTCTATTATAGAGTTTTTCTTTTGCTAACCTTTAGTTGCCAACACTTAGACAGCTAGCATTGGTAAAATCCTAAGCAGTTGACCAGTTGATGACCAAGTACTTGGATGTTGAGAAATTGACTAGTGGTTGACCCTTGACTATGTTTGACCTAGAAGGAGTACTACCATCTTAAATTTCGAGGACGAAATTTTTCTAAGGTGGGTAGACTTGTAACACCCAGTTTTCTAAATGAGGGTACTTTTTAAAATTTTGTGTTTTTAATTATTTAATTATGATATTTAAAAAATAATATAATTTTTTGGTGATTTTTAATCATTTAAAACTATTTAAAAATTATGACTTGTGATTTTGATGTGCAGCTAGTGAAACCGTAGAGACTGTCTGACCTAGCGCCTAACCCTGTAATTTGGAATAACTATTTATCATTTTTAGCCTAGGGGTAATTTAGTTATTTTGACTTTTTAGAATAATTTGATTAATTATTAGATTTATGGTTGTTGAATTTGACTTTGACTAGTTAAGACCTTGTAGACTAGCCTAGAAGCTAATACTAGCTATGGAGACCCTAGTCTAACTTAAGTTAACCTACTTTTAGTTATTAGAAATTAGTTTTAAAGTAGGAAGGTTAAGTTTAAGTGAAATGGTTTCATGACTTACGACTTAACTCAATGACTTGTGATTTACCAATTTCATGACTTGTAATTAAGCCATAGGCCCATGACTTAAGCCCAAAACCTAAACCAACCCAACCATGGCAGCCACACTTAGGGTTTTCCTTTCCTATAAGTATTCTCTTAATGTTGTTCTTGTCTCTTTTGTGCTTGACCTAGATTTTGAAGGAAAGATAATTTTCCATTCTCCTAAAATCCTATTTAATTTATTTCAACTCCTTTTTAACCCTAGTCTTTTACATTAGGCTCTAATTTCTGTATGTTTACTATTTCTGGAGGTTTATCTCAGTTTTTGTGCCATTTGGAGCTTGGGAGTTGCTATTTGGAATCCTTCCATTTGAAACTTTCTTTGAGTATTGACACTCAATAGGTAAACCACTCAAACCTACTATTTTTCCTGATTTCTTTGCATATAGGGCTAGGTCTAAAAGTCCCCTAGTTGTCCCCAAAATTTGGGCATAATTCGTGTCCATTTAGTGTCCGTATCGGACACGTATCATAATGGATACATAGGTGTTTGTTAAAATGTCCCTTAAGGATTTATTTTCGTATTTTGAAAATCTAATTTCATGAATCCCTAGTGTTTGCCATTGATTATAAAAGAACAGAACAATTTATATGGGAGGACTGGACTTTTACTTCTCAACACAAACCCGCTCGTACAAGAAAAGCCTAGGGACGAAAACCTAGGTACAGCAGTCTAAGTACGATAGTTTAGTTTTGATTCTGGGGGGTGACGGTAGAGGCTCGAGAAAGCGACGGCCGCTCTGCCTTACTCCTTGGACGATCAAACGTAGCCTTGGCTCTGATGAAGAAATGCTCTCTGGATGGAAAGACTTTTCTGTGCGCGCCTTTTTGTTTCTCTGTGTGTCCAGCCGGGTGGAGAGGATCTCTTTTGCAAGGGAATGGCACCTTGCTATATTTTTTTTCTTTGTTTCTCTGGATCAGGGAATGGTACCTTGCTATTTATAGGAGTGGGGTGTGATCATTAGGGTTTGTAATGATTTCCTCCTTAAAAAGTCGACAACGAATCATCTGGGCCATAAATCTTGATTTTATATATCTGGACAATCGATTCTTGATTGTGCCAAATCTGTATGGACAATTAATACTGATTGCAATGAATCTTCATAATTTGTTATGACAAGCTTGGATCTTCCACCACGTGTCCCATTTACTTAATCACAACAAATCTGATTTGATTTGAGTAATAATGGTGATTGCACTAAATCTGGTTGTCAGGATTTGCGAACAGCCATAACTCCGGGGTAAGACAGCCACGTGTCTCAACTTGTCATAAGGATCGCCACGTATCTCAACCGTCATGAGCGGGGCGTCTGGCAGAGCCGCATGAGTGTGGTCTAAGTGAACCGCATACGGGTGACTCCCAAGTCCTAGTCGCATGAAGGTAACCGCCGCATGGGGCCAGCAGCTTCATGAAGGAGGTGACCGCATGAAGGAGACAGCCGCATAAAGCGGACAGCCGCATGAAGGGGGCAGCCGCATGAAGGGTACGGCCGCATGAAGGGGCAGCCGCATGAAGGGCGCAGCCGCATGAAGGACGCAGCCGCATGAAGTGGGCAGCCGCATGAAGCGGGCAGCCGCATGAAGCGGGTAGCCGCAAAAAAATTGACAGCCGCATAGGGATGGCAGCCGTATAAGAATTGACAGCCGCATAGGAATGACAGCCGCATGGAGCGAGCAGCTGCATAGGGGTGCTTGGGACTTGACGAATCCTGCCAGAAAGATTTTTTTCTTTTCCTAAGGAGCATGCCATCATTATTCCAGCTTTTATGTCAGAGCTGTCATTCATTGTGTCAGAGCTGTCATTCATTGTTTCAGAGCTGTCGTCAGAGCAATTAATTGGGAGTAGAAGTGGACCGTGTATCTTTTCCCGAGCCGCATGGAGCTGTTGGGGAGTCTCGACCAGCATAAAGTTCTGAGCCGCATGAGACTCCTTCTGTTTGGAGCCGCATGGACTTTTCTTGTCCTTTTCCATGCTTCTACAAGACCCACTTCAAAGTTTTCGATTTAAAAAAATTGAAATACTTTGAATAAGAAGCATGGCTATATATAAGCTCTTCTGGCCGCATAAGGTATTCTAGCCGCATGGGCTTCCTAGCCGCATGAGATGTTCTGGCCGCATGGCCTTGCTAGCCGCATGAGATGTTCTGGCCGCATAGCCTTGCTAGTCGTATGGGCCGTTTCTAGCCGCATGGCCTGTCTGGCCGCATATGCTCTCTGCCACGTCTTCTTGCCACGTATGTATCTCATTTATTACCCTTGATTTGCTTGAGATTTAAAGCCGCCTTTTGGGGCAGGATCCCAAAGGTCGGTTCGGATTTACCTCGGATTTGCCTCGATGACTGAAGAGTTGGTTTTGCAGCACGCGGATCGAAGCGTCCTCCCTTTCTGCCTATAAATAAGAGCGTCTTTTGGGTAGAGAGACTTCTTTACTTTCTTCTGCCTTTAACTCTTCTTGTCCTAGATTTCTGCCTTCGTCTTCCTTCTCCGATCATCATCGACAATGGCCCCCAAGTCTTCCAAGGCTGCAACTGCGGCGAAGGGTAAGGGAGTGGCTTCTTCATCAGCCACAGCGCCTGAAGTTCACCCCGACGTTCATCCCCCCATTGCTGGTAAAGGTTTGGGCGGATCACATATTTTGAAACCATACCAAAGACGGCTCTGTTGCATGCTTTATGCACAAGCCTTTAATGCGTTCCTCGTTTTTGTCTAACTGTTAAATTTGTAGGGGCCGTATGTTCGTCTCATGTCTGAGCCGCATGGGGGTATACTCCATATCCAAGCCGCATGGGAGTTGTTTAGTGGCTGCATAGACGCTTTACAAACTGAACCGCATAATGACCCTTCGAACAGAGCCGCATAAGTCCCTATGAAGTGAGCCGCATAAGTCCCTATGAAGTGAGCCGCATGAAGCCCTCTCAAACAGGGCCGCATAAGCCCCGTTTTAGACTGTGCCGCATAAGGATGTGTTGAACTGAACCGTATAAGCTCGTCTGCTAAGCAGAACCACATAAGGCTGCGCTAAACTGAACTACATAAGCCCTTCTGACTTGGGCCGCATAAGGCTGTACTACACCGAACCGCATAAGCTCCTCTGACTTAGGCCGTACAATGTTTCGCTAAACCGAACCATCTGAGCTCCTCTGACTTGGGCTGCATAAGGCTCTGACCATCTAACTTTGTTTTTTTATTTTTGATTCTTGCAGCATCCCTGCCGAAGGCTGAGATCATTGTGAAGGAAGAGCTGTTGTCTCCTCTCAAACAAGGGTTATCGTTTGCTAAGGAGGAGGTGATACCAACAACGGAGGAACAGAAAGGAGAGCTGGCACCCATTGCTGTAAAGGATGAGCCCCAATCTGACGACGGTAGTACTGGAAGTTCTGACCTTCCTACTTCGGACGAGGATTTTGCTCAAGTATATCCTTCATATGCAAAATGGTTGAGGAATTGGTATATGCGCCCCCGCAACTAGGATTCGTGGGCTCTCATAAATGTCCGTCTTTTGTCTTGATATTTCTGTCTGTCTTTAGCTGCAGATTGTGTTTTGCTTCTTTTGGACATCAATGTAATCTTCTTCTTTTTGGTCTGAATGAAATTATAGAAGACTTTTTCGACTTGCCCATGAGATGTAGTCATGTGAATGTAACCGCTTTTGAATGACCGGAATACATTCGCTCTATTCTTTGCTTTGTAGTAGTTGCCCTAATGAGAGACTTTTTGTGGACCTATTATCCTTGGTGTACCCTGATTCTGGATACGGATAATAAATTGGGAACCAACATACTTACTCAGAGGTAATGAGGACATGGTAAATATGAAGGTTTCTTCGATGGAGCCTTCCCACTCAGAGGTAATGAGGACATGGCAGGAGTGGGTTCCATGAAGGGGTACATAGAACAACTCAGAGGTAATGAGGACATGAAGGTTCTATATGAGGGACGGTTTGTTTTTGATGGAAGGGAAACAACTCAGAGGTAGCATCGACGTGGTTATTTCGGAAAATCTGTGGATCTGTTACCCTTTTTTGTGCACTAAAAGTGTGGGTATTGGATCATAAGGGGTGAGCTCTTTTTGGGAAGAAAGTTCAGAGGTATAATCATACATGAGTTACTACCTAAAAGATGCGGTATAGATTCATCTGTAGTGATCAGAGTGTAAGTTTAGCGGTACATGCGGGTACATAACTCGACAATCTGGGGATTTGGAGTCAGTATGTGAGTTCAGCGGTACGAACGGGTACATGACTCGTCGTTCTGGAAGATTTGTAGTCGGGATGTGAGTTCAGCGGTACCAGGGGGTACGTAACTCATTGCTTCGGAAGATTTATTTTCGAGATGTGAGGTCAGCAGTACCAGGGGGTACGTAACTCATTGCTGTGGCAGATTTGTAGGCGAGATGTGAGTTCAGCGGTACCAGCAGGTACGTAACTCAATGTCCTAGTAGATGTCATTTCAGACATAATACTTCTTTAGAAACTTACCGTTGATGGGCAACATAAGCAAGTCTCCATTTTGTTTTGCGAGGCGGTAAGCTCCATTGGAGAATACAGCATCGATGATGAACGGACCTTCCCACTTTGGCTGGAACTTGCCGACGGTTTTGTGAGTCATAACCATCGGCCTCCGAACCGCCAGAACGAGGTCGCCCACTTGGAATGTTCTGATTTTAACCTTCTTGTTAAAGGCTCCGGGGATGCGTGCCTAGTATAGCTCGATTCGTTGTTGAGCTAATAGGCGCTTCTCATCCAAGGCCTCCAACTCTTGCAGTCGACGATGGTGATTAGCATCTATTGTCAACCGATAGGTGAGAGCAACACGGAGTGAGGGGATTTGAGTCTCTAGTGGGAGAACTGGCTTACTTCCATATACCAGAGAGAATGGCGTGTTCCCAGTGGCCGTCCGTACTGTAGTACGGTATGCCCACAAGCATTCACCGAGCTTCTCATTCCAGTCGCATTTGTTTGATGACACAAACGTTTTGAGAAGCTTGATGATTGTTTTGTTGAATGCTTCAGCCAGACCATTAGCCGCTGGGTTGTATGGTGTTGAGGCAATATTCTGGATTCAGTATTTGTCTCAAAACCGATAGAAGGTGTGGCTTGCGAACTGCGGACCATTATCATGGATGATCCTTCGGGGCAGTCTAAAGCGATAAACGACGCGATGCTTGAGGAAGCTGATCACGTTTGAAGTTTTTACTTCTGCAAGCGGAACAGCCTCCGCCCATTTGGAGAATTAATCTGTGATTACGAGTATGAAACGATGTCCTCTGGACGAAGGTGGAGTAATCGGACCAATGATGTCCATTCCCCATGCTAAGAAGGGCCAGGATGCCACCGTTGGATGTAGAAACTCGGATGGCTGGTGGATGAAATCTGCATGGACTTGACAGGCTTTGCATTTTTGTGCATAGTCTATTGCATCTGCAACCATTGTGGGCCAGTAGTAACCCATTCAGCGAAGGCGATCTTGTAGTTTCGGGCTAGGCTGATGGGCCCCACAGATGCCATCATGAGCTTCACGCACAGCTTCTTTGGCTTCTATATTCGACAGACATCGAAGCAGTAATCCATCGTATGATCGCCGATATAGCATTTTTGTCTCTGTATTGTAGAAGAATCTGAGGGAACGTCTTCTGATAGAAGTGGCTTCCTTCGGATTCTCTGGCAGGATGTCTTAGACTATGAAATCGATGAATGGTTGTCTCCAGTCTGGTGCTTCGTCAACTGTCCGTGTGGAGTAACTCTCAACACATTGAATATTATTCCTGGGATAGACCAACTCACGGCCTATGATGTCAACCAGATGATGAGCATAATTTGGAACAGCTAAGGAAGCGGCAAGGCCTGCTAGGGCATCGGCTTCAATGTTCTGGAGCCTAGAAACGTGCTCTATGAAGAACCACTCCAGGGACGAGATGATGTCAACTGCTATTTGGTGATAGGGGATCATATCTTCATGACGAACTTCGTATGAACCTCGGATCTGATTGACGATTAGCTGCGAATCGCCGTATGCTTTAAGGTACTCTATCTCCAGCTCTTTTGCAAGTCGGAGGCCAATGACCAAAGTGTTGTACTCGGCCACGTTGTTTGAACAGGGCTCCGTGAGGGAATAATCTCGATTGATCACCAACCCGGTGGAAGAAATTAGCAATATTTCGACTCCAGCGACGATGTTGCCCTTGGGCCCAGTTCTGGAAGCACCGTCGAAGAACATTCGCCATACGGCATCATGAGAGGCCACATTTGAATTGGTGACCTCATCTGGAATCTCTTCATCTAGTTTGGTTGACTCCGAACCTGGATGAGCTGCTAAAAAGTCTGCCAGAGCTTGACCTTTAACAGCCTTTTACGGAACGAAGATCATATGGTAGGGGGATAATAATATCGCCCAGGTAGCGAGGGAGAGCTGAGTGCGCCTGGTTTAGTCATGAGGACCCTGAGGGGGTTGACTCTTGATACGACATGGATGGTTTGTCCCGTGACATAGTGTCGCGTCTTCTGAATGGCGAAAACCAGAGCAAGGCACTCCTTTTCTACGACGGTGTATCGATGCTTCGGTCCCATCATCATTCGGCTGAGGTAATATATAGCCTGCTCATGGCCTGCCTCGTTGTTTTGTGCTAGCAGAGCACCGAGAGAATGTTCCATCGCTCACACATAAAGCAGGATTGGTTTTCCATCGACCGGGGCCACTAGGACTGGAGGGTTCGTCAGATATTCCTTGATGCTGTCGAAGGCACGCTGACATTCTTCATCCCATACGAATGAAACGCCTTTCTTTATAAGGTGGGTGAATGGTTGACATCGTCCGGAGAGGTTAGAGATAAACCTCATGATGTAGGCTAGCCTCCCTTGAAGGCCTCGGAGTTCACGAAGATTTCTCGGGGGACCCATCTCCATGATTGCCTTCGTCTTCTCAGGGTCTACGTGGATACCCTGGGAGGTGATGATGAAACCCAAGAACTTTCTACTGGATACGCCCAAGAAGGATTTTGTGGAATTCATTTTCAAATTGTGCGCTCGCATTAGGTCGAACACTTTTCTCGGATCATGCAGATGATCTTTCTTAGAGCGGCTTTTGACGGCGATGTCGTCGACGTAGCATTCCACTGTCTTGTACAAGTGGTCTCTAAAGATGATGCTCATAGCTCTTTGATAGGTGGCGCCAGCGATCTTTAAACCGAAAGGCATGACTGTGTAACAGTATGTGCCAATCGGTGTTCGGAATGTTGTATGCTTCTCGTCGTCGAGAGACATCTTGATTTGGTTGTATTTCGAGAAACCATCCATGAATGACATGCGCTCGAAGCCACAGGTGTTGTCAATCATAATGTCCATGATAGGAAAAGGGAACTCATCTTTAGGATACGCCTCGTTCAGGTTGCAAAAGTCGATGCAGATTTGAATTTTTCCACTTTTCTTGAGGACCGGTACTATGTTGGCGACCCAGTCAGGATGCTATTCCTCACGGATGAAGCCACTGGCTATTAGTTTGTTGACCTTAGCTTCAATGGCATTCATGACATCGGGACAAAATCGTCGCTGCTGTTGTTTGACTGATCTTGCATCCGGACAGATGTTGAGTTTGTGAAGTACAATCTCGGGATTTAGTCCTGGCACATCTTCGTAGCTCCATGCGAATACGTCGATATATTCTCTGACGAGTTGCAGTAGTGATTCTCGCTCTTTGTCTGTCAGATTCTTGCTGACGAAGATGGGCTTTAGAGAGGACTCATCACCGAGATCGACTTGTACGACCTCATCCTCGGTGGGAGGCTCTCTTTGTTCGAACCGCTTCTTCCACTGCGCATCTAGTTGTTGTGCCCATGGCTCTAGCGCATGAAGTTCGGGAATGTCTTCATCTTCTTCGTAGGCGTCGGCAAATACCATATTGACGGACCAGACTTGCCTGAGCATGTCCCCGATGCTGACATCTGAATCGGAAGTGGGTGATCCAGCTGAGTGTGAATGCCAGTCGTATTCTTCGTCTGAGCTTTTAGGGGTTGTTGCCGGTGTAACATAACCTAGCCCACATCTGGTTTTGTTGTAGTAGTCTCGTGGTTTCCAAGCCGGGACCGACAATTGTAAGGGTAATCGCCGTCCAGTGTCGTAGTTCAAGCCTGGTGTAGTTTCCAGATCATACCCTTATTTTTGTATAAGGTACTTGGATCGGGGACTATACAGATAAAGGGGCAATCTTCCGGTGTCGGGTTCGAGATCAACTTCTTCTACCCTGAAGGGTTGTGGATCATTCTTCCGGCCGAAGATGATTGGATGGTCTTCTCCCTCGACTATGCGGTAAGCGTCTTCTACTGGAGTAAGTGGATTTGCAGTATAGTCGTTTGTCACTTATATGTGTAGGTGAGTGCCTATACCGTGTTCCATAGCATACATTATACAAAGCTTATTAAGCTCGAGGTAGTTCAAAGACAGCCCTTTATTGATAAAGTAAGGTATCTTTTCCTGTAGAATTACATCATCTACGGATGATGCATCAGTGTAAGCAGCCACATACTTGGCCAGTTCTGACTCTTCTTCAGCTACCTCCTGTATAAATAAGAACTGAGAGGGTAACTTAGGCAGCTTAATCATCAGGGAGTTGTTGGCTGGCTAGCAGTCCCTAGCTTAGCGCTCGGCTGCCGATTCATCCTGGGAAGACTGATCGTCATTGGCTTGACAGAGGGATTGAGCTCCTCCGCTTGTTGCTAGCTAGCTTTAGACAGCCTGATTGTTAGTGGCTCTGTCGTGGGTCTTGGCACTTGGCCAGACCTTGGTAGTCGGATTACCATGTGTTTCTCCTGTACAGAGAGGCTAATTGTGTCCTTACGTAGAGTGGCTGTAAGGGGCGCAGTTATGCCAGGCTTGTGGGCTTGGAGGTGGATCGTCAGAGGTTCTTCTGATCCAGATGCTGCTTCAGTTTGAGCTTGAGTATCTCCTTCGGCGAGATGCTTCTTCGACTTCTCATACAAGCATGAGTCTGAGTAGCAGGATTCGACCCCTTTGAAGGGATCGATGTCGGCAAATTATGTTCTCACGAAGCTGTGCTTGTCGACGTACTTGAAGCACTAGTGCAGTGTCGAGGGCACGATCATGTAATCGTGTATCCAAGGACGCCCCAGGAGAATATTGTAGGAAGTGTCTGCATCTATGACATAACAGGTTACTTCTGACTGAAGGTCGTCGATTTGGCACTTTAAGCGAATCTTTCCGATCGGGTAGCTCATGTCCGAATTGAAATCGCTGATGGCGATGCTTGTTAGCGTCAGGCGATGCATTAGGATATACAGATGGTGTAGTAAGCTTTTCGGGATAATGCTTATGGAAGAACCGGATTCAATATGCATCCGATCTACCTTGATATCGCCAATGTACCCAGTATAGTACAGAGGGCGATCGTGCAAGTTGGTCTTGATGAGCATATCTTGCGGAGTGAAGATAATGTTCGATATTGACCCTGTGCAAGCGCTGTCCTGGAGTTCTGCAGGTGAGCTTTCTCCAGTGAGGTTGGACTGAGCTAGATATACGTCGGCATTCTGAAGTGCCTCACATAGTGCGACGCGAACATCCTTGGAGAGTCTCAGGAGTTCGTATAGCGATAGTTTGGCCGGTATGTTGGCCAACTGCGCCAAGATGTCAAAGTTGTACGGCCTCTCCATCCCATGAGGCGTCTCCCTTCGGAGTGGTTTATCGAAGCGGGTCTCCTTCGGCCTAGGCTTGTCGGTCGTCGAAGGCTACGAAGGTCCGGGAGCATCAGCGGCTGTCGGCTGATGGTCCTCAGCTGAGTTACCCGGTGGAGGTTGGGTTTGTGCGCCGGAGCTGGTAACAACAGCAGCAGCTTCCTCGACCTCTGTCGAGATCGTGCGGCATGATTTGACTTTTCCATTCCTCTTCTTGCTGGTGGAGGGAGGTGCGGACTGAGTCACCTCAGGTACCAAGTCTGGATGGACCCACATGATCTCCCCTCGTGATGTGGAAATGGGCACTAGACTAGCAGCTTGGTCTCGGGGAGGTGGAAGGTTAGCGACCTCCATCCTTGCTCGAAGGACAGGTACTACTACGTCTTGAGTCTTTGTCGGAGGGAAGTTATCGAATTGTACTGACACCATGTTGGCTGCTACGGTCACCTCTTCAAAATCAATGGCCAGGGCTTTAGAATCAATGAGATGCTGGATGTATCGATTCAGTTGGTAGCAATCATGTGTGGCATGGTGGACATAGCAATGATAGTGGCATTATTTAGGGTTCTCCAAGTCTGCAGGACGAGGCTCACGCCTGGGAGAAGGGAGCTGAATTCGTCCTCCTTGGATGAGCATGTCTAAGATGGGTTTAACATGGCCATCCTCGAAGGAGTAGGTCATCTGAGGCCACTGCTTTTCTGCTGGCTTTGATTCGGTCTTTGGGGCTGCATCGGCCACCATAGCCTGCTTGCCCTTGTTGTCTCGGTTGCTAGAGGAGTTACTATCGTTGTTGTTGACGTTAGGGCGTTTGCCCTTGTCTTCCCCTTCTGAGATGTGCAATCCTGGTTGGCGGGCTTTCTTCACCTTGTCTTCTGTGCTAGTAGCACTAATGATGAACGACTTCCAATCCTTGAATTGACTTTCGCCCATCCAGAGGCTGATTGTGGGAAGCAGTCTCTTTTGGCAAATTTCAATCAAGGAGGAATCAGGGTTACCGGAAGGCAGCTTCATCGCGGTTTGGCGAAACCGCTCGATATAGTTTCTTGTCAGCTCATTTTATCCCTGAACAACATCCATGAGGGTGGACATTGTCACGTCTTGTCCTACTTCGTAGAACCTCTCCAGGAACATACGTTTAAAGCCGGTAAAGGAGTGGATGCAATTGTCCGGCAAGTTGCGGTACCAGTCAAAGGCGACCCCCTCCAATGCTCCGATGAAAAGTCGCGTAAGGATGGCGTCGTCATGAGGCAGATGGTCGGTTCTGACTTCAAAGTAGGTGATGTACCTGCTTGCAGATGTCTTTCCATCGTATGGATTGATGTGGAATGGTTTATATTTTGGTAGGAAGGGAACATCTCTCCACGCAGCGGGATACGGTTGTCGTACCCTGAGGTCTTGGAAGTTTTCTCAGGCATGGAACATGGCCCGGAGCTCCTGGACCTCTCTTTTTGCCTCCATGGCCTCGTCTGCAGCGGTAGAAGTCGATATTTCAGGAGGATTATCGTCCGGGTTTGGTGCAGTTGAGTTCGAGTCCGCATTGACCGCGGGACCCAAGCTTGTTTGGCCAGGCGTTCTTCCTTGCAGTGTTGGAATGGCCGCTTTGATCTCGTCCACAGACTTGACCAAAGCATACAGTATGGCCTCCAGATTGTCGATGCGTTGGCGATCACTGGGGCCCTCTTGGTTGCTGTTTGTCATGAACACCATCCTCATATGAGGAGAGATGGAAGGAACGGTAAAGGACGTACCCTCTGAGTCATACCCTTGTACAGAGAAGTCGTCCGGGTATGTGGGAATATTTTCATCTGGTTCGGACTCAGAAAGATTGGTACCCCCAGCTTCAGAGCTTGCCTCGTCTTGGGAGTTGGGGACGTCCTCGGGGACGTCGGAGTCTGCTGCATCTGTTGGGTGAACCATTTTCCCTGGATTGTCTTCTTGGAACACCGAATTGTCGTAGATGTTTGGAGGAGTGCTACCCCCGGCTCTGATGTCTCCAAGTGTGGCAAATTTCATCTTTGAGCGGGTACCTTGGTAAACTCCTCCTGTAACGGTGGTAGACAATCGTTTAGAAGAAAGTTTCTTGGTTACACCGGTTAAACTTTTCGGGCTGGAGACATTTATTTTCTTCCCTCTACCGCTGCCAGGAATCTTCAGAGCAGAATTGCAAGAGGCAACGAGAAGCGTCCCATCTTCTGAGCTTGGGTGTTGCAACCTTTGGAAGACGGACTGCCAGTCTTTTTGTACTGCTAGCTTGTTGCAGCAACAGTTGACAATGACTTAGGTGCATTGATGTCCTTAACAGGACTCTTTGTACATCAAATCTTTGTCTCTTTCCTTGCGCTTGTGAAGGATCACGTTACACAAGTCACTTGCTTTGTGGGCTGGGGAGTCCTGAGCACATGAGTGTGTTGGCCTCCTGCCTGCTCCCTGATGTGGGGGTAGCGCGAGTACTTGCCCCTGATCTTTGTTGGGAGATTCTTGATAACTATCTCGTTCGTTAGCAGCCGGGGGCTGGATACGGGTAGTTCTGTACAACTTTCCATCAGGGGCCCGAGTAATAGTTAGCGGGATGCCCTGGTGGTCGGAAGTTGGGACAGTCGACTGAGCTCGCCGAGCCCGCGCTGCCCGAGATTCTTCCTTCTAGCACCTGAGAATGCGTAGTAGGAAGAGTCCAAGCTGGTCACAACAGAGTCTTCCATATGCTTCAGAGAGCCTCCATGGTCAGGACCGTACGAGAGGCGGTCAAAGACTGACCGTGAGCCGCATGGAGTCGATGGTATGCGGCTAGGATCGGTTGCCGTGCAGGCTGTCTGCATGCGGCTGGTATGTGTAGCCATGCAGGCTGTCTACATGCGGCTATCCTTTGTGGCCGTATGAACTTTCTGTATGCGGCTAGAAGTCATGGCCGTGCAGGTTGTCTGCATACGGCTGGCAGTTCTGGCCGTATAAGTTTTCTCCATGTGGTTGACAGTTGCGGCCGCATGAGCTTTCCCCATGCGGTTGGCACCCTAATACGGCTTGGATTGCACAGAGTTCCTCTTTGCCCCTGCAAGTCTAGCATCATAGTATTTTCTTCTGCCGGACTTGGGGACAGCAGAGTCCTCTGTGGTCTGAAGTGGGGCCGCACGCGAGACTTCTCCGATGTCTCGGGCAACAGAGAGTACTTCTTCGAAAGCTTAGGGAGGAGCAAATGATTTGGGTCTCCACTTTCTGCGGGCCTTTTTCGTACGGGCTCGCTGCTGGACCAGGCCAGCGCTCCCGTCGGATAGCATTTCTTCAAACGCCTGCTGGTCGAACCGGACGACCAGCATTTGTTGAGTGGAGCCAAGTTTGGCTGCGTCTGATTACATCACCAACTCTTCAGCCGTGGAGAAGTTAGTCCCTAGCCGAGTCGCCATCGTGTTTGCCATTGATTATAAAAGAACAGAACAATTTATATGGCAGGACTGGACTTTTACTTCACAACACAAACTCGCTCGTACAAAGAAAGCCTAGGGACGAAAACCTAGGTACAGCAGTCTAAGTACGATTGTTTAGTTTTGATTCTGGGGGATGACGGTAGAGGCTCGAAAAAGCGACGGCCGCTCTGCCTTACTCCTTGGACGATCAGACATAGCCTTGGCTCTGATGAAGAAATGCTCTCTGGATGGGAAGACTCTTTTGTGTGCGCCTTGGATCTTCCGCCATATGTCCCATTTACTTAATCACAACAAATCTAATTTGATTTGAGTAATAATGGTGATTGCACTAAATCTGGTTGTCAGGATTTACGAGCAGCCATAACTCCGGGGGGATAAGACAGCCACGTGTCTCAACTTGTCATGAGGATCGCCACGTGTCTCAACCGTCATGAGTAGGGCATCTGGCAGAGCCGCATGAGTGTGGTCTAAGTGAACCGCATACAGGTGACTCCCAAGTCCTAGCCGTATGAAGGTAACCGCCGCATGGGGGCAGCAGCTTCGTGAAGGAGGTGACCGCATGAAGGAGGCAGCTGCATGAAGGGGGCAGCCGCATGAAGGGCACGGCCGCATGAAGGATGCAGCCGCATGAAGCGGACAGCTGCATGAGAATTGACAGCCGCATAGGGATGGCAGCCGCATGGAGCGAGCAGCCGCATAGGGGTGCTTGGGACTTGACGGATCCTGCCAGAAAGATTTTCTTCTTTTCCTAAGGAGCATGCCATCATTATTCCAGCTTTTATGTCACAGCTGTCATTCATTGTGTCAGAGCTATCATTCATTGCGTCATAGCTGTCGTCAGAGCAATTAATTAGGAGTAGAAGTGGGCCGCATGTCTTTGTCCGAGCCGTATGGAGCTGTTGGGGAGTCTCGAGCCGTATAAAGTTTTGAGCCGCATGAGGCTCCTTCTGTTTGGAGCCGTATGGACTTTTTTGTCCTTTTCCATGCTTCTACACCTAGATCTAGGTGTGTATGTTAATTTTTGTGAAGCGTGATTTGTATTTTCGTGTCATTTTGTGTCAGATTTTCGGGTTGGACACGTCGTGCGAGATCCGATTCAGTGCCCTGCCTATCGGGCCCTAGAACTCATTGCACGGGACACTTCGAGACACAAAATTTGACTTGGACACTCCTTGGATGACTGACATCATCC
This sequence comes from Iris pallida, assembly GCA_029216955.1. Classification (NCBI taxonomy): domain Eukaryota; kingdom Viridiplantae; phylum Streptophyta; class Magnoliopsida; order Asparagales; family Iridaceae; genus Iris; species Iris pallida. The sequence continues at coordinate 6,168,482 of JANAVB010007800.1, forward strand.
TCCCAAAAGATGGGAGCGTATGGTGGAGTGTGCGAGGAGAAATCCTCTCCGTACTGGCCGTACGGCCTACTGTACGTGCACAATTTTTTGCCCTGATACGGGGTCGGACATGCCGTAACACGTGTCTAGGACACGGTGCATGCTGTACTGGGGCCCTACCCCTGGCACACGTGTATGCAAGGCCACGTGTCATCATGTGGCCTGTGTCGCACGCGGGACACGCGTGCACGCGTGCACGATGCTGTGCACTACAGGTGCACTCGTGTGGTGTTTGTGTGGATTGGACACGGCTGTGTCCACTTTGTTGGATACGGATGGGTGTCGTGACACGTGTACACTCGACGCTTGGTTTACCAACCAATTAATTTGTGAATTAACATGTTTTAGTATTCGATTTTGGATTTCCCTAAATGACTGATACGTAGTTTACTGTTTTGCAAATTCTGAAGTACAATTCCATTTTAACTGGTATTTGATGTTCAATTTACATGTTTAAATTCATGTGCATATGTATTAACTACTGCTAGGTTGGATTGGCATGATAGATTAGGTTTTGTTATCAAGTAATAGATTTTCGAATATGGTTGGGCTGTTCAATGGGTAGACTGATACTTCTGGATTTTCACTGTTAAACATGCTAAATTTAAATCCAGTTTTAGACTGAATTTTGATGTTAAGATTGCTATGTTTAAATCCATTTACATTGTGTTAGTCACTGTGGTTGATGCTAACAAATGGGATGAATGGATTTGAATTGGTATTAAAGGTTAGGCTCAAATGAACTGTCATTTGATTCTTCATCCTGAAAACCTATTTGTTGAAATTGCCATTGCCATGTTCTTTTTTCAGATTTACATATCACAAACCTATCTAGCTGTCCCTATTCCCTAATACACTAGACACTGTCACCTTGACACACTTGTATTTGGTTTCAGTCATTAACCTATTACTGTTCTCTAATACACACTCTACACACACACATGTATCCACACTATTTCCTATCATCTAAAACCTGAGATTTTGTTCCCTGTTTACACACACATGTGACACTACACTATATTGTTAACACACTAACCTATCACTAAACTGTCATGCCCTCACACACATACCCCCACTAATTCCTATGTGAAACACATACACTCATGTTCATTTCACACACCCTCACATGCTCACATACCATATTGACACATTGCCACACACACATGATAACATGTACACCTTGACACAAGCACATGTATTCCTCTCCCTATCACTCTATGCATATATATATGTGTGTGTGTATATATATATATATATATATATATATATATATATATATATATATATATATTTTTATATATATATATATATATATATCAATGTAGCTATAGGTAAATGTGTGCTATTTATATAAATTAATATATATTTTAAATGTGTGAAATATGTAGGAATATACATATGTGTGGAATGAATGTCTAGCCTATGGCCTATAGCCTATGGCTCCTAATAGGTATATGCCTATAGTGAATATGTACATGTTTACACAGAAATTGTGTGCGGTTGGCTTGTATAGCCTAGATATTGTGTGTGTATGCTAGAATAGGCTGGTTAGGCTTAGTGAGACTTGTTTGGGTTAGGCTTGACCTAGTTGACCTAGTTTGACTAGTGTAGTTTGACTAGAGTTGACCGAGGGTTGACTTTGGCCTAGATTGACCCCAAACATCATGTAGATGCATTACAGCAGTCTATTATATTACTTTAGACATGTAGTGACTTGTACTGTTCTATAGGAGACAGATACCACTCCTCGGATAGTAGATACTCTTCAGATACTCAGGATACCAAGAGAATACATCCTTTGATCATTTCATAACTTGCTTAGAATTATATTCCTGCTCTAATTTACCTTATTTGATGTTGTCACGATATTATCAAGGATTGGTACTATATGGATCCCTACATTGAGATGTTATCCCCCTCGGGAGCATCGGATACATCATGTCGTGTGTTTCATGTACACCATGTATTCCTCGCTCTCATGTTATTCGTGTTTCTCATGTGCTTCATACTCGTGTACTCTCATGTGCTCTCATGTTCGGTCATGTTTCTCATGTATCTCATGTATAACCTATACTTCATGTGCACTCATTTATGATCCCTCATGTGAATTTCATGTGCACCCATTTATGGGCCTTCATGTAAATTTTATGTGCACTCATTTATGAGCCCTCATGTATATTTCATGTGCACCCATTTATGGGCTTTTATGTGAAAATCATGTGCGTAACATAACTTATCTGGATCCTTGTGTATTGATTGGGGTATGGAAGAGTATAAATAGTTATGTGAACAATTCCAAAGTAGTATATCCATGTGCGCCTCTTTAGTATATTCATGTACAAATCCAGCCGTTCACATGTCAACTTTGTACTCTAAATCACTAGTCACTGGTAGCTCTTTACTTATAGTAGATATTTCTATTACAGTTCTCTCTATATTTACATCATGTACTTTCTTTCAGTTTCATGTATCGTACTCTCTTGCATGTTTATATTTTCTAACCTGTTATGATCTGCGTGAGATGTATTATGCTCGCTCCCGTCCTGACTGGACCTGTTGAAAATTTTACAGAGGAAGAGGATGGCTCTGGTGTCTACCCATTATGGTACAGTTTTAGACAATACTTGTGACTTGGACCCACTTGCAGTAGAGGATCTACCACCTGTGGTTTAGACTGCTAGCTTAGACTCTTACCTTGTCTTCTCATTGATACATTATTGTATATACTTGAAGTTTATTTATTTGATGTTTATGGAGATGTTATCTTAGACACTTAGACTTCTATCTGATTGTATCTCGGTGGATTCATTTCGTTTCATATCTACCTATCTTTATCGTATTCTACCTTAGATGTGATTAAGACTGTATTGCTATGTCACCTCCATTTGGAGTGTATATACAGTACAAGTACCCTTATACTGTTAGATGATTGACCTAGGACAGCATTCTACCGTCGACACTGCGACGTAGGCTGGACGTACCCACTTCTCGTGCCCTTACTCTAGGGTACGGGTCGTGACAACTAGCTCGACACCACTCTAGTTAGCTTCTAATTGTCATTTTAGGCATGCTCATGAGTTTTGGTAGGATTCGGGCAAGGTTTAGTAGAGTATCTAGGACATATCACAAGCTTGTACACCAAGTGTTCGACACGTGTTCCCAAAGGGATTTTTATGTAACTTTTTTAGTTAAAATTTGGGGTGTGTGTCCTAAATAGGATACGTGATGTGGTGTCATGTTATCTCATGATATGTACGGTTAGATTTTGGTATGCACATGTTTAGATATTGGGTGTCTAAGTGTGAGAATGTGACATAGCATACATAGGTGTACTTGTGTATCACACATGTGCATGTGTGTTATAACGTAGAGTGTGTGAGGGTGAGTGCACATGAGAATGTGCATAAGAGTGTGTCTCTGTGTGTGTGTGTGTGTGTGTGTGTGTGTGCGTGTGTGTGTGTGTGTATGTAAATGCATCTGTGTGACAAAAGAGTCAAGATTTACATGTGTGTGCATGTGTAGTGGAGTGTGACATAAGAGAAAACATGTGTGTGTAGTAAAGGGGATTTTGGGTGTCAAGTGTAGCAGTATAGGCATACTGCAGTGGCATTATGTGCACATATGTATAGTGTGGAGTGTATATGTGTATAAGGGAAAACATGTATGTGTGTAGTGAAAGGGATTTTGGGTGTCAAGTGCATTAGTAGGGGCATATTGCAGTGGCATTATGTGCACATATGTACATTATAGAGTGTATATGTGTATAGGGATAGATGGCTAATAGGTAGATAGATAGGTAGGTAGGTTGATTATAGGAGTTCACAAGGGAGGGCAGGCCCTGCACTGCCCATACAGCAGTAGGCAGGGGCCTCATTGCATTGCCACTGCAGGGCAGGTATCAGGGAGTTATCTCTCTAATATAAGCCTATGCAGGCCTATTGGAGTGTGCTACTGCAGGTTGTATAGGAAGGAACTTATAGCTCCCAAGTAGCAAGTCATGAGGCAGAGCCCTGCGCCAATGCCCAGGCAAGTGGTAGCAGGGTTTTGGCTTCCCTACAAGCAGGTGAGCGAGTGTAGAGTATGTGCATCTAGTGTGTGGGGGAGTAACATGTGTTCAGTTATGTAAAGGTTTGGACATATTTGTGTGTGAATTAAGGAGTGTGTAGTTTTCCTTTGGGGTATTCTAGTGTATCAATAGGAGGGTCTTGTGTGTGTGTGTGTTGTATAGAATTTCAATGTGTGTTGGAAAGGGGGAGGAAAAGAGTGCATAGGATGGAAGCAGTGTGTGCCCTGTGCACACACAAGCTGCAAGGGACTTTTCCCCTTTGGCCTTGGCTTGGTTTAGCCCATGTTTTGCACAGGGAGGGGGGGGTACTTGCAAGGGGTAGAGGTTTCCCTACAGGCCAATGTGGACAGCAGGGAGTGAATCCCTACACAGCAGGGTAGTAGGGGCCTTTACCTATAGGTAGCTAGGAATGCCAGTATTTACAGCAGGGATTTGGCTCCCTGTTTGCTCCGGGAGCAGGAACAACAGTAGGTAACAAGTGCAGGGGATTTTCCTCTTTGGCAGGCATAGGGCATGTCCTGAACACAAGTTACATAGGTAGGCAGTGGCAATTGCAAGCACAAGCAACAATAGGTTAGCATATATTAGTTTGATTTGGTAAGTGAGTGCAAATTATATACTAGCTTAATGATAGTTTGTTATCTGATTAGTTATGTATTAGTTTTATAGACTACTAGTTCTAGTTACCTTGATATATCACTTAGGTGGATTTAAGTTAAGGTATTGAATATCTAATAGTTAATACTAGGTGTAGTGTAGGGTAAACTAGAGTATTGCTAAGTTTTGTTGATAACTAAGTATTGGGATAACCAATTAATGTGTATCTTGTGTGAGTAGACTAGGCTACTAAGTATCTATGTATATAGATATATATTAGTAGATAGTGTATAAGGATACCAAGGGTACCCTAGTATCCTACATCTTAGATATTAGTGTTAGTTAGCTAGTTTAGTTAGATTTGACTTGTATTGACTAGTTGATAGTTAATATTGGCCAAGTTGACTAGTTTGACCTAGAGTTGACTAGTTTGAATTTGAGTTGACCAGATTGGCCTAGGAAAGACCTAGAAGCATATATTTAACTCATCTAAATATGTTTGCCATTCTAGAACACCAAGTAACTTTGGAAATTTATAATAGGTCTTTGTGACGCCATTTTGGACTTTGATCCTCACATTAATTGCTCTGGACCACAGGCGAGTACATTCTCTAATAGTTTTTATTATTTAATATTTTCTATGATGCATGTTTATATTAGTGTTTTATTTTATTCGACACGATGGATACACGGATTGGTATTGTATGGATTTATTGTCTTGAGATACGTAGTTTCAGGCCTATTGACTTTTTTTTGGACTAATGAATTTCTGGACTAATGTATTTTCTGGCCTAATGATCTATTCTGGACTATTGAGATTCTTCGTGTCGGGACCTAGATCCATGAGTACTAGTCGGACGGAGAAATACCTAGGAGACGTATGAATATACCCTTTCTATCCTACGGTCTTACTGGAATAATAGTAGCCACATACGACATGTGTGGTTTGCCGGATATTACCCCCTAACCATTCACATTTCAACTTGGTATTTCAAAACACTAGTTTAGATACAGCCTTTTTTGGATTATTCTATACTTGCTGGTTGTATACTTGCATGACAGGTTTTCTGGTTATCACACATCAGCATGTCTTTACATTCTTACATGTTCTCTTTATTACTTCTATTGTTCCTTATTTATCTATTTCTTCTATCTTGTATCTTGCCCTTTATAAATTGCTCATCAAGTGTTACAATATTATTTATTGTTTCATAGCACTTGTCAATTAATTGGAACTGCTATTGAGTTGTACTTCGCTCTATCCTGACTGGATATATTTTTCAGATGGCTTAGAAGACTATTGTCCTACGTACTATGGACCGGAAGTATACGAGGGATACACCCAGGAGCCTCAGGAGGATCCTATCCAGTAGAGGGTGCCCTAGTAGTGGCATAGAGCTTAGCATTTCATATTGTATTGGATTGTTCCAAATATGAGATTGAGTTGTATTATTTTGGTAACTTATACATGTTGTTGTTATTATAGACTGTTAGACTTGGATTTTATTGTAGTTATTCTCGACTTGTGATTTGTGTTTTCCTCCCTTTATCATTATTGCGCCAATCATCTACCTTATAGTTTATTATGATTGAGTATCATTTCACTATTATTTTTTGTCCTCCGTTCGGAGTTGAGACATTGACATGTTTTATATATATTGTGTGTGAAAGGTAGATACTATTGTTGACCTATATAGTGTTCTACCGTCAATACTGCGACATAGGCTGGATGTAGCCACGTACTCATGTCCCTATATCGGATACGGGTCGTGACATATTTTTGTGGTTCAGATACAGCTTCACAATCTGTGCGATGTCGTGGTGGTGCAACGGCTTAGTTGTACTCCTGCGAGCCTACAAAGGATATAGGAAATAGGGCATTATGATAAGAGAGTACTCAATCACAATTAGGGCTTCTTGAGGGATTCCTGGAACGACCCCTGAGAATCTTATTATAAAATCTATCCGAAATTTGTTTCCACTTTTTTCATCTACCCTTCCTTGTTTGTTGTTGAAATTTATTTTTGTTGATCGTTGATGACTCTGAAGTTGTATCAAGGACAGGTTTATGGACTATATCAAGAGTATATTCTGGTAGTACATACCAGGCGAGGCAGTGAGGATTGCAGCCGTCTGTCTTGGTTGTGGAGTCTAAAGTTTACTGCGACCATATTAGCTGGCAATACGAAATTCTTGATCACATATTTATGGATGTACGTATCTTAGTTATGGAATTTGGGATTTCTCGCAGCCATACTAGTTGACAAGGCAGTTAATTCCGAACAACATAATTTTATATCTATATACCTGGAATGTGGGACCAGGGGTTACCGCAGCTATGTTGACTGGCGAGGCGAGGATTCTAGATAACATGATTTTTGGGCACAACAGTATGATTATTAGATTCTATTCTAGATTGGTTCTCGGATTATCACCTCTAATATCCTAGGATGTTTGATTGTTTGTATTTAGCATAGGACATGCTAGACTCTTAGAGATTGAAATTGCTAACTTTTATTCCATCTTGTTTGATTACTATCTTTCTCAATTATTGTCCTTCCTTGATAATATCTTATCTTGTGCCATATTGACTAATTTGTTTGATCTATCTTCAGAATGCCAAAGACTAGGACTCAGCGCTTTGGATCCACAGGGCTTGTAGCAGCCTCTGAGAGGTCTGCCACTTTACAACCTCATGTTCCAGTTGAGGGAGTCGCTCCCACTGTTTCTTTCGTCCATGTGGGAGTATCAGCTGCATTCAGGGGCGCTCCTCCACCTGTTCAGTAGCCCATTCCTGTGGAGCCAGAGGTGATTCCTCCGTCGCCTTTGCCGCCTCCGTCATCGGCTAATACAGCACAGATGTTTGCATTGTTCCAACAAATAATGGAGGCATAGAGGGATCAGAAAGAGGCTCAGCAATGGCAATCTAAGGTGATACGCCAGAGCATCGAGAGTGTCCACCAGTTAGCACTTGCTGCAGTGGAGAAGGTAACTACCGCTCAACCACAGGATGCTCCAGTCCAGCAGCAGCAGACAAGGCCTGGTACTATCGTGGACTTCAAGAGGATGTCTTCTCGAGAGTTCAAGAGTACCGAGGGTACCTTTACGCTGATGACTGGCTAGAGGATATTGAGCGGATCTTGCGTCTGGCATAGATTTCGGAGAGCTTGCAGGCGAAGACAGCCGCTAGTCAGCGGTTCGATATCGCCCTCACTTGGTATCGCACAGAGCCTTGGCTCGCCGTGACAGGATGGACTTAGGATGCCTTCAAGAATCTCTTCAAGGAGAAGCTCTTCACTGATGTGGCTTTGAGTGCTTTGGAGAGCTAGTTTCTAGGATTGATTCAGTAGAACAGTTCGGTCGATGAGTATGCTATCGAGTTCTTCCGTTTGAGCCGATTCATGAAGAGCATGGTTCATAAGCTAGGGGATCGGGCCCGAAAGTTTAGGAGGGGCCCGAACTGCAAGGTCAGATCGTGCACATATGGTCATCGTACAGCGACCTTCGAGGACATTCTAATGGATATTCAGATCGCAAAGGAGGATTTAGGCCTCAGGCCCAAGATGAGCAGTGATGCCATGGGTACTGGTACCAGTGCGGGACCAGCTAAGCGTTCCCATGTTCAAAAGGAAGTTTATCAACCCCAGCAGGAATAACATCAGCGAGCTGAAGCTCTGCCAGCAAACAACATGCGCCAGGAAACAGCATGCGCCAGGAAACAGCATGCGCCAGCAAAACATCATGTGCCAGCAAACAACATGCGCCAGGAAACAGCATACGCCAGGAAAATAGCATGCGCCACTAAACAGCATGCACCAGCAAATAGCATGCGCCAACAAACAGCATGCGCCAGCAAAACAGCATGTGTCGGCAAAATAGCATGCGCCAGGAAACAGCATGCGCCAGGACAGCATGCGCCAGCAAACAGCATACGCCAACAAACAGCATGCGCCAGGACAGCATGCGCCAGGAAACAGCATGTGCCAGGACAGCATGCGCCAGCAAACAGCATGGCAACAGCTTTTTGCCAGCAAACAGCATGTGCCAGGAAAACAGCACTGCTCATCTTCTCCAATCAGCCTCTAATGGCCATGAAAACCCATGAACCAAAAAGACCATAAATCACTCAAAATAAGTCGAAATTAGGACTTCTAATAGTCTAAATTGGGTAGAATCAAATTTTCTACAACATGGAACCATAAAAACTTGAAAACAAGAAGGTTTGATAGATCAAAACCATAAAAATTCAAAAATGGCTAAAATCTAGATCTACAAGAAAATATACAAGAAAATGTAAAATGACAAGAACTAAGGTGGATTAGAAAGTTGCATAGAAGAGTTTAGAACAATAAAAATGGTGGGTTCCTTCATGAAGCAAGTTGCACTTGCCTAGGCTAGGGTTCTCTTGGTTGGTTGTGGAGAGTAAATGAAAAAGAAAGAAAGTAAAGAGGAGAGAGAAAGGGAAGGAGTTATAAATAAGGAGGGTGGTGGTAGGTAGGAGGGTTCACCTTTGGTTCATGATGAACCAAAGCAAACCAAGCCAAGCCGAACCAACCCATGAATAAACCAATCAATGAAATACTAGAATAAATCAAGCAGGAAGACATACAATACGGGTCAAATTACGAATACGTATACCATGATACGCAATACGAACCACAGGCATTACATACAATGTATGCATGAAAGTATATAATGAATGCTAGATATGAATACAAGATATATATGTAATGATAGATATGAATGCATAATGTGTAAATATTGTAATACAATATATAATGATAGCATGTATGGTAATATAGAGTATATGATGCAAGCATGAATGAATGGAGGAAATACATGTATATAGGTAATATAGAATGTAATATATGAATGCAAGCATGTAAGATAATGTATTATATCCATATATGATGTATTCAACTTAAAGATAATGTAATATATGAAAGGAATGAATGATAATATATAACATGATATGTAAGGTAATACAAGGTATGAAATATATGATATGTGCATGTTTGTATGTCTCTATGTTAATGTATGAAATGATATGAATATACAATGTATGCATATGTATAAAATATGTAGGTAATGCATAGATGCATGAATGAAATGAATGTTGTAATATGTTAATATAAATACAAGTATCTAATATGCATGAATGTAAGTATAATATAATACAAGTATACATGTATGTATCATGTAAATGTAATATACATGATATGTATGTATGTATGTATACAAGGTAAGTATGTATGTATGTATTTCTATAAACTGAGTTAACCTATAACCTTTTACACACATGCATTCATACACCCTTTGACATCATATATCCCATGTCACATACACATACCTATCACTAAATTTTAGAACATTAACACATATCCTTTCACACACATACCAAACACACACATACTCACTTACTCTTTTACCTCTTTTTCTCTATATATATATATATATATATATATATATATATATATATATATATATATATATATGTATATATATTTATATATATACATATATATATATATATATATATATATATATATATATATATATGTGTATGTGCCTATATATATAGCTTTCCTATATATATCTATGTATATGAATATGTGAATAGTGATGCATATATATATATATATGGGATGTACATATAGGTAGCCTATATGTTATGAGTGCACTATAATATATTAGATATATATATTGTTATGTGTATATGTGTTTCTGGTTTGGCTTAGGCATGATATAGCCTATAGCCTAGGGCTCTTAGCCTATGGTGTGTCTGTTTGCCTACTGAGAGTTTAGTTAGACTTGTTTAGTCTTGATTAGGCCTAAAATAGACTAGTTAGACTAGTATAGACTTGTTTGGTTTAGGTTTGACCTAGTTGACCTAGTTTGACTAGTCTAGTTGACTAGAGTTGACCAAAGATTGACTTTAGCCAAGATTGACCCTAAACTTCATGTAGATGCATTGTAGCAGTCTATTTCTTTATTTTAGACTTGTTGTGACTTGTACTATTCTATAGGAGACAGACACCACTCCTCGGACAGTATATTCTCTTCGGACATTCAGGATACCAGGCGAGTACATTCTCTGATCATTTCATATCTTGTTTAGGATTATATTTCCTGCTTTAGATTATCTTACTTGATGCTGACACGTTGGTAACACGGATTAGTACTATATGGATCCCTTCATGAGATGTTATCCTTCTCGGGAGCATCAGATACTTTTGTCCAGTGTGTTTCACTTACATCATGTATCTTATGCTTCTATTATCATGAATCTTCGAGAATCAGCTAGTGACTCATGTACTCACATGATCACCGAGCATTCACGAATCAATTCATGAATCACCCTTTATGGGCAACGTAGTATAATCATGAATCTTAACGTAACTTGAATGGATCTTTGTGTATTGATTGGGGATGGGGGAGTATAAATGAACATGTGAATAAATCTAAGTAGTGTAATCATGAATCAATTCCAAGTAGTGTAATCATGAATCAGTCCTTAGCCATTCACATGTTTATCCAGTACTTTGAATCACTAGCACTGTCTTTCTTTATATGTATCATAGATATTTACTTACAGTCTCTCTCTTACATTATGCTATTCTTCAGATCCTGTATTTTATTCTCTAGCATGATTACATTTCCTTTCCTGCTATGACTTATTAAGATGTATTGTGCTCGCTCCTGTCCTGACTGGACCTGTTGATAAATTTTACAGATAGTCTGGAGGTTGCCTGCTAGCCTAGAGGAGACGCAGTAGAGGTTGTATAGATAGCTAGGGTTTTGCTCATAGTTTATTTTCAGTTGTCTTGAGTTGTATTTATGGATTATTATATTTGAGCTTTGAGATATATTTCTGGGTTGTGTATCTTAGACACTTAGACTTCTATCTGCTGTATCCCTTTTGGATTTCATATTTTATCTATCTTCCATTATGCTCTACCTTAGATGTGATTGAGACTGTATCTGCTATGTCACCCCCATTCGGGGAGTATAAATTGTTTAGCTTTATATTGTTAGATGTTGTGACCTAGGACAGCGTTCTACCGCCGACACTGCGATGTAGGCTGGACGTATCCACTTCTCGTGCCCTTACTCTAGGGTGCGGGTCGTGACAGGTTCAGCAGCAGCCCTAGAGGCAGGAAAATTGGGCTTTTCTTTGCAACTATTACAAAAACCTGACCATTCTTGGGATGTCTGTAGGAAGAGATCGAAGGTGTGCCTATTTTGTGGGTCAGCTGCATACCAGATGAGGGATTGCCCTACTGTACCTTCATTTGGTAGAGCGTAAGTCCATAGAGAGGAAGCTAGGCCACCTATGGCACAACATCATGCCCCGCACTAGGAGAGGGAGATATCTAGCAGGGCAGGGCTTTTGTGTTGACGGTTGAGGATACAGGTGATGGATTAGCATATTTTATTTTGTTCTGTTCTTTCCTTCCTTTTCTATCGGTTGCCTTGAGTGCGTCATTGGTACCTTGTGGACTACTTGTGCTATACTATAGTTAGCATACTTAGTAGTAACCCATATTCGAGACTGTAATATCAAGACCATAACCATGCATACTTGCTTTTCTCTAATAGAATTATGTGATTTCAGGTAAGACTTTTCTGGACCATGATTGTTGGGGGCTTGACCTAGAGAAGAATGCAACCAACTTAATTTTGAGGATAAAATTTTCTAAGTGGGGCAGGATTGTCACTACTACATTTCCAGATAGATGTATTTTTGTCATTTTACATCATTAATATATTGTGTATATTTATTTAATTAATTATAATGGTGGTTATATTTATTAGTAGACTAGCCTGTTTATTGGAACCTTGGTTAGTGAATCTATTTGGACTTGTCATGACACTTGGACCTACATTTTAGGTTAGCCACATTAGACTCATTTAAGTCATAATAAGTCATGAATAGGATGAGAAATAATTATCAACTTAGGTTAAAAGCTTCCATAGGATAACCAAACTTTCATCACAACATAGAGGGGAATTATGGACCTTTCAAATAGGAGATTAGGGATCATATGACCAGCTACAATAGGAGAGAGGTTTCATTCTTCCACTTCTTCATTTTGGAGCTCAAAACCCTAGTTTTGTGCTCTTTCAAAAATCTATTCATTCCTCCACCAAAATTACTCCAAATCCTTCTCAATCTTCTCATATTCCTCATCAAAGGAGTCTAGGAGATTGGAGGCCAAAGAGCACAAGAATAAGAGGGTTTTTGGCTTGAAGATTGTGTCCAACTTCTTGTAAAACCCCTAAATTTCTACTATATTTTTTTATTAAAATTTGTACAGATTTAAAATTTTGTATTGTACGTCGCATAGTCGTGTTGTACGTCGTGCGAAAAATTTTATTTTTTTTATTGCTCGACGAGTACGAATATGTGCGAGCGTACATATTTTTAGTAAAACATTTTTCTATTTTTATATAGTTCAAATATTATATATAATAATTATCTGTATGTTACTTAAAGTTTATTTTATGCAAATATTCCTTACATATGAGATACATTAATTTAAATTTATATATATAATTCTATTTCAAAATTTATTAATATTAATATTATTCAAAAAGATATTTAAAAATATTTATTATTTTCGAAATTATTATTATTGGTATTTTTAGAAAATATATTTTGAAGTTTTATGGCAATTTAAATCTTTGATTGGATTTGATTTTTAATAGTTTAAAATTTAGAATAGCATTTATATTTAATTTGAGTTGATTACCTAGATTTAAATTAATTTAGATTGGATTTGAATTTATTGAATTAATTTAAATTATTAGATTGAATATTCTAATTGGGGTTTAAATAATCCTAATCCTATCCTAATGGGAATTCCCACATCCTATAAATAGGCAGGTACTCCTCCATTATTTTTTTTCTCTCCACAAATTCCTCCACAAATTTTCACAAAGTGTACGTGCCTCGTGTCGGTGTTCCAACCATCCTCGTGTCAGCCGTGGCGGCCTCGGGTCCGACCCCGGTGTCTTTCCAGTATATAAAATATTTTTTACAAATATATTTGTCCTGTTCGACATTCCCGGACACCCAACCTTGTCGTGTCGGACACCCCCGACACGACACATCCCAAATTTCTAACCCAAACCCGACATCTTCATCACCACCACCACAGATCCCCGGCCGAACTCCCCGACCATCACCACCGTCAGCCACCACATTCAACACCGCCCGGCCACCGCTACCACCCAAAGCACCACTCCAGAATCCACCGCCGTCGTTCCCTGTCCCGACCGCCATTGCCGCCACCACCTATGTCACCACCGCCCTCCGACACCAACACCGTCGCCAAATCACCACCACCGTCACCCCAGTACCGCCGCCCTGACCCGGCGAGTTCCCAGACATCACCACCCCAATTCAAGAGAAAGAAGAAAAAGAAATAAAACCCTAACCCTAAACAATCGCTTACCTCCGCCGACTCCGCCGCGCGCCTAACCGTAGCCACCGGCGGCCAGGTCCTTCCCGTGCGCCGCGCTCATCGAAGAGCCGCCGCCCGCGTCCTCTTCCTCCGCCGCTAGAGCGGCGAAGCCTCGCCGGACCGATCAACCCTCTCCGAGACCGCCCCTCTCCTTCTTCCTCAGCCCCTCGCCGCGCGCTTCCGGCGCTGCGTCGCCGCACACGCCCGCCCCCACGGGCGAGCTCCCCACCACCGGAGCCGCGCTCCCCTGCGGCGCGCCACCCAACCCGTCCAGCCCGCTCCGCTTCCTCCGCTTCTTTCCCTCTCTCGACTTCTCCTCACTCTTCCCCTCTCTCCCGATTGCTTTCTCTCTCCTATCTCTCCCTCTCAGTCCTTTAAAACCACTCTTCCGCCCCTCTTATCTAAAGCAGCAGACAGCTGCAGTTGCACAGTTTTATTTTATTATTATTTTTTTGTTTCATTTTTGTTTGTTTATTATTTATTTTTTTAATTTATTTATTCTATTATTTTATTATCATTAGTTTATATATATATGTATATAAATTATTAAGAACAACAAGTAACTATTGATGTTTAGGTCCCTTAAATTTTGTTATTTATTTTATTTTATTTTATGATTTTTCTTTCATTCTATTTAAATTGTGTTAATATTTGTTTATTAATATTTGTTTATTAGTATCTAAAGATATACTAGAATATGTATATGGTTGTGCTATAACTATGATTGGTATTTTAACTTTACTAGTATCAATTTTTTGCTAATGAGTATATATACAATAAAATATCTCTAAAAACTATTATTGTTTAAAATATAATTATATATATATATATATATATATATATATATATATATATATATATATAAGCAAAGTTTGTTATTATTATTACTTTATTGGTATTATTATTTTATAAGTATAAAACAGTATATACATATTTTGTTGGAATATATGGTATATATAAATATTTGTATTTGGTTATTATCATTATTTTTATTATTGATATTTCCAAACTTATGGGTATAATAAAATATAGACTTGGCTCGACCTAAAATATATTTTATGGTCATCTAAAAGGTGTGTTTTATTTTTTCCACAAAAATTTAATTTATTGTTTTGATCAAAAATGACTTTTCTAGATTTTTGAATATTATTATTAATACATAATAGTTATCAAATTTATACAATGCTTTTCTAGTGTTTACAAATATTTACCAAAGTAAGTTTTACACTAATAAAATCTACTTCTCAATAAATAAATAAACCATTTTCTAAGAATTGTATAAGTATTTTATCCTTCAAAATCCCATTGACCATCTGTTTCTTGACTATGACTAATAGTATTCCATACCCACTTTCGAATTCGAACTTCCGTATATCCACCCTAACTAATTTGACCCTTCTGGACCCAAAGAAACCGTCCGTGCCGACATCAAAGGTCACCTTGCATAGTTGTTGCACCAAAGTCGTAGTTCGTGCCACATTGATCATCGCAGCACACCAGGCGTCCTACCAGGCAAGACACCTTGCCATTTGTTGTTTAATTATTTTAGCTCATATTTTATGCATGTTCATTATTTTCTTTATGCAAAATAAACTGTGATACATGGCATAACCTGTTAGAATTTACTGTTCAGTTTCTTGCTATGTATTATTTTCTTACTCAATAAACCTAGATTTAAGGGACCACCTTGTGTGTTGCATTCATTGGCCTTGACACGTTGTACCACATTGTTGTGAGTCGCATATAGGACTCGGACATGCGTGATTCGCTGGCCACCAATATGTATAAGCCGTGCGTTAGGAAATAACTGCTAATAGAATTGCATGCTAGAAGACTTAGCAGTTATGAGTTGGCATTGGGCGGGAAGAACATGATTGGAAGTTGACTACCACCCTATCTATCGTAGACTCGCTCGCTACTGAGGAACGATAGGTAGACTATATGCTATAAAGTCGCTCAATACTGAGGAATAGTATATGGTGTTGTGACTCGCTACTGAGGTACTGCATTGGTATTTTCTTGACTCGACCGGATAGTCATGCGACCATAAACTGTTCTTAAAACTGCATTCACCTAGAGTTGGTTAGGCGCCCTTATCCGTTAGGTACGAGTACCTTTGGTTTGGGTACTTGTATCTGACCGTAGCTTGGAACAATAATTTGTCGCAGATTAGTTCGTCACATCTTGTCCTTGTTTGGTTGTAGGTGTGACTTACTACTTTGATGAGAAGGTATTGAATCTTGTTGGGGTCCGGATACCATATTGGATTCATGGCATGGAAAGATACGTCACCGTGAATTAGTTTACCATCTCTTGTCCTTGTTTGGTTGGGGGGATGGTACGCTCGTTCAGTAGGTGCGTATTGGACCATGTTATAATTCGATTGACTAATTTATTTGAGCAATATTTATTCAGTTTATATTTCATGATATTATGTGTCTTGTTACGTCCCTCTGAGGACCTGGTTATCTCTCCAGGTGTGTGCTATTGTCTTTCGCAGGTGTTCTAGCTCTAGCCGCGATCTTTGCTATTTCTTCGAGGATGATTGCAATTGGATCGTCTTCGCTTCGCTCGCCACTCATTTCATTTTTCATGTACTTTTCCTTATTTTGTTGGTAATGGATTTGTCTCCGTCCAACATATTGTATCAAGATAAATTTATTCTCATTATATGATATCTTTTATTCATTTATTCTGTGTGGATGAGATTAGTTATGGTTCTACTGCATTTTACAGCTTATGTATTCATACGAGGTTTCCATATATTAGAGTATACTTCGTATGAATACAGCTGGCATGTCTACGTTCCTAGTCCTACATATTTTGGGACTGGGGCGTTACACTTCTTCCTTATGTCTACTTGTGGTGCTACATTAGGAGTCCATCTCTCAATAGGTATACTACTTATCTTTTTCCCTAGTTTAGACACTATTTCATGTATGGCATCATTAGAAAACTCACCCTGGACTAGGGATACCTATAGAAGGAAGAACATGGCTCTAATGACCATGTTGGTGGAAGTTACATAGGGTTTTTATGCCATTTTTGGAAAAATCTAAGAATGGTACACCAAGTGTTTGTCATTAGAATTGATAGGCTAAATAGGCGTGTGAATGATGTGTGCGACTAGATATATGTCCACAAATGGATACGAGTAGGTTATGTCATGTTACACTAGGACACGGAGTCAATTTGGGGGTTTTCTCCTCCTACACTTGTCACACACATGTCACATTTCACATAACACATTGCACTAGCAAGACACCACTCTAGTTAGCTTCTAATTGTTATTTTAGGCATGCTCATACATTTTGGTAGGATTCTGACAAGGTTTGGTAGAGTATCTTGGGCGTATCATAAGCTTATGCACTAAGTGTTCGGCACGTGTCTCCAAAGGGATTTTCGTATCCTTTTTGAGTTGAGATTTGGTGTATGTGGCCTAAATATGATACGTGGTGTCGTGTCATGGTATCTTATGATACGCACGGTTAGATTTGGGTATGCACATGTTTGGGTATTGGGTGTCTATGTATGTGTGTGTGTGTGTGTGTGTGTGTGTGTGTGTAGGCTAGTGTGAGAATGTGACATAGCATACATAGGTGTACTTGTGTATCACACATGTGCATGTGTTGTAACATAGAGTGTGTGAGGGTGAGTGCACATGACTATATGTATAAGAGTGTGTGTGTATATAGATGCATGTGTGTGACAATAGAGTCAAGATTTACATGTGTGTGCATGTGTAGTGGAGTGTGACATAAGAAAAAAACATGTGTGTGTAGTGAAGGAGATTTTGGGTGTCAAGTGCAGCAACAGGGGCATACTGCAGTGGCATTATGTGCACTTATGTATAGTATAGAGTATATATGTGTATAAGGGAAAACACGTATGTGTGTGTGTGTGTGTGTGTGTGTGTGTGTGTGCGCGCGCGCACGTGTGTGTGTGTGTGTTTGTGTGCATTTGTGTAGTGAAGGGGATTTTGGGTGTCAAGTGCAGCAGTAGGGGCATACTGCAGTTGCATTATGTGCACATATGTATAGTGTAGAGTGTATATGTGTATAGGGGTAGATGGCTAATAGATAGATAAATAGGTAGGTTGATTAGGGAAGTTGACAAGGGAATACAGACCCTGCACTACCCAGGTAGCAGTAGGAAGGGGCCTCACTGCATTGCCATAGCTGGGCAGGTATCAGGGAGTCCTCTCCCTAATACAGGCATGTGCAGGTGTCACGATCCGCTACCCAAATTGTTGGGTCTGGCCGAGTCATGTCCAGCCTACGCTTGAGATAAAGCATAGTAAGCTGTTCTAAAGAGAAACAAGATGAGATCAAAGTGTGCTAACAGTTCTATATGTCAAATTGAGTCAGAATATATATATATATATATATATATATATATATATATATATATATATATATATACCCAAACACAAAATCAACTCGTATATAAATATGTTCCAAGTACATGGCCAAAATGTAAAACTGGATACAGGTCCAGTCACAAAATACATAGTCTAAAACATGACTACTCTCAAAAATCCCAAGCAAATAAACAAACTAGACGAGTTTTCTCGCAGGTACATCCTCGTAAGATAAAGTCTGATCCTCGACGGCAACCCCATAATAGGAATCGCATAGCAACTCCTCCTCGGTAAGTATACCTACAACGTTATCCTGTCAGGACGGGAGCAAGTACTGATTCAAGCAAACTAAATATATGAATCATGAAATGAACAGGAGTATAATAAACAGGAATCATGGCATATCACAATCTATCATGGCAAAGACACATATGTCATAGAGACAGATGTATATATAATGTTTAAAACTGTAGCATGTACGTGATCTTCAATAGGTGTACAATGTACAGAGGCACATAATAAAATATACTTCCGTACAAGTGATACGGCGATAAATATATATACGTACAAATACAGCTTTGATAAAAAGGCCTACGGCGCAGTAACATATAAAATAAAACTTTGCTCGAGTATGGTAGAGGGGGCATGATCACGTACTCAACTATCAGTTTTTCTATAACCCAGATTCCAAACATGTGAGAGATACGAGAATAGCATAAAACATGGTGGATACTGAGAGCAGTATAAAGCATGTGAAATATGTAGAGATATGACTTGCAGTTTGGATATTGACATGGTTATACACAATTCATTATATGCTGTAAATAAAATTTGTAGAGGTACTTGCCTCTAGCAAAGAAAGGTAGTAAAGGAAATGCTATAGATGTCTGGTGTCTCGTCACTGTAAAAATAATACATAAACTTAGTTTTCATACTAATTTAAACACTAGGACACTAGTTGTACGACACGACTTTCTGACTTGACACCTAGCCAAATGGTGAACTTTAGCATAGGAGACCAATGTGGGGTGACACAATACCTAAATTAACTTTCTAGGGCCTTTACATACCTAAATTAACTTTCTAGGGCCTTTACACTATGGTAGGGTGAGATCCAATACTACTATATCCCAAAATCACACAATATATCATAAGTCGTAATTAATCAATAATTAAATCAGACTGTACACTGTGTTCCAATAATTTTTAAGATAGACAAAAAGTTCAATTATACATAAATTAAAGTTCAATAATGATCCTTGTTAATTATAGAAATTTATACTAATTTTTCTGGAATCTAAAAACCTTCATAGATATTTATTAAAAATCAGTAAACATAAGTATCCTAAAAATGAGTTCTGTTTTCCTATTTTTATAAAATGCCAAGTTACTTATTAAATGCTGAAAAAATTATATTAATTTAGCTAACTTAACATAGTATTTAAATATAATTTTTCCTATATTTTTACAGCACTTAAAATATATATAAAAATTCAAAAATAACAAGTTATAATTTCTGAAAATTAATTAATTATTTATTTACTATTTTATCCACGTATACGAAATTGAACGAAGTCCAGATACGAGACCCAAAGCCATGAATCAAGTCCGATATGACTTGTACAGATCTTGAATGTATTAGACACATTTGGGCCAAAAAACCATGCTAGGTTTGGACACCAAATGGCCATGATTATAAAATACAATAATTAAAATATATTAAAGTATTTTATCTATATATAAAGTGGTGAAATATACAAGTCATAAAATTATAAAATAACTTGTAAATTTATACATAATAACATTTTGCACAAAATTGTATTCGAAATATATACATAATATATAGATATTTATATATATATATAATGAACATATATTATATTATATCTATATATAATATATATATAT
>JANAVB010007800.1:6198311-6330112 GCA_029216955.1 Iris pallida
GCTTTAAGGCATAATCAAAATCAAAATTTAAAGCACAATATCGAGCATTAAAATCCAATCCATCTATATATAGAGAGAGAGTGAGAAGGGGAAATCTAGCATTATGTAAAGGTTATGTGGTTAGTGTGTGTATGGGTGTAGTGGACATGTTCATAGGTTAGATAGTAGGCATGTGTGTGTGTGAAATATACATAAAGTGTATAGGAGGATTTGGGGTTTCAAAACAATAGCTATCAGTTACACTACTAATGGCATATGGTTAAAACAATCTACAATGCAACCCATGTACTCATAACATGCATGGCTAACCATATATATACATATATCTATTGTATAGTGAGGTAAAATTTAGTTATGTATGCTATATATTATAGACATGTATGCTAAACTATATATATATATATATAGATATATGAACATAACATAGAGAGGAAGGTTAGGTTTACATGGCAGTGTATACTAAGTTAGGGTATGTGTTCCTTGTACAGGGTTATAGCTTTAGTATGAAAGGTTAAACCCAGTTTAGTTCAGCATTACATACGAAATCTGAAAATAAGCTAACATTTAAACTAATGTAATATTAACATAATACAGTTTTAGATTTTTAGGGATTTGAAACATCACAACTAACTCAATGCTTCCAATACATCCTAACATGATAGAGAAGAAACCCTAACAACTCCCATACATTTAGCTATGCATACAGTTCAATATTACATATTAAATCTGAAATGAACTAAACTTGGAAATCAATGGAAATGTTAACATGTTAGTTTTAGGATTTGGAGAAATTTAACATCAACTAACCCAATGTTTATCACAAACCTAACATGTAAGAGTATAAACCTAACATCATATCCCTACATACAATATGTGCACAGCTCTAAATATTACATTTAAAAAAATAAAACAGCAAGTTGAACTAAACATTTGGATCCAGTATAAGGGTTAATATGCACACAGTCTTAGATTTGTCAATTCAAACACAAAACTCAACCAATTCCTTAAGAGTTGAAACCAGTATATAACATATGCGTGAGTGATATAAATAAAACTACTAACATGAAATTTATATTTGAATTACGAATTTAAACTGGAAAAAGCAGAGAACCAGAATATTAGGTTTTGACAATTTAAACATCAACAACATATTAATTGTATTTAGATAGTGTTGATTCAAGTGCAGCATAATAGTATCAGGCAGTGTATGCATATATATATATATATATATCTATAATAATATATATAATATATATATATATATATATATATATATATATTCTCATGTCCCAATATAAAAATTAATTCTAACGTTAAGACTAAAATTTAGATTCCTACCAAGATTGCAAGTAGTGGTGATTAGTGAAATCAAGACAGTTTTATTATTACTATTTAATATAAGGATAGTAGCAAGAAGGAATAACGATAAAATCTGTTCTGCTTATCCGTTTAAAAGAAGAAACCATTTTGAAACCCAGAACTAAACTATCAAATCCAAGATAAGGTCTAAAATCACGATTCATTGTATTAAGAAGAAATTCATAGTAAGAAGTTACACAAAGTTTATAAAAACAGCTAAGCTACTCCTAAGTTAAATAATGAGAAACAAAAAACAAACAAAAAATAACAATTCTCTCTTTCTTTTTTTGAAGGACTGAACAAAAGTAGAGAAAACAGTTCAAAAATATTTAAGGTACAATCTGATAATCATATGCGTCTTCCTGAAATTATGTTGTCAGAATTCTGCCACGCCAATAAGCATAGCTGCAATAAATGATAGAGTCCATAATAAGGCATACACCTATAATCATGTTATCTAGAATTCTTACCACGCCACCCGGTATGGCTGCAAAAAAATCTAGATTCATAACTAAGATAAGTATAGCTATATCAGGCTCTAGTCCTTGTCATGCTAGCAAATATGACTGCAATAAATTCTAAATTCCTAATAAAGTAGACTTTTACCTTTCTCACTGTCCTTATCAAGTATGTTATCAGGTTACCTTAATTCCAAAAAAATGATACATATACATATAAATACAAACTCAAATTCAAACAACTAACATCAAGATTCAAATTCATAATAATCTATCAAAATCAAGTTCAATAACAGGAAGTAAAGGTAAATCAATCAGGGGAAAAATAGATTTCAAATTGAAGTTAAATAAGATTCTCAAGGATCGCCCAGGAATCTCTCAAGGAGGCCTAACTGTGATTGAGTACCTTCAAAAATATATCCTAATCCTCCTGCAGGCTATAGTGGACTCTAGTTCGAATACCACTACACAAACTCGGCCTGCATGGGCCACCACTAAAATATCACGACCCGCACCCACTGTGAGGGTACGAGTACGTAACAACGCCCAGCCTACGCCGCAGTGTCGACGGTAGAACGCTGTCCTAGGTCACAATATCTAACATTATAAAGCTAAGCGTTTATACTCCGAATGGGGTGACATAGCAGAAATAAACTCAATCACATCTAGATAGAGCATAATAGAAGATAGATAAAACATGAAATCTAGAAGAGATACCGCAGATAGAAGTCTAAGTGTCTAAGTGTCTAAGATACACAAACCCAGAAATATATCTCAAAGCTCATACATAATCCATAATACAACTCAAGGCAACTAAAAACAAGCTAAGCAAACCCTAGCTATCTTACAACCTCAACTGTGTCTCCTCTAGGCTACAGGCAACCTCCAGGCTATCTGTAAAATTATCAACAGGTCCAGTTAGGACAGGAGCGAGCACAATACATCTCAACAGTTCATAGCAGGTTAGAAAAATAATCATGCAGTAAAGTAGATACAGATACTGAAGAAATGCAGTATGTAAACAGAGAGAGAACTGTAATAGAAGTATCTACTATAAGTAAAGAGCTACCAGTGACTAGTGATTTAGAGTACAAAGTCGACATGTGAATAGCTTAATTTGCACATGGCTATACTAAAGAGGCGTACATGGCTATTCTACTTTGGAATTATTCATATGATATTTATTACTCCCCCGTACCCCAATCAGTACACAAGGATCCAACCAGGTTATGTTATGATTCTATGTAACAGCCTCCGAAGGGTGGTACATAGTAGTCCCTAAATAGGGATTCTGGGAAACCCAATAAATGGGATAAGAATTTAAAGAAGACTCTGTGATCATAAGGGTATATGTCACAAGTGATCAAAGAACCAAAGAAGCATAGTGATACGCCATGTAAGTGAAACGCATAGAACATGTAGTACGATGCTCCCTGAAGGGATAATATCTCAAGAAGGGATCCATATAGTACTAATCCGTGTGACCACGTGACAGTATCAAGTAAAGTAATTTAATGCAGGAAAATAATTCTAAGCAGGATATGAAATGATCAGAGAATGTACTCGCCTGGTATCCTGAATGTCCGAAGAGAATATTCTGTCCGAGGGTGGTGTCTGTCTCTATAGAACAGTACAAGTCACAACAAGTCTAAAATAAGGAAATAGACTGCTATAATGCATCTACATGAGTTGGGATCAATCTAGGCTAAAGTCAACCTTTGGTCAATTCTAGTTCAACTAGACTAGTCAAACTATGTCAACTAGGTCAAACCTAAACAAACCAGTCTATACTAGTCTAACTAGTCTATTCTAGGCCTAATCAAGACTAAACAAGCTAACTAAACTCTCACTAGGCAAACAGACCACCATAGGCTAAGAACCCTAGGCTATAGCTATATCATGCCTAAGCCAAACCACAAACCATATACACATAACAATATATATCTAATATTGTAGTACACTCATAACATATAGGCTACCTATATGTACATCCCACATATATATATATATATATATATGCATCACTATTCACATATTCATATACATAGATAATATAGAAAAGCTATATATTTAGGCACATAATATATATAGAGAGAGAGAAAAAGAGGTAAAAGAGTAAGTGAGTATGTGTGTGTTGGCATGTGTGTGAAAGGATATGTGTTAATGTTCTAAATTTAGTGATAGGTAGGTGTATGTGACATGGGATACATGATGTAAAAGGGTGTATGAATCCTGTGTGTAAAAGGTTATAGGTAACTCAGTTTATAGAAATACATACATACATACTTACCTTGTATACATGCATACATACATATCATGTATATTACATTTACATGATACATACATGCATACTGTATATATTTATACTTACTTCATGCATATTAGATACTTATTTTATATTACATATTACAAACATTCATTTCATTATGCAATCTATGCATTACTACATGTTATACATTGAATATATTGTATATTCATATCATTTCATACATTAACATAGAGACATACAAACATGCACATCATATATTTTATATCTTGTATTACCTTACATATTGTTATATATTACATTCATTCTTTTTATATATTACATATCTTGCATGCTTGCATTCATATATATATTCTATATTACCTATATACATGTATTTCCTCCATTCGTTCATGCTTGTATCATATACTCTACATTACCATACATGTTATCATTATATATTGCATTACAATATTTATACATTATGCATTCATATCTATCATTACATATATATCTTGCATTCATATCTAGCATTCATTATATACTTTCATGCATACATTGTATATCATTCTTTCATTCATGCATTGCTTATATGCATTATATTAATTGCATTCCTACATGCTTGCATTCAACCATATATATACATTAATGTAAAGAGAATATATATCATATATATATATATATATATATATATATATATATATATATATATATATATATATATATATATATATATATATATATATCATTTCATTCATCTAACATATTATGCATTATATACTCTATATTCATTTAATATCCATACTACATAGGCTCATTGGTTACACAAAATGCATATATCGTATAGTCACTCTTCTACTTAAAACCAATACTGTACCAATTAGGCATTCACTAAATTCTAGGATTAAATTATGTCGTAGCCCTTTGTGTTAGCTTTCCGAAACTTTAAACGGATCGCATTTTCGTGTCCGAAAGCTCCCGGAATCGTAAAAATACCGAAACACGTTCGTCTTTCGTACAGCTGACACTCAAATAATTTTACAGAAAGTTACAGAAATAATTTGGCCTATTAAAATATATATTTGGAAAGCTAAATTCGATACGGTTCTTTTAAAAAAACGGAAGATAAATCAGAGTTCTAAGCTAAAAGTTATGACATTTCTAAGTTGCTTTGGTTAATAAAAACGTGGATGAAAATAATGACGGATTTGACAAAAGAACACATATAGGCCAAGATACTTGCATACAAACATAGGTATCCAAATGAAACTCATTCTAACCATCCTAACAAAGATCAATCCACTCTCTAACTATTATAAAACTGAATTTAAATATCTATTTAAACTATTATCATACATACATACACATGGGGTATCCTAATTTGGGATCTATCAAGTAGGACACAAGACACATATCTAAAATCCTCAAGAGAGCTCCAAATGGCCTCAAATTTGAATCTAAATGGGACACATACATGAGGATGGATCCTACAGATTCAAAACTAATTTATATGCAAAGGAAATCGATTTAGAGGATGGGTTTTACCAATTGGGAGTGGAATCCCAATGAAATCCTTTAGGACACGGCTCCGATACGAAGATCCCTCAAAGTGGACACTCCTCCTTCCACTCCTCTTCCAATCCTTGGTAGCACCCTTCCCTTGGAGAATGGAAATGATTGAGGGAAGGTTTGGTGAAGGAATGATTTGATTTGGAGATCAAATCAATGGGAAGGCTCTCTAAAATTGGGGAAGAACAAAAGGAAAATAAAAGAGGCAAGATTGTAATGAATGAAATGAATCATTCTCTCCTAAAGGTGGCTGCCATAAAGAGTCCATTAGGGCTAATAGAAAATGTCCTAATTGCCCCTCTCTAGTCTCATATGGTTAAGTCTAGACTAGGTTCAAGTTTGGGGTCAAAATGATCTAGTTTTGAGTCTCTAACTTAACCATTCTAACATGATAAAAGTTAGTTTAATTAACTAACTTAATGTTGGGTCTTGTGAGCCATGCTTAACTTAATATTGGGTTCCATCTATAGTTCAAGCTACCCGGGTCACAATACAAGTCGAAACGAGACGAAACTCAAACCCGACGAAACAAATCCAATAAAAATAATATTAAAAATATAAAAAATTTCCAAAATATTAAAATATGAAAAATGACCAAAATCATAATACATCAATTTAAATATTATTAAAATAATCTAAAATTCATCAATTAATCAAAATTCTAAATAATTCAAAAGCCACAAAATGACCAAAATACCCTTAGCCTAAAAAGTTGTAAATAGTCATTCTAATCACATGGTTAGGTCCCCATGGTTATTCTCTAAGCTTAGCAAAACTAGGGATTAACTAGTTAACCATCAAAATCATAATTCAATATTTTAAATAGTTTTAAATTGATTAAAAATATTACCAAAATTACAACATGAGTTAAATCTTATTATCTGTTAATCAAAATTATAAAAGTTCAAAATTACCCTCATTTAGAAAAGTGGGTGTTACAATATATATATATATATATATATATATATATATATATATATATATATATATATATATATATATATATATATTTATATATATATATATATATATATATATAAATAAATAAAACAAAATAAAACAAAAAAAACAACAAAGGGGTATATATATATATATATATATATATATATATATATATATATATATATATATATATATATATATATATATATATAAAATATATATATATATATATATTAAAACAAATAAAATAAAACAGAACAAAAAACAAGAAAGGGGGGCTCGAACTCAGCCCGCTGGAACAAGGGGTGGAGTCTCTGAGCGCCACTCAGCTGACCAGGGGGTCAGCTCGAGATTGCTGTTAGGGTTGGGGTTTACATAAAATATAAACCCAACCCAACAGCATAAACCCGTTAACTAAAAAAAGAAAACCCGTTAACCCAATAACCCGTAGTTCTGTGTCTTCGTGTCCTGACAGTTAGGGACACGAAGACGCACGAGTCCTGTGTCCAAGGCATGTACAACACACACAACACGAGTTTTTCGTGTCCGAGTCCACCATCAAACTCGTCGACCCAAAACGACCTATCTTCGTAAAAACGAGACACGGGGGTGAAGTAGATACAAAGGGACACGTACGTGTCAGGCGCGAGGAAGCTGTCGGGGGTGCTAGCGGCGGCTGTAGGCGTCGGGGTCGACAAAGGAAAGTGGTGCTGGGTTCGTCATGTCGTGGCGAACAATATGGTGGTGGTGGTGGATCACGACGACGGTGGCTGTAACGGTAGCACTAGCAAGGGGCTAACTCCGACGAGCTTGTCGGAGAAGAAAGGGGGCTAAGGCGGTGCTGGGGTGTTCGGGTTAGTGTTCTAGGCTAGGGTTCTGGTCGGAAAGCTTTTATAGGGTGGAAAGACGGTAGAAAATTAGGGTTTAGATTAGGGTTTTGGGTTAGGGTTTCGGTGGATTAGTCGGAGATGGCGACAGAGAAAGGCGGTGGTCGACGGTCGTTTAGCAGAAACCCCCCTCCCAAATCTAGTTTTACACAAAGCCCCCACCGCCATACAATTTACAAAAACGAATTTGCAAAATACCCCCTCTCCCTCCCCCGCTCTACTATGTGCAAATAAAATTTGTACTGACAAATTTGAATATTACATGCTGTATTTAAAACATTTAAATATTTGCAAAAAGTAATTAAAATAATTTAATAAATTATAAATTGATATTTTTTAGCCTTAATAAATCATTTAAAAAATTATTTAAAAATCCTAAAAAATTCCTAGTATTTATAATAATTTATTTTAAGGATAAAAATGCTATTTAAAATAATAGTTCTTTATTTAAAATAATAAAAAATATTCAGGGGCTTACAAATCTTCCCTCCTTAAAAAATTTTGTCCTCAAAATTTACAAGGATAGAAGACTCTACAAACATGTAATATAGCAAGCAATGCAAACAATGACTAAGGCTACTATTAAGACTAACCTCTAAGGTATCAAGCGGGAACGGGTGGTTCCTTCGCGGCTGTTGTGTCGAACAAGTATGGATATTTTTTTCTCATGTCCGACTCCCTCTCCCAAGTAGATTCCACCGGAGAGTGACGGTTCCAAGCTACTCGGACCAAGGGTATGACTTTGTTTCTCATCCTCTTCTCTCTTCTGTCCAATATCTCCACTGGCTGCTTAGTAACCGCAAGGCTCGGTCCGATCTCCAACTCTGAATGATCTAGCACATGGCTAGGGTCTGGAACGTATCTCCTCAGCTGAGACACATGAAATACATCATGAATTCCTGCCAGGTTGGGTGGAAGTGCAACCCTGTAAGCTACCTCTCCGATCCTATCGAGTATCTCGAACAGTCCAATGTATCTAGGGCTCAACTTGTCGCCTCGTCCGAATCGGATCGACCCTCTAGTAGGTGATATCTTCACTAACACCATATCTCCATTGGCGAACTCCATCGGTCTGCGACTAGCATCGGCCCAGTGTTTCTGCTTGTCTTGAGCAACTCTGAGTCTGTCTCTGATCATCCTGACCTTCTCTACTGCATCCGTGATCATCTCTGGCCCAAGCATAACTCTATCCCCAACATCATCCCAAAAAAAGTGGTGTACGGCATCGTCGTCCATATAGTGCCTCGAAAGGAGACATACCGATGCTAGCTTGGTAGCTGTTGTTGTATGAAAACTCTACCAAGTACAGATGGCTCTCCCATGATCCACTAAAGTCCAGCACACAAGTCCTCAGCATGTCCTCTAGCGTCTGAATCGTCCTCTCGGACTGTCCATCGGTCTGTGGGTGGTATGCTGTACTGAACATGAGCCGACTGTCCAACTCCTCCTGCAAGCTCCTCCAGTAATGGGACATAAATCTGTTGTCCTGGTCCGACACGATGCTCATTGGAACTCCATGAAAGCGAACTATCTGCTGCATGTATAGCTCCGCCAACTTCTCGATGGAGAGCCCTGTCACGCCCCGATTCATAGAGTCATTTATTCACATATTTTATCTCTTGGAATCGATCGTCCTCGCTTGGACGTGATGCCGTACAAGTCTGGTATTGCACTTTTATAAGGCAAAGATGGTACATGAGTGATAATCTTCAAATAGAAATACATCACAGCGGCAGAAGAAGACAAATTAAAGTTAATGAGGACAATCTTTCTTATTAAATAGAAGTACATCACTTCTTTATAGCAACAGAGATAAAAGGATAACTTAAAGTCACACAGAGATATATAGAACTTTATTCTCTTTATTGATAATGGAAGAAGAGTACAAAACTTGTATTGAAGTACAATGCTTACAACACATCTCACTTTATATTGAAAGCTAATTGAACAATGTTACACAGCTTACAATTGATACTTGGATACATTGGATTACAACTCGATATACCGACCTGGCTTACAACTCACTGGTACAACTGATTACAATGTTCCATACATTATGCCCTTTATTAACAGAAGACATCATCTTGTACAAGGAGAGCTTCTGTATGCCCAACAAATCTTCGATGTCGCGGGACCAATCAAGCCAATCATCGTGTGCAGAACATCCCAAGCACGAGCACCTGCCCATAAAAACGTGGGTCAGCACATCATCTATGTACTGGCGAGCAGAATCCAACCCACTCGCCTAAAACAACACTAACTGATCAATTTTAGCAAGCATTTACTAGAATGATCTTTCTACTTAGGGCCTAGCATCAGTTTACAGTTCATGGGCAATAATCATAGTGAAGCATGTAAACTTATTATCTCATTTCTGATGCAAAGGCAACAATGAAACATACTTGGTATTATCAAGTTCTGACAGTGTACATTAGAGGCATCTATTAAGCATCATTGAGTTAACATGAGCCAAACATGTTATAGGTATTCTTTTAGCAGGGCAACATTCCAGCATATCGTATTTAACATGTTGAGCATGTCATAGAGTTCTCTTTTAAAGGCATCATCATAACATTTTCTTGTTTAGCATGATTTAACAGACCATTCAACCAACATATATTGCATCTATCATGTTAAGTGATTTCTTACCGATATCCGACTCTGCATACCTGCATAAGAACACAGGATAATATGATATACTTACTCTGTCTTCACAAAACATTCATTAGCATGAATCCTGACAATATGACCACTGGTGGTTGTGCACCATGTCGACGTGCCATATAGGACTTCATAGGGTATGGGATTTGCCTTCACTAGGTTGCGAGCCCGAATAAAGGTCCCAATACCGTGCTACCAAAGCACCAATTCCCTCTTAGGCTGACTTGATCCCACCGCCGCAGGTACCGTTCGAGGGAAACCCTTGAATACAAGTACGTCTATGGTCATGCGAATGCGTGTTCGACTCGATCGTGTTCGAAGTCGTATGATAAAATAATAAGATAAGTAAAGGCAACAGTTTGTTATCTCATCTTTCCAATATTACTACATGTTCACTTGGTGATCTCCACGATCCCAAGCCTCATCATTCTCATTGCATCAATCATTGCAACATTTCTCATATCATTCCTTTCTAAGAGGAACAAATAATATTTCATTCATCTCGATAGGATCTGCAACATTTCATTCATATCATAGGGATAGTATTCTTTCTTTTATGGCTTATAAGGAAACAGGCAACATCAACATTTATGTAGAATGTACATGATTGATGTGTTTCTTTCAATTCTTTGTGTTAATATCATAGCCAGTTCATTACTCATATATCATTCTCGTAACATCTCATTACTCAAGTATTCATTTATTTCATCGACATTAAGCAAAAAGGACATTATCAATTCATTCTCAGGCATCAAGTTACATTAGCAGTTCGAGTGTGATTCAATCAGCAGTTCAATATTCATGTCTTATTCATTTTAATAATTCTCAGCATAGGCATCTCTATTATTCAGTAACTAAAACATGGGACATTCAGGGACAATTTATAGCATCACGTCATTCTATTTATTAAGCATGCAGGAATAAGGAGGAAGGAGGAGAGTTCTACTTGCCTTGCATAACAGTCTTCCTGCTCCAATCCCACTAAGCATAGCTCCACCGGCGAGCCACGTTCTAACACTTAATCCGTCTAGCCAGCTAAGAGAGACTGCATCAGTCTCAACTCTCATGATCTCCAACACAAGTCACGGTCCAACATTCTGATCCCATCCAATAAGCCAACCAAATGTCTCGTGCGGAGCGGGGCATTACATAATATACCACTCAGAAAAAGTTTCATCCTCAAAACTTAAGAAAATAACTCATCTACTAGATTCACTTAATCACAATGAGTTACTCATTCAGCTTTAATTCAATATTCAGTTCAGCACACTCAGTCATTTCAAAATAGCTATCCAACTGTACCATTTTAATTCATTAATGATTTGATCTGTCCATCTCTTTTCCATTACTTCTCATTGATTCACTAATATTTTCCTTATATTTCTATCTTGGTCGTAACGTATCACTTCATTTGGATCTACACACATATTTTAGGCGTCCCCAAAATATATGTATTTCAGCCAAAGTCCGCGCTAGTGCGATAATTTCTTCCCATAATGTTATCTCAGTCGCAACCTATCACTTCGGCTGGATCCATACACATATTTTAGGCGTCCCCAAAACATATGTACTTCAGCCAACTTCAATGTTAGTATGATTCGATCAAATACGATATAATTCTCTTTTCCAATTTCGACTTAGCATCCTTTCAATTGACTTATTACTTTATTCACTTGCCAAAGTCACTATCTTCCAGGCTACAACACTTAACATCAGGGGCAACTCGGGTAAGCTCTCTATCCAAACATAATATTTCTAACATCAGTCAAGGGTCTAACTTAGGGCCATTCATATCAAGAGTTCACAACATGCCATCATATTCCTTTCCCAAATTCGACAATATTTCTCACCGAGGCAATTCATCTTTTCTAAAAGGTACAATCTGACATCGTCTACTCTCGATTACCCGGGTCAGGGTATAATTCTATGCAACAGTCAAGGTTAACCCAGCTACCCGACTATAGATACCGATCCAACATTTTCGTCATGAGCAGTCAATTCCATCTCATGGAATAATTCACTACTCGATACATACAACTCAAGTCTCATCCCACGATTCTAGTTCCCGCTATGGGCCGACACATAATCCTCAAGGGTCAAACATCTCTAAGGTACAATTTGACGCATACATACAACATATCATTCTTAGGTCATACTCATCACCATCTCTCGTTCAATACCAAAGGTTATCCTATGGTCGCCAATGGTCACCCTATTATTCGGTCAAGTCTCTATGGTTAGCTATACCGATAGCTAAACCTAATCATCCAGGTGACTCCCCTAGAGTGGACGGCTACTAGGGATCATACAAATTTCTTATTCTCAGGCCAACAGGCTATCGACAGTTCGAGGCAGCTCTACCCAAACCTATGGGTATTAACTCAGTCTGAATAGCGAATCGCCATTTGTCGACTAAGCCAACAATTGGTAAGTCATCAACTAGTCGCTAGGGTCAAGTCTATCTATCCAGGGTCTTCCTCAAGGAAATAATTTCCACAAAGGCTCATTCTAGACTTACCCAACGATCGACTAAGATCGATCTATCAACACTACGGTCAATTCCCAACCCGACATACGATTCTCATCGTTCTAATAATCCATCAAGTAAATTCCAAATGATCCAATTCCTATTCCTATTCCAATTCCTTTGTACCCATACGAACCCATAAGCCAACAATCTATATCCCAACCAACAGTCACATATACCGATATTATCCAACACGTTTGTAATTTCTCAATCCCATTCGTTTCTCAATCATCAAACTATCTTTCGGCATTCTTAAATCTCATGCAGCAAGGGTCGAGTAGTTTATTCAATTCAATCCGACAATTCATGTATCAATTAACCATCCTCTATTCAACACAAATATTTTGATTTGCTACTTATTACTTTTCTGGTACAATTTAATTCCTCAACATACATGCACATATGCAACGACTATCCCTTGGTGATCAAGATGGATTAACATCTATTACACCTTAGGG
The DNA here is from genome assembly GCA_029216955.1 of Iris pallida. Lineage (NCBI taxonomy): Eukaryota > Viridiplantae > Streptophyta > Magnoliopsida > Asparagales > Iridaceae > Iris > Iris pallida. The sequence goes on from JANAVB010007800.1 coordinate 6,211,418, forward strand.
TCAAGGCACAGATCTCTAATATTCCTTTGGTTCACCGACAATATTTCTAAAACTTTCAGCTTAGCAACCAACTTTGTATTAGCTGCATTTGATTTGTATCCAACCAACCGAAGTCAACATTTAGATGTTCTAAGCCACAACATTCTCTAGCCAAATCCATTTACCCATAGAATACTAACTGTCTTACTAGTCTGAGTCATCACTCGACAAAATAATTTCTAACCAAGCCACCCGACTACAATTTTTGACAATCTCTCTACCCAATCTAACATCACCGTCAAGAGACACTCGAGTCATATAGCAATAATACAAGACTCCCAGCTATGTCTCGGCACTACCCAGTACCCACAGATAGTCTCATTGCTATCCTATGGAAAGGGTCAAGATACATCTAGTTCTGAGGTGGTAGAGGCAATATACCACTCAGAAACGAAGTCATCCTTAAACAATACCAACTCAAATCTATTACGGACATTCATGATCTATAATGATCACAACACTTAGCCAACATCTCAGGGTCTCAAACCACGAGCCAACATTCTTAGGGTCTCAAATTCTCAGGGTAACATACAATACTCAACTCAACAATTCTTTTGAACTCATCCATCCATGGTTTCGTTTCCAATTCTTTTCCAACATCACATGCAATTTCTAACTTTTTATAGCATACATAGCCACATCTTTCTTTATTCCCATATTCCAAACAGCATTCACAACATAGCATACTATGGCATCGAGTCATTGTTGGGTTATTTGTGTCCAAACCAACAATAATCATTCATTCAGGGGCATCACAATGTATATAGACTTATTATATGGAACATCCAGTGACCAGCCAAGAGGGTCAATGAACTTTCAGATACGAACAACATTAGGATGATTACTGCACAACAATAGCATAATCGCGGAAGCAAACTTTGATTTAATCGCGGAAGCAATGTTGAGTGATCGCGGAAGCAACTTTGGTTAATCGTCGATGCAACTATGATTTGAAACGGATCAAAGAAGAGACCAAGGACGTAAAGCCGTGCTCTGATACCAATTTGTCATGTCCCGATTCGTAGAGTCATTTATTCACATATTTTATCTCTTGGAATCGATCGTCCTCGATTGGGCGTGATGCCGTACAAGTCTGGTATTGCACTTGTATAAGGCAAAGATGGTACATGAGTGATAATCTTTAAATAGGAACACATCGCAGCAGCAGAAGCAGACAAATTGAAGTTAATAAGGACAATCTTTCTTATTGAATAGAAGTACATCAGTTCTTTATAGCAGCAGAGATAAAAGGATAACTTAAAGTCACACAGAGATATATAGAACTTTATTCTCTTTATTGATAATAGAAGAAGAGTACAAGACTTGTATTGAAGTACAATACTTATAACACATCTCACTTTACATTGAAAGCCAACTGAACAATGTTACACAGCTTACAATTGATACTTAGATACATTAGATTACAACTCGATATACCGACCTGGCTTACAACTCACTGGTACAACTGATTACAATGTTCCATACGTTATGCCCTTTATAAACAGAAGACATCATCTTGTACAAGAAGAGCTTCTGTATGTCCAACAAATCTTCGATGCTGCGGGACCAATCAAGCCAATCATCGTGTACAGAACATCCCAAGAACGAGAACCTGCCCACAAAAATGTGGGTCAGCACATCATCTATGTATTGGCGAGCAGAATCCAACCCACTCGCCTAACTAACTGGTCAATTTTAGCAAGCATTTACTAGAATGATCTTTCTACTTGGGGCCTAGCATCAGTTTACAGTTCATGGGCAATAATCATAGTGAAGAATGTAAACTTATTATCTCATTTCTGATGCAAAGGCAACAATGAAACATACTTTGTATTATCAAGTTCTGACAGTGTACATTAGAGGCATCTATTAAGCATCATTAAGTTAACATGAGCCAAACATGTTATAGGTATTCTTTTAGCAGGGCAACATTCCAGCATATTGCATTTAACATGTTAAGCATGTCATAGAGTTCTCTTTTAAAGGCATCATCATAACATTTCCTTGTTTAGCATGATTTAACAGACCATTCAACCAATATATATTGCATCTATCACGTTAAGTGATTTCTTACCGATATACGACTCCGTATACCTGCATAAGGACATAGGATAATATGATATACTTACTCTGTCTGTACAAAACATTCATTAGCATGTATCCTGACTACATAACTACTGGTGGTTGTCCACCATATCGACGTGCCATATAGGACTTCATAGGGTATGGGATTGCCCTTCACCAGGTTGCGAGCCCGAATGAAGGTCCCAATACCGTGCTACCAAAGCACCAATTCCCTCCTAGGCCGACTCGATCCCACCACCGCAGGTACCGTTCGAAGAAAACCCTTGTATACAAGTACGTCTATGGTCATGCGAATGCATGTTCGACTCGATCGTGTTCGAAGTCGTATGATAAAATAATAAGATAAGTAAAGGCAACAGTTTGTTATCTCATCTTTCTAATATTACTACATGTTCACTTGGTGATCTCCACGATCCCAAGCCTCATCATTCTCATTGTATCAATCATTGCAACATTTCTCATATCATTCCTTTCTAAGAGGAATAAATAATATTTCATTCATCTCGATAGGACCTGCAACATTTCATTCATATCATAGGTACAGTATTCTTTCTTTCATTGCTTATAAGGAAATAGGCAACATCAACAGTTATGCAGAATGTACATGATTGATGTGTTTCTTTCAATTCTTTGTGTTAATAGCATAGCCAATTCATTACTCATGTATCATTCATTACTCATGTATCATTCTCGTAGCATCTCATTACTCAAGTATTCATTCATTTCATGACATTAAGCAAAAGGGACATTATCAATTCATTCTCAGGCATCAAGTTAAATTAGCAGTTCGAGTGTGATTCAATCAGCAGTTCAATATGCATGTCTTATTCATTTTAATAATTCTCAGCATAGGCATCTCTATTATTCAGTAACTAAAACATGGGACATTCAGGGACAATTTATAGCATCAAGTTATTCCATTTATTAAGCATGCAGGAATAAGGAGAAAGGATGACAGTTCTACTTGCCTTGCATAACAGTCTTCCTGCTCCAATCCCACTAAGCATAGCTCCACCGGCGAGCCACGTTCCAACACTTAATCTGTCTAACCTGCTAAGAGAGACTGCATCAGTCTCAACTCTCATGATCTCCAATACAAGTCACGGTCCAATATTCTGATCCCATCCAATAAGCCAACCAAATGCCTCGTACGGAGCGGGGCATTACAAGCCCCACCTTGAAGGGTATGAAGTGCGCACACTTCGTCAGCCTGTCAACGATGATCCAAATGGCATCATTCCCTTTCTGAGACGAAGTCCATCGTAATGTGTTTCCACTTCCACTCAGGAATGGATAATGACTGTAATAGACCAGCTGGCCTCTGACGCTCTGCCTTGATCTGCTGACAAACTAGGCATCTCGAAATGAAATGTGATATATCTCTCTTTATCCCGTGCCACCAAAGATGTTTCCGTAAGTCACGGTACATCTTGTTGGCACCATGGTGAATAGAATATCACGATCGGTGTACCTTCTGTAAGACCGCCTCTACAGCTCTCCCTTCGGTACGCATAATCGGCTGCCATGCCTCAAGGATCTATCCTCTGCTACGGTGAAGTCATCTAGCAATCCAGCTAAAGCCTAGACTCTGAGTCTACGGAGGCTCTCATCTGTAGACTGAGTCTCCTTGATCTGCTCCATCAATCCTGACTGAATGTCTAGCGCCATTATCTGTATCACTGATCCTGGCCAAACTATCTCTATATCGAGCTTCTCCAGATCTTTCCGTAAATGTCGATCTATCATCAGATACCATGCCATCGGATGCCTGCTCAGTGCATCTGCCACCATATTTGCCTTTTCGGGGTGATACTGTAAATCGATGTCGAAGTCCTTCATCAACTCCAACTATCGTCTTTGCCTCATGTTCAGCTCCTTCTGCTTGAACACATACTTCAAGCTCTTGTGGTCAGTAAAGATTTCCACTCGCTCTTCATATAAGTAGTGTTTTCACAACTTGAGTGAAAAGATCACCGCAGCTAACTCTAGGTCGTGGTTAGGACAGTTCCGCTCATGTGTCCGTAATTGCCTAGATGCATAAGCAATCACTTTTCCATGCTGCTGTAGGACAAATCCTAGCCCCTTTCCTGAAGCATCGCTGTATATGGTAAAACCTCCAGATCTTAAAGGTAATGTCAGAACTGGAGTGGTCGTCAGCCTCCTCTTCAACTCCTCAAATGCTGCCTGGCAGTCCTCTGACCAGATGTACTTTACGTTCTTCTATGTCAGCTTCCTCATAGGTTCAGCTATCCTAGCAAAGTCTTGGACGAACTTTCTATAATAGCCTGCTAAACCCAAAAAAACTCCTAATCTCTGAAACTGATGTCGGAGTCTTCCATGTCTCTACGGCAGTAATCTTCCTGGGATCCACTAAGATCCCCTCTCCAGTGACTATATGACCGAGAAACTCCACTCGGTCTAAAAAGAACTCGCACTTCGACAATTTGGCATACAACCTCTCCTGCCTCAGAATCCTCAAAATTGTCCGCAAGTGCTCTGCATGCTCCTCCGACGTCTTCGAGTATATCAGAATGTCGTCGATAAATACTACGACAAACTTATCCAGATACTGGTGAAATATCTTATTCATTAAGTTCATAAAGACAGCTGGCACATTTGTGAGACTAAATGGCATCACCAAAAACTCGTATTGCCTATACTTCATGTTGAATATCGTCTTCTGGATGTCTGCAGCCCTAACTTTCACCTGGTGTTAACCGGATCTCAAATCTATCCTGAAAAATACCTTCGCCCCACTCAATTGGTCAAACAAATTATCTATCTTGGGCAGAAGATATTTGTTCTTAATAGTGGTGGTATTCAACGTCCGATAGTCAATGCATAACCGGACTGTACCATCCTTCTTCGATACAAAGAGTACTGGCGCTCCCTATGGAGAAGCACTAGATCGAATGAAACCCTTTTTCAACAGGTCATCAATCTGCTGTTTCATCTCTACGGCCTCCTTGGGGTTCACTCTATAGCAAGCCCGGAATACTGGTGATAAACCCGGTACTAAATCTATAGTGAACTCCATATCTATGTCAGGCAAAAGTCCTGGAAGATCCTCTGGGAATACATCCATAAACTCCCTGATGATAGGGTGTGTCAGTGCTAACTCCCCAACTGTCGCACAACAGTTCGGCTCTAGGCTGATCTCCGGCCCTGTCCTCCTGACTCTGAATGGTGTCGTACCTGGGGGACTGAATAGAATACTACCCTCATGGCAGTCTATAGCTGCGTGAGCATAGCTAAGATAATCCATCCCTAATATGATATCATACCCGGGGAGTGGCATCACAACGAATCGCCCCCTAAACTCTCTTCAGCTATAGTAATAGAGCATCTATAGATAGCCCTGATGGGTACTAGTCCGCCTTCTATTATTACTCTACTCATCTCCTTGGTAGGTGTAGCTACTAAGTAGTGTTTATGCAAAAACTCTAATGACAGGAAGCTATACGATGCACCGGAATCAAACAAGCATAGAGCTGGAAAAGTATGCAAATAAACATGACCTGTGATGACGTCGGCCAAATAATCTGGCTCCGAAACCTGCTCCGGCTCTGCCTCAAGAGCCAGACTATAAGCCTTCCCCTAGGGTCCCTTCTGCTGCTGTAGATGTTGCCTGAATCTCTGCTGCTGCGTCGGAAGTGGCGGTCCTCTCGCTGGTGGTCCGGCAACTGGTGCCCTTGCTACTGGGCAGCCCTGAAGCTGATGGGTGGCAGACCCACAAGCTAAGTACTGCCTCAACCTCTTTCTACAGATGGAGTAATCATGCCCTAGCCTCCTACAGAATACATACACAGCTCCCTTCTGTTGCTGTGGTCCCGGGGCACTAACTGGTGGGGTCGGGTGATGTGGTATGGGAGGACGATATGTATGTTGGTGCGGCATCGGTGCTCTCGGCTGGAAAGCCTGGCGCTTGAAAGGTCCCTCGTGGTGTACAGAAGCTGGCCTCTTGCTAGACAGAAGACGCTCCTCTATACTCCGGGCCAACTCTAGGCTCTGGTAGTAGTCATTCGTCCCGTTCGCCACTAGGAGAATGCCAATGTCTGGGACTAGACCATGGCAAAACCTACGCATCATCTCCTCTGGGTCTGTAACCAGACTAGGAGTGAAACAACTCAAACGTCTAAACTCTGCTGCATATTCGTCAATAGAATGGTTCTCCTGCTGGATGTTCTAGAATCGTAGCCCCATGGCTACCCTAGCGGTGGTCGAAAAGAATTTCTTCTTGAACTGGATCTTAAACTAATTCTAAGTGGCCCTCCCTTTCGTGAATAATGGCTCATTCCTGAACCAAACTCCTGCCAAGTCTGTTAGCAGAAATCCCGCTACCTCGACTTAGAGGTCACCCGGCAACCTAGCTCCCAGAAGCTTCCTCTCTACCGATTCTAGCCAGTTATCTGCTACTATGATACCCTCAGTCCCCATGAACTCCCTGGGATTCAAGCCCATGAAGTCCTTGATGTTCTCCGCTCTCTGCCGTGGCTCTACCGGTGGTGGGACCATGGTACGCTTCTCGGAATGCTCCATGCTCTGGCGGAGTAAGGTAGTATGCTCCTGATAGGTCGTTAGGAACCCCTGGATCAGAGTGAGCAGTTGGTTTCCGTCGAGAGTGACGAAAGCCTGGACAGATATAGTAATAGGTGGTGGTGGGAGTATCGGGTCCTGCTGGGACTGTGATGTGGAAGGTGGTGGAGGCATCTGGGTTGGTGGATTTGTAGAGTGGGGTGGTATGGTAGTGGAGGTGGAGGTACATCGGCCAACTGGTTAACCGACTGGATAGAAAGTATGCCATTCTCAGGGGTGGCATACTGGGATGAGCGGGTGAGCACCATCTAATAGATAAAAGGACTTATAAGGACCCTTTTAAGTAAACAATCATAAACAACAAGAAAATCTAATTTGTAGTAACGAGCATATTATGTGATGAGTTCCTATGTTGCAATCCTAGTAATCCTTTAGGTGTTCTAAATGTTATCCCTAGTATTGTCTAGTTACCTTAAGTTCCTAATTGCAGGCATGTTTGGTACAATGACGTAACCAAACAATTTAGTCAGGACCTGCATGGGCCACCACTAAAAACATGTCATGATCCGCTACCCAAATTGTTGAGCCGGACCGAGTCATGTCCAGCCTACGCTTGAGATAAAGCATAGTAAGCTATTCTAAAGACAAATAAGATGAGATCAAAGTGTGCTAACAGTTCTATATGTCAAATTGAGTCAGAATATATATATCCAAACACAAAATCATCTCGTATATAAATATGTTCCAAGTATATGGCCAAAATGTAAAACTGGATACAGGTCTAGTCACAAAATACATAGTCTAAAATATGACTACTCTCAAAAGTCCTGAGCAAATAAACAAACTAGACGAGTTTTCCCGCGGTACATCCTCGTAAGGTAAAGTCTGATCCTCGACGGCAACCCAATAATAGGAATCGTATAGCAACTCCTCCTTTATAAGTATACCTACAACGTTATCCTGTCAGGACGGGAGCAAGTACTGATTCTAGCAAACTAAATATACGAAGCATAAAATGAACAGGAGTTTAATAAACAGGAATCATGGCATATCACAATCTATCATGGCAAGGACACATATGTCATAGAGACAGATGTATATGTAATATTTAAAACTGTAGCATGTACGTGATCGTCAATAGATGTATAATGTGCAGAGGCACATAATGAAATGTACTTCCGTACAAGTGATACGGCGATAGATGTACATACGTACAAATACAGCTTTGATAAAAATGCCTACGGCGAAGTAACATATAAAATAAAACTTTGCTCGAGTACGGTAGAGGGGACATGATCACGTACTCAACTATCAGTTTTTCCATAACCCAGATTCTAAACATGTAAGAGATACGAGAATAGTATAAAACATGGTGGATACTGAGAGCAGTATAAAGCATATGAAACATGTAGAGATATGACTTGCAGTTTGGATATTGACATGGTTTATACACAATTTTTATATGCTGTAAATAAAATTTGTAGAGGTACTTGCCTCTAGCAAAGCAAGGTAGTGAAGGAAATGCTGTAGATGTCTGGTTTCTCATCACTGTAAAAATAATACATAAACTTAGTTTTCATACTAAGTTAAACACCAGGACACTAGTTGTGCGACACGACTTTCTGACTGGACACCTAGCCAAATAGTGAACTTTAGCATAGGAGACCAATGTGGGGTGACACAATACCTAAATTAACTTTTTAGGGCCTTTACACTATGGTAGGGTGAGGTCCAATACTACTATATCCCAAAATCACACAATATATCGTAAGTCGAAATTAATCAATAATTAAATCAGACTGTACACTGTGTTCCAACAATTTTTAAGATAGGAAAAAAAGTTCATTTATACATAAAATAAAGTATAAAAATGTTCCTTGTTAATTATAGAAATTTATACTAATTTTTTTGGAATTTAAAAACCTTCATAGATATTTATTAAAAATCAGTAAACATAAGTATCCTAAAAATGAGTTCTGTTTTCCTATTTTTATAAAATGCCAAAATTGCTTGTTAAATGTTGGAAAAACTATATTAATTTATCTAAATTAACATAGTATTTAAATAAAAAAAATCCATTTTTTACAGCACTTAAAATATATATAAAAATTCAAAAATAGCAAGTTACAATTTCTGGAAAAATAATTAATTAATTATTTACTATTTTATCCATGTATACGAAATTGAACCGAAGTCCATATACGGTACCCAAAGCCATGAATCAAGTCCGATATGACTTGTACAGACCTTGTATATATTTAGACACATTTGGGCCCAAAAACTCATGCTAGGTTTGGACACCAAATGGCCATGATTAATAAAATACAATAATTAAAATATATTAAAGTATTTTAATAATATATATTAAAGTGGTGAAATATACAAGTCATAAAATTATAAAATAACTTGTAAATTTATACATAATAACATTTTGCACAAAATTGTATTCGAAATATATACATAAATATATAGATATTTATATATATTTATATAATGAACATATATATATATATATATATATATATATATATATATATATATATATATATATATATATATATATATATATATATATATATATATGTATATAATATATACATATATAATATAATATATATTATATATATGTATATAATATATGTATATAATATATATTATATTATATTATATATATATATATATATATATATATATATATATTTTATTTTATATATATATATATATATATATATATATATATATATATATATATATATATATATATATATGGGTAAAGTGCAAAAAGCCCCTCGTTAAATATGTGCCTTTTGCACTAAAAGACCACATGCTCATAAAATTCCCAAAAGTATGAAATATGCTCATTTTGCCCCCAAATGATAATTTTACCCCTCCCTCCCCCCTCCTTCTTCGGCTGTGTTTGCCGGCGACGGAGGCGGAGGGGGGGTGGGGGTCGGACGGGGGGGGCGGGGGTGGAGGGGGGGGGTGGGGGGAGGGTCTCTCGCCGACGAGGAGGGGCAAGGAGGTCGGGGCCGGCGAGGGAGCCGGGGGTCGAGGCCGACGAGGGAGCGGGGGGGGTCGAGGCCGGCGAGGGAGGAGGAGGGGGGTGGGTCGGGGGGGCGCTCGCCAGTGAGGAGGGTGGGGCTGGGGGCTCGCCGGCGAGGGGGGGATTGGGGGGGCTGGGGGATCGTGGGGGGGCTGGGGGATCGCCGGCGATGGGGGGGGTTGGAGGCTCGCCGACGCCGGCACCGCCGGATGGGGGGCAGGGGTATTTTTGGTATAAATTTTTTAAAATTTGGCTGGAGGGGCCTAATCGAGCAGATATATAATCTAAGGAGGGGTAAACTGACAAAAAATTCTAAAAGGCCTTTTAGTGCAAAAGGCACATATTTAACGAGGGGCTTTTTGCACTTTACCCATATATATATATATATATATATATATATATATATATATATATATATATATATATATATATATATATATATATATATATATATATATTTATATATATATATATTAAAAATATATATATATATTAAAAATATATATATATATATATTAAAAATATTATATATATATATTTATATTTATTATATATTTATAGGTAGAGTCTTTGAGCGCTACTCAGCTGACCCGAGGGTCAGCTTGAGCTTGCTGTTAGGGTTGGGGTTCACATAAAATATAAACCCAACCCATCAGTATAAACCCGTTAACTAAAAAAGAAAACCCGTTAACCCAATAACCCGTAGTTCTGTGTCTTCGAGTCCTGACAGTCAGGGATACGAAGACGCACGAGTCCTGTGTCCAAGGCGTGTACGACACACACGATACGAGTTTCTCATGTCCGAGTCCACCATCAAACTCATCGACCCAAAACGACCTATCTTCATAAAAACGAGACACGGGGGTGAAGTAGATACAAAGGGATACGTACGTGTCCGGCGCGAGGAAGCTGATGGGGATGCTAGCGGCGGCTGTAGGCGTCGTAGTCGACGGAGGAAAGTGGCGCTGGGTTCGTCACGTCGTGGCGAACAATATGGTGGTGGTGGATCACGACGCCGATGGCTGTAACGGTGGCGCTAGCAAGGGACTAACTCCGGCGAGCTTGTCGGAGAAGAAAGGGGGCTAGGGCGGTGCTGGGGTGTTCGGGGTGGTGTTCTAGGCTAGGGTTCTGGTCGGGGTGCTTTAATAGGGTGGGAAGGCGGTGGAAACTTAGGGTTTAGATTAGGGTTTAGGGTTAGGGTTTCGGTGGATTAGCCGGAGATGGCGACGGAGAAAGGCGGTTGTCGGCGATCGTTTAGCAGAAATTTCCTCCCAAATCTAGTTTTATACAAAGCCCCCATTGTAGCGCCCTGCTTTCGATAGACGACGGAACTTCATAATATGCTTGCACCGAGTCAGATCGGTCGAAAACTTAGATGGCCATCTGACTCGATCGCTAAGCTTGGTAAACGATAACACCTTGCGGCATCGATCAAATCGATTTGGACGGACGTTACGAGAATCGATCCAACTAATGGAACGACTTCTGTTGGAATAAGTCCTAGATGCAGCGGGCTGCGTCTCGGCGAGTGAGCTCTCTATAAGAATTCCTTCGACGGGACCGGACCACTGTATGGTTTTCTTGGAGCTTTTGCCGCTGGGTGTTGATGAAGTGCTTTCGCGTCATTTTCCTGGATGCAATTACAAATTTCGAAGCAAAGTGAAAAGAAGAAATTCTAACAAAGTATTGGTGCCATTGTAGGAGCTCGCGTAACTAAAGCTTGACGTTGCGACGCGCTTCGACGATCGGCACGAGCAAAGTAATCGGTGGGTGATTCCGCCTTCTTTTCTACTCTGTCCCGCAAACTAATTCTTTGCTTCAAATTCATTCAAATCGAACGATGCCAAGTTAATTGCATGCCAATCCACTAAGTTCAAGAACTCGGGAAAAGTATCGATTTAGAGTAATCTACTCTGAAAAATACAAGTTTATCACATAAACCAGAAAGTTTAAGGTTGTAGTAAAAAGATAGACTATTTCACGTGCTGCAAAATAATATGAAACGTCGATCGTGGGTTATGATGCCTCGGACAATTTGGTGCCTACGGGATGCTAAATCGGGAGTACGGCTTTGGAAAAAATAAATTGTTGCATGAGTTGGGAGAAATGATAATGTATTTCAATACTGTCCTCGCTATACAAATCTGCCCGCACATATTAAACAAGTTCATGCATTGGCATGGTCATGGACAGGTTGTGCACAAGTTGAACTTTCTTCGATGCGGTATCCGGGGCATCGAAATCGAATCGGCCTAGGGGGAAAAACAAATTCGTGCTTCGGCGCGAGGCATTACGAGACCTGCAGCAGGGCTTGCAACCCAAGCTGACAGGCACATCGTAATGCCATATAAAGTACCTCATGATGCATAGCATCAATGACCACACATATAAGATAGAGCATGCTCACCTATTGTCTTATGCAGGTAGTAAATATTATCTGTGTTTTATGCAAGGACGAGCACGGCCGTGGTAAGAAATGGGATAAACTGCTATGTTTTACTGTATGTTTTATTACTCAAATGATGGCTATCAATATGAACTAAATTCATTTAGTTCTAAATAGAAAGACAACTCTAAAGCATGCCTACCTTAACAATCAGAGTCGATTTGGACGAGTGGGTTCGTCTCGTCCACTTAGCAAGTATGCTAATCCCCTCCCCCAATTTCCCCAGGTGCGACGGGCGCTCCAAACTAAACTGAAGCTGAAGTACGAAGAGGCATTTTGAAGCTCTTCCTATGCTGAAGTATTTTGAAGCCAATTCAGTCGACGGCTTATGTATAAAGGGGCAAATGTATGGAACGGCAAGTGTTAGTTCAGGCAGCTTGTCGAGTGTATTTCTTTATATTTTTAATCAATGTGGCCGTAACGGCATCCAATGTAATTACGACTTGCACTTCGTTGCAAGCTATAAATAAAAAGCAAATTTCTATCTTCCTATACTGCGTCTCAATTTGATGTGATTTATGAAGTTTCAACTAGGCATTTCAATATAAAAGATAAACATAACGTTCTTGCCTTGTACGAGTGTAATTCCAGACTCATACGGCATCACACCTTAGCGAGGACGATCGATTCGGCAAAATAACACCGGGAACGAATGGTTTGTCGACTCGGGACATGACAATTTGGTATCAGAGCACAGTTATGTTTCCTCGGATTTTTGAAAGATGTTTTATTGTTGGAATGTCCGTTGCGATGGCTCGATTGAATGCTTGTCGGCATGCTGCGTGAAATAAAAGTTCCATACAGGTAAGCCCGTAGATATTTTTGAAAAAATACTAACGGGTTTACTCTGTTTTGTAGGAATGACTAAGAAAAAGAATAATACCGGCACAACAACCCAAACCGTAGATAGTACGTCGAGCACAAAAGTATTGTCCCTAGCGAGACGATTATGGAGAAAATGCTACAGTTGATGAAACTGCAGCAACAACAGCTTCAAATGCAATTCAAAGCCCAATTTGATGCACAGCGGAAGCAGATGAACACCCTGACTCGATAGTGAGCAGGATGGCGGGCAATACCAAGGCAACGGACGTGGTACCCGAGGAGAAGCAAGGTGATCAAGAAGAAGACGAGGAGGAAGAAGCTCAACCACAAATGAAAATTTCTTCTTCTTGTTCAAGGCAAAGGAGTTTTGCAAGATGAATCCACCTAAATTCAACGGCCGAGCAGAGCCTGATGTGATCGTAGAATGGCTCACGGAGATTGAGGACCTATTTAATCTGCTTAGCATTGAAGGGTTCCAGAGGGTGACATATGCGGCTTTACAGCTGCTGTTAGGGTTATATACTAAAAGCATCACTTTTGTAGTAACCTTATTTCTTTAAATTTTGAATGAGAACCATATGGGCAAATGTTTGTATATTGTATTTGTTGCAAGTGTTAATACAAATGTCTGATATTCTATATTGTAGATAATATGGTGTGTGGTGTCATACAGAAGATCATATTATCAGTTCCATATGGGGTATATAAATAGTTTACAACATAGATGGACTTGGACAATCTATTGAAAAGGTTGTAGTGTAATCTGGTATTTGTCTATCTTGACTATAGGTTTATACTAGTTCACTTTGTGTGTATTGAACAGGACCACTTGAGATTGTTCTCTTTGTACTGACTACATAAGAGAACAAACACCTCTGTTATTATGGATGCTTGTGCTCTTAATCTGGATATAATAACAGACATGTATATGCATTGTGCATTACTTTGACTCATAAAAGAGTGAGATTCATTATGGATCAACAACCTCTATGAATTGGATAATAACATTATATGTATGATGGGCTGTTGATTATAAATGGAATCCATGTCCCGATACATCGGGTTGATGATGTCCCCTTAAGGAGCTCATAAGGATTGTCTTGTAAACCATGCAGGTGGATTATATCCGACATGACAAATAAAGTTGAACGGTACTACTTAAGGATAAAAGATGTCGAATCAATATAGTTGTCAGTAACTTAATTTGATCGACGGACATACGATATCTTAACATGGGGAGCCAAACGAGCATATAATAAAAGGAGCCCACAAACATAATTTGGGATTAGGGAGGTAGTACAATAATAGCTCATTAGTGGACCGAGCTATTGTTAATGGGCCTGAATTATGTGTTCGGGCTGAACACGGGATATCCAGATCCGTTAGGAGGCCTAACCCTAATTTTTCCTTATGGTCCCTGCCGTAGCCTATATATATCCTCTATTCTCTGACCGCCAGATTACTGATAAGAAATCTAAAACTTTCTCTAAATTCGTGATTCACGTAAGGATAGAAAGAGAGGGCTGCCAAGGAGAAGAAAAGGTTGGGAGATCGTCGCCCACACGACGTCCAACTCGAGGAAGGAATATATACAAAAGATCTTGGGGTCGTCCGCTCGAGATTGCCAGAAATTACTTATCTCCTTTCTGCCGCAGGTATAATTCATGAACCCTAGTTTCCGCCTATGAAGGGTTAGAACACGTATTAGATCTGTTTAACTTTCTATCGATCAATACGCACACCAAAGGAAGGGTCCTGGGAATCCCCAGTTCCATCAGCTGCAACTGAGGGCCTACGACTGGTGGATAGCTAAGAAGTAGAAGATCTACAAAGCTAATACCGACACCACGATCTCCTGGAAAATGTTCAAGGAAGCATTCCTTGAGCAGTGCGTTCCTTGCACCGTCCATCGCCAAAAGGAAGACGAGTTTATGATGCTGCGACAGGAAAATATGTCCGTCGATGATTATGACTCGAGCTTCTCGAAACTAGCAAAGTTTGTCGGCGCCTTCCTGTCCAACAAAGAAGCATGGTATGAACGCTTCCAGCAAGTCCTAAATGACGAACTGCGTAGGGACGTCATGAACCAACGATGCCGAACTTATCGTGAATCCTACGAAGTCGCACTTGATAGTGAGCAGATCTTTGGTCGTATGTCACAAAGGGCCGTGCCTATCGTTCGCAATAATTACAACATGCGTTCTAATGACGCTGGAGGATCGGGATTATAAAAGCGTCCAAACACATCTGAGAATCGGCGTCCGTATCTAGGATTACACTGCAATATCTGTGGCAGGCATGGGCATCGCTCGAGCGATTGTTTCCACAGAACATGTTTCGGGTGTGACGGGTGTGACGAGAAGGGCCATTCAAAGTCGCAATGTCCGAGAAATGTTTCGAACCAACAGAACCCACCAAGGAACGTTCTGAATTCGCACAAAGCACCGATACTGCAAGGCGCAAATGCGGTGCCCGTCAACTTGCAGAATCAACGCCATAGGGCTCAAGGCCAAGTTTATGCATTAACTCGGGACGAGGCATTCGCGTCCGATACTGTTGTAACAGGTATATTACTCTACAAAAATATACCTGCTCGAGTACTATTCGATTCGGGTGCGACGCATAGCTTTATATCTGCTGATTATGCGGAAAAAATAAAATAATCATGCAATCACTAAATATGAATATTAGCGTTAGCACTCCGTCGGGAGTCGATATGCCTGCGAACTTTATTTGTAGGGATGGCCACATTTGCATCGGGGGAAGAAATCTATCGTTGGATGTCGTCGTACTAGACATCAAAGAGTACGACATAATCCTGGGCATGGATTGGTTGGGCGCTTGTCCTGTAACGATCGAGTGCACGGAGAAGAGAGTGGTATTTTATTTTCCTGGCGAGACAGAGTTCTCATATTCGTGCGGTACGGTCTCAAAGACGGCAATGATGGTATCGGCAATCTCAGCGAGTCCTATGCTGCGTTCCGGCTGTACGGGATACTTGGCATCAGTTTGAGACACATGAAAGGATAATATGAACACAATGCAGACTGATGTTGTGGCAGATTTTCCCGATATTTTTCCTGACGAGATGCCCGGAATACCGCCGGATCGAGAAATTGAATTCAGCATCGACACCTTTTCGGATACACGGTCGATATCAAAGGCGCCTTACCGAATGGCTCCAGCAGAACTGAAGGAGCTGAAGGTGCAATTGTAAGAGTTGCTAGACCGCAAATTTATTCGCCCTAGTGTCTCTCCGTGGGGAGCTCCTATATTATTCGTGAAGAAGAAGGATGGGTTGATGTGGCTATGCATCGACTATCGGGAACTCAACAAGGCGACCGTGCGGAACAAGTATCCTTTGCCATGAATCGACGACTTGTTTGACCAACTGCAAGGCGCGACAATATTTTCAAAAATCGATCTTCTTTCTGGCTATCATCAGTTGAAGATCAAGTCTGACGACGTATCGAAGTTGGCCTTCCGCACTCGATATAGTCATTACGAATTCCTAGTCATGCTGTTCAGTTTGACGAATGCCCCCGCCACTTTCATGGATTTGATGAACCGAGTCTTCCGACCCCAAATCGATAAATTCATAGTCATGGTCATTGAAGATATCCATATCTACTCAAGGGACCGAGAAGTGCACGCAGAATACTTGAAGACGGTACTGCAAATTCTGCGTGAAAATAATTATATGCCAAGCAGAGTAAATGCGAGTTCTAAATAAATAGCGTGACATTCTTCGGACATGTAATCTCTGCCGAAGGTGTCGCGGTGGACCCAAAGAAGATTGAAGCGGTGGTAGATTGGAAACAACCTGCCTCAGCTAGCGATATTCGGAGTTTTCTGGGCTTAGCGGGCTACTACCGAAGATTCGTGCGAAGCTTTTCAAAACTAGCGTCGCCTCTGACTCGCCTCACCCAGAAGGGAGTAGTATTTGAATGGAGTGACGACTGTGAATCCAGCTTTCAAGAGTTGAAGTAACGGCTCGTCTCAGCTCCAATCCTTACACTTTCAGACGGTCCAGAAGGCTTTCAGATATTCAGCGACGCATCGGGAACTGGCCTCGGGTGCGTACTCATGTAGAGAGATAAAGTCATCTCCTACGCTTAACGGCAGTTGAAGCAGCATGAGAAAAAATACCCGACGCACGACCTAGAATTGGCGGCGATCGTGTTTGCGTTGAAACTCTGGCGGCACTATCTCTATGGTGTGGCTTGTAGAATCTACACAGATCATAAAAGCCTGAAATACTTGTTTATGCAACAAGAGCTCAACCTACGACAGCAACGTTGGCTCGAACGCATAAAAGATTATGAGCTAACGATCGAGTATACGCCGGGCAAGGGAAACGTTGTAGCCGACGCGCTTAGCAAAATATTTATGGGAACACTAGCCATAAACAAGGAGATACGACGAGACCTTGAAACGATGGGTATCGAACTTGGAATTGAGTATCGACACCTGCACCTAGCTCAAGTGAAGTTAAGATCGAGCCTGCTTAGCAAGATAAAGACCGCACAGAAGGATGACTCATTCCTGAAGAAGATGTGCGAGCTGATTCCAACAGAAAGGACGATTGACTTTGCAGAAGAGGGAGACGGGACGATGCGGTTAAAGGGAAGGCTCTGAATTCATGAAACTGCCGAACTCAGGAAAGAAATTCTTACGGAGGCACATTATGCGAAGTACTCGTTACATCCCGGAAGCACCAAGATGTACAAGGACTTGCGCACAAACTTCTGGTGGCACGGTATGAAGAAAGATGTGGCTACTTTCGTATCGCAGTGTATGGCGTGTCAACAAGAGAAGGCAGAACACAAAAGGCCAGACGGAGAGCTGCAGAACATCACCATTCCCGAGTGGAAGTGGGACAACATCTCGATGGATTTTATTATAGGATTTTCGAAGACGCCGCGGGGGAATGATGCGATTTGGGTCATTATTGATAGATTGACCAACTCGACTCACTTCATCGCAATTAAAGTAGGATGGAGCGTCGATCAGTTAGCACAAATCTACGTCGACGAGATTGTTCGACTGCACGGGGTACCGGCCTCAATAATTTCGGACAGAGACGGGCGATTCCTATTGCATTTCTGGAGGAGCCTACAAGCAGCGATGGGGACCAAACTGAACTTTAGTTCTGTGTACCATCTTCAAATATACAGTCAGACAGAGAGGGTAAATCAAATCCTAGAAGATATGTTGCGTCTGTGTGCGATCGACCTAAAGACTAGTTGGGATACGTATTTGCCGCTTGCGGAGTTTGCGTATAGCAACCGTTATCAGTCGAGCATTCAGATGGCTCCATATGAAGTGCTCTACGGGAGGAAGTGTCGTTCGCCAATATGCTGGGACGAAGTCGGAGAGCGACAAGTGCTTGGACCGGAACTGGTGGAGCAGGCCGTCGAAAAGGTCCGCTTGATTCGATATAGACTCCGCATTACGCAAAGTCGACAAAAGAGCTACGCAGATCTTCGTCGACGATCGCTAGAATTCTTGGTCGGAGACCATATGTTTCTGAAAGTAATGCCCATGCGCAGTGTGATGCGGTTCGGCGTTAAAGGCAAGTTGAGCCCGAGATTTGTAGGCCCCTTCGAGATCATCGAGCGAGTTGCAACGGTTGCTTATCGGATCGTACTACCTCCTGTCTTGGCTGTTGTGCACGATGTCTTCCATGTTTCACAACTTCGAAAATACGTGCACGATCCAGGTCATGTGGTTAGCTTCGATCAGTTGGAGCTATGTACTGACTTGTCTTACTCGGAGGAGCCTATTCAAATTTTGGACCACAAGAAGAAGGTGCTATGAAATCGGTCGATGTCCTTAGTCTGCGTGCTTTGGCGAAACCATTCAGTTGAGGAGTCGACATGGAAGATGGAGGCAAAGATGAAAGAGAAATACCCTGCGTTGTTTGTCTAAATTAAGGTCAGACCCTTGTTCTTAAGTTTCGGGACAACTTTTTTTTAGTGGTATATTATGTCGCATCCCGTTTTCGATAGGCGACAGACCTTCATAATATGCTTGCGCCGAGTCAGATCGGCCAAAAACTTAGATGGCCATCTGACTCGATCACTAAGCTTGGTAAACGATAACACCTTGTGGCATCGATCAAATCGATTTGGACGGACGTTATGAGAATCGATCCAACTAATGGAACAACTTCTGTTGAAATAAGTTATAGATGCAGCGGGCTGCGTCTCGGCAAATGAGCTCTCTATAAGAGTCCCTTCGATGGGATCGGACCGCTGTATGGTTTTTTTGGAGCTTTTGCCACTAGATTTTGATGAAGTGCTTTCGCGTCATTTTTCTGGATGCAATTACAAATTTTGAAGCAAGGGGAAAAGAATGAATTCTAACAAAGTATTGGTGCCATTGCAGGAGCTCGCGTAACTAAAGCTTGACGTTGCGAAGCGCTTCGACGATCGGCATGAGCAAAGTAATCGGTGGATGATTCGGCCTTCTTTTTACTCTGTCCCGCAAACTAATTCCTTGCTTCAAATTTATTCAAATCGAACAATGCCAAGTTAATTGCATGCCAAACCACTAAGTTCAAGAACTCGGGAAAAAGTATCGATTTAGAGTAATCTACTCTGAAAAATACAAGTTTATCACATAAACAAGAAAGTTTAAGGTTCTAGTAAAAAGATAGACTATTTTACGTGCTGTAAAATAATATGAAACGCCGATCGTGGGTTATGATGCCTCGGACAATTTGGTGCCTACGGGACGCTAAATCGGGAGTACGGCTTTGGGGAAAATAAATCGTTGCATGAGTTGGGAGAAATGATAATGTATTTCAATACTGTCCGCGCTATACAAATATGCCCGCACATATTAAACAAGTTCACGCATTGGCATGGTCATGGACAGCTTGTGCACAAGTTGAACTTTCTTCGATGCGGTATCCGGGGCATCGAAACCGAATCGACCTAGGGGAAAAAACAAATTCGTGCTTCGACGCGAGGCATTACGAGACCTGCAGCAGGACATGCAACCCAAGCTGACAGGCACGTCGTAATGCCATATAAAGTCCCTCGTGATGCGTAGCATCAATGACTGCATATATAAGATAGAGCATGCTCACCTATTGTCTTATGCAGGTAGTAAATATTATCTGTGTTTTATGCAGGGACGAGCACGGCCGTGGTAAGAAATGGAATAAACTGCTATGTTTTACTGTATGCTTTATTACTCAAATAATGGCTATCGATATGAACTGAATTTATTTAGTTCTAAATAGAAAGACAACTCTAAAGCATGCCTACCTTAACAATCAGAGTCGGTTTAGACGAGTGGGTTCGTCTCGTCCACTTAGCAAGTATGCCAATCCCCACCCCCAATTTCTCCATGTGCGACGGGCGCTCCAAACTAAACTGAAGCTGAAGTGCGGAGAGGCGTTTTGAAGCCAATTCAGTCGACGGCTTATGTATAAAGGGGCGAATGTATGGAACGGCAAGTGTTAGTTCAGGCAGCTTGTCGAGTGTATTTTTTTTGTTTTCAATCAATGTTGCCCCAACGGCATCCAATGTAATTACGACTTGCACTTCGTTGCAAGCTATGAATGAAAAGCAAATTTCTATCTTCCTATACTTCATCTCAATTTGATGTGATTTGTGAAGTTTCAACTTGGCATTTCAATATAAAAGATAAACCTAACGTTCTTGTCATGTACGAGTGCAATTCCAGACTCGTACGACATCACGCCTTAGCGAGGACGATCGATTCGGCAAAATAACACCGGGGACGAACGGTTTGTCGACTCGAGGCGTGATACCCACCGCCATACAATTTGCAAAAACGAATTTGTAAAATACCCCCCCCCCCCCCCGCTCTACTCTGTACAAATAAAATTTGCACAGACAAATTTAAATATTATATAATGTATTTAAAACATTTAAATATTTGCAAAAAGTAATTAAAACAATTTAATAAATTACAAATTAATATTTTTAGCCTTAATAAATCATTTAAAAATTATTTAAAAATCCTAGAAAATTCCTAGTATTTATAATGATTTATTTTAAGAATAAAAATGCTATTTAAAATAATAATTCTATATTTAAAATAATAAAAAATATTCAGGGGCTTACAGTAGGCCTGTTGGAGTGTGCTACTGTAGGTTGTATAGGAAAGGACTAATAGCTCCCAAGTAACAGGTCATGAGGCAGTGCCCTGTGCCAATGCACAGGCAAGTGGCAGCAGGGTTTTGAGTAAAACCCTAAAATTTCTACTATTTTTTTAAAAATAAAATTGGTACTGATTATTATTTTGTATTTGTACGTCGTGTAGTTGTATTTTACGTCGCGCTCAAAATTTTATTTTTCGTAATTGCTCGACGAGTGCGAATTTGTGCGAGCGTACATATTTTTTAGAAAAATATTTTTCTATTTCTATAGTTTCAAATAATATATATAAAAATTATTCATGCTATCGTACCAAAATTTTCTAAGTTTGCTATTTTAATTATAAAAGCCTTTCGTTTATAACAGTTATTAATAATAAATAATATTCTTCGTGCATACATATATATTTCATAAATATTTTATTAGTTTATTTTTAAATAATAATGTAATTTTTAAAATTATTATTATAAGTATTTTTAGAAAATATATTTTGAAATTATTGTGGCAATTTAAATCTTTGATTAGATTTTATGGATTTCATTTAAATAGTTTAAATTTAAAGATAGAATTTATATTTAATTTGAGTTTAGATTATCTAGATTTAAATTGGATTTGGATTTGAATTTTTTTTGATTGAATTGATTTAAATTTGATTTAAATTAAATGGCGTATTATCTATTGGGGATTTAATTGACTACTCCTTATCCAATTAGGATTATCTCAACCCTATATATAGGGGAGCTTCTCATTGAGTTCTCCACAATTTCTCCACCACAACCAAACGTGCAGTGCATCATGTCCATGTTTTCCCCCATCCAATATCTTATTCTAAAATTATATATACATTATAACCTCCTCCGTATCGACAACCCCAACATGATTCATCTAATTCCTAACCTATCCAAAACCCGTCAACACCCCACCTTCCCTCTACTTTCCTCTACTCCTCCTGGCCAACTCCGGCACCCACACCACAGCCAACCCTTCACCATCGGACAACCCCCTTCCCGGCCACGCCAATTCGGCACCCCATAACCACAGCTACCGACACATAATCCGTCAACAATCCCGCACCACCATCGCCATCCTGGCGTCCCAGCCCTGACCACCACCACGGACCCAACCCCGAAAAATGCCACTACCGACCACACCAGCGACACGCCGCTATTCCCCAAAACAGAACCTCACCGTCATAAACCGACCACCGCACTCATCAGCATCAGTACCCAGTCACCGTCGCGCTCGAACACTTACCGGACTCCCCCGACCTCGGCCATTCCTTTCTACGGTCACCACCAACACCGACCGTTTCTTCGTCACCACCACCTGCCACTATGTCCTAGCCACCTTTTCGACCACCGCTGCTACAAAAAAACCACACCACCACCGTCACTGTCATCACCACCATCCGCCACCTCCACCGTCGAGAAAATTACAAAACCCCCAAAAAGAAAACAACTGAGAGAAATGAACCACCGCCCTTACCTCCATCCCCGCCGTGACCGTCCATGTACCAAAACCTCCGCCTACGTTGCTGAGCGCCCGTCCGCCTACGAGCTCCGGCCGAGACCCCTCGGTACGCTTCTGACCTCGACCCACTGCCTCCATCGTTCAGAGCCACCGTGGGCCCAGCCGTTCCGTCGTCGTGCGCAAGAGGGCCTGCGTCCGCCACCGTGAAGATCCCCGACCAGCCCTACCAGATCTGCCCTCGAACGCCGCCTGCAGTGCCACTGTCCTCCAACTCCCGCCGCATCGGCGAACCCCCCTGAGTGTCGGCTCCTCCCTCCTTAGACCAGTGCCCTCCATGGCGAGTCTCATGCCTTCCTCTCCCCTTTCCTCTCGCAATTTCACTTCTCTCTCCCTCTCCGACTTTCTCACCCGCTCACTCACTCTACAATCTCTCTCCCTGCCCCCTCCTTTGTTCCTATTTCTTTCTATTGAAAAGAAAGGGAACAGCTGCTGTGTTTTGCTTTTCTTTCTCTATTTGTTTCTTTTATTTTTTTATTTTTTTTGTTGTGGGTATGTTTATTAATAATATTAAAATATTTACTAGTATGTAATTTCTAAGTATTACTATTCGTAATATTATAATTACTTTTTATTATTTTTCTTAAAAAAATCAGGTTAGAAATAGTTTCACTAGTGTTAGAGTATATAAATTAGTATATATTACATTTTCAAAATTTAGTATGTGTAGATGTATTATTAGCATTAGTATTGATCATATTGTTTATTTAAATGATAGAGGTATTATACATTCTTAAATATTGTATAAAAGTAAAATTTTATTATTTATGATACTATAGATATGGCTTGAACTTAAGAATTTTATTGTGGTAACTTACTATCAAAATATGTTCCTACCTATAAATAAATTTTCTAGTACTATAAAGTATTTTACAAAAATTCTAGTTTTGCCAAAACCTAGGTATTAGCTTTAAAAATATTTTTGATTTTCTAGTACTTTCCTAAAATTTATTAACTAATAAAAAGGGTAGTTTTCAATTAAAACTTATTTCAAATATGTTTTTTTTTCCTTTCTAAAATACTTTGGGGTAATAAAGTATACTTTATAAGTATTATAAATATTTTCCTAGAATAGTATAAGTATTATTTATAAAAATATCTTCTATTATCAATCCTCGTCCATGACTAATCCCATTATTCATATTCCCTCCTGCCAATTTTGTCCTTTCTCCTATCGACCCTAACCAATTTGACCGTCCTGGACCGATGGAACTATCCGCGCCACCATCAGAGGTCACCTTGTGTAGTTGTTACCCGAAGTTGCAGTTCGTGCCATGTTGATCATTGCAGTACACCAGGCGTCCTACTAGGCAAGACACGTTGCCATTTGCTGTTTATTTATATTAGCTCATATTTTATGCATTATTTATTATTTTATTTATGCAAAATAAACTGTGATACATGGCATAACTTGTTAGAACTTACTGTTCAGTTATATTTCCTGCTATGTATTATTTTTTTACATATTAAACCTAGATTTAAGGGACCACCTTGTGTGTTGCATTCATTGGCCTTGATACATTGTACCACGAAGTTGTGTGTCGCATGTAGAACACGGACGTGCGTGATTGGCTGGCCACCAGTACGTATAAGCCGTGCGATAGGATTAACCGCTAATATAATTGCATACTGTAGGAGCGTAAAAAGTGCTTCAAAGCAAGAGTCATCCCATTCATAAGTGATTGGTTTTCTACACCAAGCAAGAGCGGATAATCTCTTTTACGCCCAAGACTAGGCTAATCAATTTACACCTAAGCAGGCTGATCATTTTACGCTTGGGTCCACACCGGTGGTTTTATGCCAAGGATAGAGCAGCCTCTTTTACGCTGGACAAAGCTGTCAAATCTCTCATTTAATGCAAACTCTGACATAAAGATATTAATGATGGCATTTACCACAGAATTCAATGGGATTTGTCTTATACAAAGACCATTGTTGTCGTTTATGGGGGATCGAGCTACTTTACGCTCACTATATGGTTTCTTTTACGCACGGAGTTTTACATGAGTTCTTACGCTCATAAAACAATGTGTGCGTAAAGTCTATTTGAGCCATTTTACGCTCAAGGTTATTCAATAACCACTTTATGCTGGAAACTTATGACAGAGCTATTTTACGCTCATCTTACTGCTTTACGTCCAGAGGATGTTGGAGCTATTTTTACGCCCTATTCTTTCTGGCCAGTATGGAACGTGGTTTGCCTACATGGCCTTCATACCACATATTTCGAAGAACATGTGTACATACATCCTATTCTCACTGAAATGATGGGATGCGTGTCAACGTATGCAAAGGATGACTCTGATCATGGGTGGCAGTTGTTAGCGTAAAGACAGATTTTGATACTTTTTTACGCACAGAAGCCCCAGTCTATAAATAGACTCATTTTTCTCAAAGAGACAGACAGGGAGAAAATAGGAGAGGATACAAAGATCAGGACTTCGAGATTTTGATCCTCCGGAGCATTCTTCTTCAACTTTTCTTTCAGAATAGAGTGAAGCAAAGCAGGAAAGCATTCGGCCTCGCCATCAGTGCCCAAGTGCGTCGATACCTTTCTGGTGACTTAGTTCTTCCAAGTTGTTCTACTTCAAGCAGTGATCTTCATTATCATCATATGGTCCAAGGAACAAAGTGATCATTTACGAATCAGACTTCCATAGCAATACTTTCCCAGAATCAAATTTATACTTCTTGTACTTTTTCTCGTTTTATTTTTAAAATCCAACCTTTTGTTTGGCAATTTTATTAAGTGAAACAAAATGGCGACTCTGCTGGGGACGACTTTCTCCTCCGACGAGGAAGTGATTGCTCAATATGATGATGTTTCAGTCGGTTTGACTAAGAAGACTCTGGTTGTACACTTCGACCAGACTGCCTATGAAGAAATGCTCCGAACTGGGGGTGGTTCTCACCACTCCAATGTTCAAAAGTCTCGCAAAGCACAAAAAGTTTGGATTCCCAAATCCAAAGTGGTTTCTGGTCTCTCTGTTGCTTCTGATGACAAGGGAATTCTTCCCACTCCTGTCGTAGGGGCTCCCGTTCGTAACGAGGTAGTCCTTACTTCAGAGTTGCACTCAAAGTGTGATGATTTATCTCCCGTTTATAACGGAGAAGATAATCAGGTTTTACGTCCACTGCGTAAGAATCAAGTTTTACGCTCAGTGGGTAAGAACCAAATTTTACGCTCAAGGCATAAGAATGAGTCTCCCATTTGTAATGTGGCAGATTCTAATGTTTCTAAGTGTAAGAACCCGTCTCCCGTCGGTGACGTGGTAGACTCACACAAATTACGCTCCTCGCGTAAAACAAAATCTCCCATCTGTGATGTGGTAGATAATCAATTTTTACGTTTTACGCGTAAAGGTAAGTCTCATGTCTGTGACAGTGTAGATAAAATTCACAACGATGTTTGCACATCTAATGTGAATATACCTAAACGCATACAGCATAAAAGTGATGTTGGTTAAAACTTCTGTCCTATACCAACAACCTTCTTATACTGCTTTACGCAAAGTACCAAACTTGTAAATCACACGCCATGAAAATGGGGTCCTTCGTGCTAAATCTCAAGATTTACGCTCACAACTCCAAACGCATAAAAATGTACAGTTTGATTCTACGAATGAAGCCAGTAATCTTCTTTATACACAGGGGACTAAACATTTTTCTACCCCAAATGTAATAAAGAAGAATATTCCCTCTACTCCTTCTGACTTACGTGAATTGCTAATACAAAAGTGTAAGAATTCACAATCTCCGGCGATGCTCCTCCAAGAAAGACATCAATGTGGATATCATCAGGTTGTGATCAATTGTTGTTATTCATCTTCAAAACGGTCAGTTTTTGATCCACTGAATTTCTCATTTCAACATCAAGCTGAAGACCAAGAAGATGAGTTGTCATATGCATCAGTCAACATGGCATCTCATACTAACAGAGGACGACGACCGAGACGAAACATGTCCCAAACTTCAGGTCAACAATAGTTCAACAGACTTCTTGATTCCTTTGAAGGAGTATATCAGAATACTCGATCAAGAAGACAAAGACAATTACAGATTTCTGATTCAGAAGCTGGGGGTACTCAATCTTTTGAGTCTGATACCGATAGTGTGGATTCATACTTCTATACTAATCCCTCTATATCTTCAAGAGAGGTTGAATCCTACGCTGTTGGAGATAAACCAGAGACGTCATCTGCTAATACGGAACAACGTCTCACTGTCGTGGAGCAATCATTGAAAGACATGCTCAACATGGTGCAAAGCATGCATCAGATAATTTTGAATCAGCAAACTGCTCAACCCACAGTAATAACTTCGGTACCAGCAGCAGCACAAACTCAAGATAGTCAAGGGGCTGATATACCTTCGAATATTCAAGAACCTGCTGTTAATCAAAATTCTGCATCTCCAGATCCCATCATTCCAGAAGATGTACCACCTCCAGTGGGGGTTACGGTACATCCAACGACTATTCAATCAAATGTGCTTCCTTAAACCAGTGAAGCCATTCAAGCAGTGCGTGAACTCAAAGCACAGTTTGAGGTTTTGAGGCACAAAGATCAGATCCAGAGGTTAGGGATTAAGCAACCTTATCCTCCTCATTGGAATGATGTACCCTTCCCTCCGAAGTTCAAACCACAATCCATGGTTTTATTCGATGGAAAAGCATCTCCCAGTCAATATATCAATTACTTTGATATTATGACTGTACACTTGCAGAAAAATGATGCTCTCCTCACTCGAGTGTTCATTGGGTGCTTGACGGGTTCGGCTTATGACTGGTATCGTAGCTTACCCGATAACTCTATTTCGTCTTTTGACGAATTCAAGGCAATATTTCTCTCCCGCTTCTATGAAGAAGGTATGGACATGAACATGTCCTCCTTAATAGAAATAAAACAAAGGAGAAAGAAGATACTCGGACGTTCATTGAACGTTTCCGACAGGCTACTCTAAAGATGCCTCCTGGTATGCCAGATTCAGCGTTGATCGATACATGCAAGATGAATCTGCGACCATCCATTACTGTCTTTACAGGTTCCCAATTCACAGATTGGGCTTCGTTTATCATAGCAGCAGTTTCTGCCGAAACCAATGATAGATTGGCTCGGGAACATGGGATGATTTTTGCTTCAGAAGATAAAGGGAAGAAAGGTAATCCTGGTAATAATCCTGGCAATCGTAACGTGAAAGGAAAAGATACTCTTATGGTCAATCTCTCCAAGAACAAAATGACGCCAAATAATCAGGAATCTTCCAGGCCAAAGGAAGAATACTCTTTTGACGAAAGTGATATCCCAGGGATATTTCAGTGTCTGGTAAAAAGTGGCAAACTTCAGATTCCAGAGCCAAAAAGGCCTAATGAGGTAAATCTGACAGACAATCCCAAATATTGTATCTATCATAGATATATTAATCATCCTACCAGTGCTTGCTATGTCTTAAAAAAGAAGATCCAAGACCTGATAAATGGTGGCGCTATCGCTTTAACCAATGATGACCATACGGTTACAACCAATATGGTCTCTCTTCAGTTTGGAGATTTTCCTCCACAGCAAGTCCTAGATGGAATTATTCCAATTTGAAGACGACGATGAAGATCGTAAATATCTCGCCCGCTAGGGGAGAAAATACAGGATTGTTGTCGCTCACATTGAAGAAAGGTGAAATCATGTGGGTACATCCTGACTTAATACCTGAGTTGGAAAATGAAGGTAAAACTTTAAAATCCAAGAAAGGTAAGAAAGTCAAAACATGCAACATGATTTCTCATGTTATTACAAATCCTGATGACTTGGATCATCTATGGGATGGCCTTCCTCTAGAAGGTAGACTGAAAGGACTAAACATCTGTCCTCCAAGTCTAGCTCCTCCTACCAAGCTCAAGCTTATCCATCAGCAGTGGCTAGCCATGAATAGTGTTTCTTTATATCGGGCACAACAAGTCTTTGCTGCTTAGGAAAAAGCTCCGACATGGATTTTTCCTCATATCCCGAATCCTCCTCCTTCCGTAACTATAGAGACATCTATTCTTCATTCTCCTGAGGTTACAGAAGGTCTTACTTCTTCCTCTTCCTCTGTTGAAACACCTGTCAAAAGTTCGCTGCCCACTCACTTGTATAGTCAGCAATCTGTTCATCTCATGAAGAAGATGGGTTACGACTTTCAAAAGGCAGAAGGTTTGAATTATGATAAAGGAATACGTCTTCCTTTACAGATTCAAAATTAGAATTCTACTGCTGGATTGGGTTCTGAAATGCCTCATAACAACCCTCACAAGAAGAAGACTAAGGGAAGAAAGATTAAATCCTGTAATATGGTATTTCCTTCTCCTGAGTCTGAAGAAGAAACTTTTGCTGGTATAAGATCTGGAAAAGAGTACCATAAAGACTATGAGGGATCCTCCAAAGAAGCGGAAGATATAGTGGAAACTCTACCAGTTCAACCTTCTCATGTTCCTATTAAACCGTCTGTGGTTGAAAAGGGAAAACAGAAGACAGTACGCTTTGATATCCCATTGAAGCATGCTTCCAATCAGGGGTGGTGGTAATGAAGCCTTACAAATTTGACATTCTAGCTCAGTTAGCCAATACTCCGGCTAGACTTTCTATATTTGAACTGCTTCGCCTTTCCAGAGAAAGCAGAGAGACTTTGAGCGAAGCTTTACTTCAAGCAGATTCATGCTTGGCACAACTCAAGACTCCTGATAATATACCAGTGTCATGTCTGCAATGTCATAGTGTGATGGAAGCAATTCCCAACATCACCTTTACACAAGAGGATATGCTATTGAAACACAACAAGCATGATAGGCCTCTGTGTTACACTAGATATATCGAATTCACTGAAATTGATAGGATTTACATCGATCCTGGGTCTTCAATTAGTATAATTCTTCAGAGTATGCTAAGACCCCTGAGGATTCCTACTAGTGAGCTGACTTACACTAGTACTACGATAGTCAGTTTTAACTCTGGCAAGAGCAAACCACTGGGGAAGATTCGTCTGCAGATTCAGATTGGTGATCTTCGAACTATGGTAACTTCTATGTTATCAACTCGGACGTATCCTACAATATCTTCTTGGAAGACCGTGGATTCATGAGCACAATATTGTGCCTTCAACTCTTTACCAATGTTTCAAATATGTGGACTCCCAAGGAGTTATAAAACTGAGTTTGCTGATATTAATCCATTCAAAGGTGTTGAAGCCTACTTCTCTGATTCAAGGCTTTATAAACAAGAGCATGTGAAAGATATATCAGACATGGCTGAAGATCAATCACCCTCTGAGGATCACTCTATTAATAAAGATCCGCCAGAGGAGCAACCTTTGAAGATCATAGTCAAAGGACGAATATAATCCCAACCTGTCAATGATCAACCTTTGATGATCAAGGTTAAAGGAAGAACTTAACTTTATCTGAGGAATCAATAAATATTCCTACTAAGAGCCAAGTTCAACCTTTTATGATTAAGGTCAAAGGACGTACTTCTTGCACGAATGATCCAGAACTACCGTTGATTGTCAATCTTGGCAAATCTACGCAGAAGACGGATGATGGTCCACTGTTGATTAATTCGAAGCGTAGCAATCAGACTGTACATGATGTAATATTGATCATTCTGTACTTTTTGATATCAATAAAGATTTCCTGTTCGAGTATATGGCTTGTCAAGTTTATTGAAAGAATGACTTATCTTCTGATAATCAAAGTCATCAATATAAAGACAACATAGAACCGGAAGAAACTTTATACATTAATCATAAAGAGAATTCTTTCCCTCCTTATACAGATGTTGGACCGTATGCTCAAAGGTTCCTAACATCTTCTCCTTATCTTCTACCTGTGGCTGCTTCATCACAAGCTTGCGTAACTTTTAGACGTCATGAAGAATCTTATTTCGTGGTTCCGTCTGATAAGAAAAACAAGTGCCAAATTGTGTTTGGCCTGGCTAGAAATATCCCTGTTGCTCAGACAGATGAGCTGAAGGATAAAGACAAAGGAAGAATCTGAATTGATAAATACAGCCAGCAATCTATCAAGATCATTCAGAACATGGGGTATGATTTAAAGACTATGCAAGGTCTCAATCAGGGCAAGGGCAGACGATTACCATTAGGTGGTGATCCATTTTACCAAAAGACTCGTCATGGGTTGGGATATGACCCGTCCCACATATTTTATGATATACAAGAAGAATTCTCTTCCAGCTCTTCACAATCATCAGATTCAGAGGAACTTCAATGAATCTAGGCAAGTACTCTCAGTCAATATGGTTCAAACTGATGGTGAATCCGAACCATTTGAAAATTTCCCTCGAGCCACCATCGGTTCATTTATTTCTCTCATATATATTTTCAACAACATCCGTCTTCTTAATCTCCAGCTACCAAAGTTTGGTTAAGCTGATTACTTGTCTCTTTGAAGAGAGATTTTCATCTTTTTAGTATATAAAGTTGGATTTATTATTTATCATGTTTTCATAACCTCTGGATAAATACTAAATCCACCTTCTTTTCCTATCTATCATGTTCATTTTGACCTCTGATATTAAATCTACTTTTCTTTGGGTTCTTACATACTGTCATGTTCATATTACCTCTGATAGTATTATACACTCTAAATAGAAAATAAGATTACATTATCTATCATGTTCATATTACCTCTGGATAGATATAATGTGTGAGTTTAGAAAATTTGTCATGTTTATATAACCTCTGATGAGTATTTTCTACCCCATACAAAACAAGATTTCATCATAGACTTATTACGTCCATATTACCTCTGATAAGTGCTTTCTATCTCCTACATATTGTTTAAAATTCAACGATAGGATCACGAAACAAATCTTTCATTCATTTCTGGTGGAGGTACTACAGAATGGATAAGACAAAAGGATGACAAAACACTCTCTTAAGGTGGAGTGGAAACATCTTGGAGCAATTTTTTAATTCTTCTAGCCGTCTGCCACGAGAACTCATAACCTTATTGGTAGCCTTTACACGTCGAGCTTCAGGAGTACAAATACGGGAAAGTTCAGCAAAGGTGATTATCAAGTTGTCCTTTGCTTCATCAAGAGTTCTGATGGTCGACTCAGCCCCAAAAGCTTTTTCTTCTAAAATTGAGCTTTGAGTGAGGTGTAGATTTCGAGCATCGATCATCTTCTCTCTTTCAGCCTTCAAGCAAGCTAGCTCTGCCTCAACTTCGCGGATTTTGTCATTCTTGCTCTGAATATCTATGTTCAAAGCATCATAAGCCACTCTGTGGCCATGCAGTGCAGGTTTTATGCCAGTCAAAAAGGCTTTCTCTTTGGCAACCTTCAGACTGTGTTCATGGAGGGCTGCATTATATGTAGTCTCTCGAGCAAGATAATCAGCTGTTAAGGCGTCATATTCTTCCTCGATGAGACTTTCAACAGTTTTACTAGATAGATTAAGATATTCTCTGATTGGCTGTTCAAGGTCTTTCACAATTTTCTCCAATGCGGCAGCTCTTTCAGTATCGTTGAACAAAGCAACGTTCTTGATGGTCGAAGCCATTGCCGTCTTCAGAGTCTCATAACTGAGGCCCTTATTTAGGACCATTGTTATCAAGGTTGCCAGGCTTTTATAAAAGGTGTCAGTATAAATCTCAATGAGGAGATCCATTTCTGTGCTGGAACTTGGCATGGCAACAATATCTAACAGATCCCTTTCTTGGAAATCAGGAACAGATGTTGGTGGTACAACAGTAGGATGAGACGAAGTCGTTGTTGCTACCACCGTTATAGCCAATTGATCCCTAGAAGCTTCAGGGATTATATCTCCAATCGGTGTAACAACAGATGGAGGTGGAGCCGATGATTACTACTGTTGTCTGGTTCCCAGGGACCTCAGTATCAACGTCTTCAATATTTGTCATTCCAGCCGTTTCTGGAGTTCTGACGGCGGTAATGTCGGTGGGTGTGATGACAACTACAGGAGCTGGTTCAGATTCTGACATTGGCTTGTCAGAAATTGGTACTGGATCAGTGACAACAGTAGAGGATGTTATTATTTCCTCAGTTTCTGTTGGAAGTTCAAGCATGCCTCCAACATCTCCTTCAATTGATTGCTCCACAGGATTTCCCAATGTTTCAGCTGTGGTAAAACTTTCTACAGCTAATTCTTTGTTCAAGTCTGGATCACCTTCAGTAGTTCCATCACCTACAGTGGGATCGACTCTAGTCTTCTCTTTGTGCTGATCCTCAACAAGAGAAGACAATTCAGATTGTGCTTGTTGTGCCTCAAGTGATGGAGGATGTTCTTCTTGAGGCTCCATCTCAGGTTTTTGCACTCCCCTTCTTCAGCATCTGAGTTTCCTGAAGAAGAAGCTTCCCCTTCATACTCTCATTTTCTTCATAGATTTCTTCTTCTTGAGGAGGAAGAACTACAGGATTTGGTGCAATTATGACATCTGCAAAATGAACAAAAATAAGTTAGTATACAAAATCATGATATATAATTCCATATAGGTTTTGTATAATACTTGGAATATGTGCATTTTTTCAAGATATGTATCATAATCACCATCCCAGTCATCATCCTCAAAGTCAAGAGCCGGTTCGTCAGATGGAATGTGATCTTGATCAGCAGTGGATACAGTAGTAGTACCCTCCGTAACTTGTGCCTTGGACGGCAAAGATAAATAAAGCGAGGTGCTAAGACGTCCAGGAGACAAAAGTGTTACAGCTCCTGATCCAACTGTCTGTGGAGGGGCTGAAGACCCTTCTCCAGGATGGACTGAGGAAGAATCGACGAGAGGATCTTCTTCAATATCCTCTTCTGGAGTGTGAACGCTTAGCTTGGAAGGTCCTTTTGTGGTAGACCTCTTCCTCTTTTCTGGAGTTTTTACTGGAGATGTGACGACTGCACTCTGTTTTCTTTTTCGGCCTTTACCAATAATGATAGGTTCTGCAGCTGGTTCTCTAACTCCTGTCGGAATAACTACTAAAAACGGATCTGGGATGCCAGTATCCTCAGGGATGTCTGCTGGTACCCTGACCTGCTCTTCAATATCTCCTTCTTTAGGCCACCTCAGACTACCCTTCATATTGTAACCATGGGCAAAGGAACGAATTGAAGCATAGAAGTGGGCATACGTATGGAGTATGTAGTTCTGTAGTGCTAGTGGCAATCGAAATTCTAAATTTAGCACCAGTCCGAGCAGCACCGAAATACCTCCAACCTCTAGCTCCGTCAAGTAATTTCCCATAGTAACGAAAATTAGTCAAAGGATTACCAACATGAAGTTGGTCGTACCCAAATTGGCGAGCAAATCTACTGGGTAAGTATGGTTCGAACGCACAATTATCTTCATTTCTGTACATTAGATGAGACGGTCTGATGCACTGAAGCCATCTAAAGACTGACTGTGGCAATACAACTCTTCCTTCAACTTCATCTTCAAACTGGATACTGAAGCAATCTGCTGGAACTTGCGGCCGGGTACAGAAGAAGTTCCAACCGTATGAATAATTCAAAACTGCTCGGGTATCTGCCATAGTCGTAGCAATCCATATAGCTTTGCTGAATTTTTGGAGGAAGACCTCCGCATCATCGCCTGGGCCCGGTGGTAATAATCTGCAGTTGTGATGCAACAACCAGCCCATCAGATAAGTGTAGGGCATCTCTACTCTAGGGAAAACATTCCGATGAGGAGCATTGTTGATTAACTCCTCACCGAAGGTTCTTAAACCTGTATTTATACGTATAGAGTAATCGTAGTTCTGTAGTGCTAGTGGCAGTCGAAATTCTAAATTTAGCACCAGTCCGAGCAGCACCGAAATACCTCCAACCTCTAGCTCCGTCAAGTAATTTCCCATAGTAACGGAAATTAGTCAAAGGATTACCAACATGAAGTTGGTCGTACCCAAATTGGCGAGCAAACCTACTGGGTAAGTATGGTTCGAACGCACAATTATCTTCATTTTTGTACATCAGATGAGACGGTCTGATGCACTGAAGCCATCTAAAGACTGACTGTGGCAATACAACTCTTCCTTCAAATTCATCTTCAAACTGGACATCGAAGCAATCTGCTGGAACTTGCGGCCGGGTACAGAAGAAGTTCCAACCGTATGATAATTTAAAACTGCTCGGGTATCTGCCACAGTCGTAGCAATCCATGTAGCTTTGCTGAATTTTTGGAGGAAGACCTCCGCATCATCGCCTGGGCCCGGCGGTAATAATCTGCAGTTGTGATGCAACAACCAGCCCATCAGATAAGTGTAGGGCATCTCTACTCTAGGGAAAACATTCCGATGAGGAGCATTGTTGATTAACTCCTCACCGAAGGTTCTTAAACCTGCATTTATCTGACATACCATGGCCGACAGCAGGTTGATCCTGACTTTAAAAACCAAACGTACTGGTGGCCATAGCACACTGCGATGAATTCTGTCAACAGTACCAATAC
The DNA here is from genome assembly GCA_029216955.1 of Iris pallida. NCBI lineage: Eukaryota > Viridiplantae > Streptophyta > Magnoliopsida > Asparagales > Iridaceae > Iris > Iris pallida. The sequence continues at coordinate 6,246,499 of JANAVB010007800.1, forward strand.
CCGGTACAATCCATCTTCTCAACCATAAAGAAAGAAAGCCTGCCAGCAAAGCTCTCCGTGAGATTTTCTGACTACCATATCTGAGGAAGCTCAAGGCTTCAGTTCCTGCAGGAAATTCCCCAGTCTTCGTAGACAGATATTTATTCGGGAATTTGTAAGTAACCATCATATCCCGAACCTTGTTAGAAGGGATTGTCAAATCTATGTTGATTACTGGAGCTTTGTTTTCTTGAAACCTTTTTTTATCTTCCTTGGATATCTTATCCTTATGGAAGAAAAGATAAGTCGTCCACTTGTTGATATACGCCAAATGGGATGTACTTCCATGCATCGTAGTACAAATCAGGTAGTGGCACAGTTCGTATGTCTCGATTAACTGAGGGTTAACTCCTCTGATTTTAGCAAGCTCCCTGTTGGAGGGAACGTATTCTTCATATGGGGCCTCCCCTATTGGCAGCTTCGAGATAAACTGCATCTCATGAAGGGCAAGACCCATTTCACCTTTCGGGGTGGCAAAAGTTCCAGTTGAACTTAAATATATCTCCATCAAGGCCAGAAATAAGTTTCCATTCGGAGGAATACCATAACTGGTGGAAGCTACTGCTTCGTACAAGCCAATATCTTTCAACTCTTCCTCAAAGTTCTTCATCATCCAAAGGCTTATCTGAATTCAACTCTGGTTGAATGGAGTCAACCATCCTGACAGTCTGGGGTTGGTTTGGGGATATAATACAGCTTCCCTATAAATTTATTGACAACATCGGGTTTGTACTGGCTGTATTAAACCCGAATCTTCGCTAGGATTAGAGCCTGGCATAAGGCCAAAGATAGAAGTAACACCTCCATTGGGAAACTAGCAAAGTATCCCATATCATTGGCACGCTCTCTTAAAAACAATTCTACCCGGGCGTCTATGACTACTGGGAGTCAAATTCCACAACATTTGTCGAGGATGAGTAGCATGGACGAATGCTGACAAAGGATAATCTCTGTCCATATCTGGAAGATACATGGCTCTATTTCCAAATTTAAAACCCAAGACTCTTTCTTGGGGTGTGTCTGGGATTTACAATCAATGGCATCTCCAAATAGAAAGGCTGGTTTTGCGAAGTGTTGTCCGTCTAGTGAACTCAACAATTCTCCATTTATCATGGATAGCAACAGTCTATCCCCTTGAGCTGCTATCAACTGTGCCCTCTCTGTCGGATACTCGGGGTTCGACTGAAGAAATTGGACATGAGATAAATCTTCCAAATAGTTCGAACCTACCATGCCAACTGATGATCCGAAAAGTTCAGCGAGGGGGTGAACTTGCAAATCCACTGGTGAAATAACAAAAGAGATCAAGTTAGTTCGAAGTTTTTTATTAAAGAGTTGATGAAAAGCTTATGAAGTCTTTGTTCGACAAAATCTCTCAAAAAGATAATGAACTTTACGCTACCACATAATAATATGAGTGTAATACAACTTTTTACGCTGGCATGTACGAACATGAGCGTAGTTAAGTTTTACGCTAGCACATTAACTGTGGGCATAAACCAAATTTTACGCTGACACGTATAATGTGGGCGTATTCTTGTTATCTTTTTACGCTAACACGTACAACATGGGCGTAAAAAGCTGAAAGTTTGGTTTATCTTCTTCTTCCTCGACGGATTTATTTTCTCCCAACCAAAGATTAGGATTTTTACCCATCATAGGCGGAGCCACGGCCGGGTTGGGATTTCGTTGTGGTAGCGATGACTGAGTAGGGGTTTTCAAATGATCAGTCGAGGAAGAATCAATGGCTGATTTCTTCCCCTTGCTACGGCGGCGGATGATTTTTTAGGAGCCATCAGATCAGAGTTTCGAAGAAAGAAAAGGCAAAGAGATTCAAGAAGATGAGTAAAAGTGTTTTCTCTCTCTGAAAAAGACCTATTTATAAGAGAGATTCAAAACCGACTGTTGGATATCCCTATAATTACGCCGTTGGACATCCCCGCTTTTACGCGGATGGCTGTTGCGTATCCCAAATTTTACGCTGGCAGGTCAAATCTTAACTTTTACGCTTCTGTTCAAAGTGTTTCAAATTTTGGAGATATTTGAAAACTTTGAAGGGGGTCTTGTAGGAGCGTAAAAAGTGCTTCAAAGCAAGAGTCATCACATTCATAAGTGATCAGTTTTCTACACCAAGCAAGAGCGGATAATCTCTTTTACGCCCAAGACTAGGCTAATCAATTTACGCCTAAGCAGGCTGATCATTTTACGCTTGGGTCCACACCGGTGGTTTTACGCCAAGGACAGAGCAGCCTCTTTTATGCTGGATAAAGCTGTCAAATCTCTCATTTAATACAAACTCTGACATGAAGATATTAATGATGGCATTTACCACAGAATTCAATGGAATTTGTCTTATACAAAGACCATTGTTGTCGTTTATGGGGGATCGAGCTACTTTACGCTCACTATATGGTTTCTTTTACGCACGGAGTTTTACATGAGTTCTTACGCTCATAAAACAATGTGTGCGTAAAGTCTATTTGAGCCATTTTACGTTCAAGGTTATTCAATAACCACTTTACGCTGGAAACTTATGACAGAGCTATTTTACGCTCATCTTACTGCTTTACGCCCAGAGGATGTTGGAGCTATTTTTACGCCCTATTCTTTCTGGCCAGTATGGAACGTGGTTTGCCTATATGGCCTTCATGCCATATATTTTGAAGAACGTGTGTACATGCATCCTATTCTCACTGAAATGATGGGACGCGTGTCAACGTATGCAAAGGATGACTCTGATCATGGGTGGCAATTGTTAGCGTAAAGACAGATTTTGATGCTTTTTTACGCACAGAAGCCCCAGTATATAAATAGACTCATTTTCTCAAAGAGACAGACAGGGAGAAAACAGGAGAGAATACAGAGATCAGGACTTCGAGATTTTGATCCTCCGGAGCATTCTTCTTCAACTTTTCTTTCAGAACAGAGTGAAGCAAAGCAGGAAAGCATTCGGCCTCGCCATCAGTGCCCAAGTGCGTCGATACCTTTCTGGTGACTTAGTTCTTCCAAGTTGTTCTACTTCAAGCAGTGATCTTCATCATCATCATATGGTCCAAGAAACAAAGTGATCATTTACGAATCAGACTTCCATAGCAATACTTTCCCAGAATCAAATTTGTACTTCTTGTACTTTTTTCGTTTTATTTTCAAAATCCAACCTTTTGTTTGGCAATTTTGTTAAGTGAAACACATGCTAGTTTAACATAGCGGTTATAGAGGTTTTCTATTGTGGATACAACAAAGTAGGCATTGGGCGGGAAGGACAATTCCTTAGCGTATGGGCTACTATACACTTTTCCTTGTGACCCGGATGCCGCTGGAGATACGGGGTTGATGACCCATTGATTACTGACGGCCACTGGCGTTCTGTGGAACGTTACGCTCTTATTGATTGGGCCTCTGGTGTCCCAAGGGGGGAACATGCCGATCCCATTTTAGCCAGGGCCCATGCGTAGGAAGGATTGTTCTTAACTACATTTCACTTAGAACGGTTAGGCACCTTTTTCCGTTAGGTATGAGTACTTTTGTTTGGGTACTTGTATCTGACCGTGGCTTAGAACAATAACTTGTCGTGGATTAGTTTGCCATATCTTATCTTTGTTTGGTTGTAGGTGTGGCTTACTACTCCGATGAGAAGGTATTGAACCTTGTTGGGGTCCGGATACCATATTAGATTCATAGCATGGAAAGATGCATCATCGTGAATTAGTTTACCATCTCCTGTCCTTGTTTGGTTGGGGGGATGGTATGCTAGTTTAATGGTGTGTATTGGACTATGTTATAATTCAATTGACTTATTTATTTGAGCAATTTATATTCAGTTATATTGGCATGATATTATGTGTCTTGTTACGTCCCTCTGAGGACCTGGTTATCTCCCCTGGTGTGTGCATGTCTTTCGCAGGTATTCTAGCCGAGGTCGTGGTCTTCTCCATTTATTCGAAGATGACGTGTCTTGGATCTATCCTACTATCTTCGTCATTTTGTATATTATATACCTCTTCCTATTATTTTGTTGTTAGTGGATGTGTCTCCACCCAACATGTTGTATCAAGATAATTTATTATCATTATATGATATCTTTTATTCATTTATTTGTGTAGATGAGATTAGTCATGGTTCTACTACATTTTACAGCTTACGTATATTATTACGGCTGGCGTGTCTACGTTCCTAGTACTACGTATTTTGGGACTGGGGCGTTAAATTTTGGCTTCCCTGCAGGCAGGTGAGCGAGTCTAGAGTATGCATATGGGTGTGGCAGCAGCTAGTATGGGGAGTGTAACCTGTATTCGGTTATGTAGAGGTTTGGACATATTTGTGTGTGAATTAAGGAGTGTATAGTTTTCCTTTGGGGTATTCTAGTATATCAGCATGAGGGTCTTTTGTATGGTGTGTGTGTGTGCGCGCGCGCGGCGTACGTGCGTGCATGCGTGCGTGTGTGTGTATGTGTGTTGTATAGAATTTCAATGTGTGTTGGAAAGGGGGAGGGAAAGAGTGCATAGGATGGCAACAGTGTGTGCCATGTGCACACATAAGCTGCAGGGGAGATTTCCCCTTTGGCCTTGGCTTGGTTTAGCCCCTGTGTTGCACAGGAAGGAGGATACTTGCAGGGGGGCAGCAGGCCAGTGTAGGCAGTAGGGAGTGAATCCTTGTAAAGCAGGGCAGTAGGGGCCTTAGGCCACCTACAGGCAGCCAAGAATGCCATTGTTTGCAGCAGGGATTTGGCTCCCTGATTGCACAGGGAGCAGGAGCAACAGTAGGTAATAGGTGCAGGGGATTTTCCCCTTTGGCAGGCACAGGGCCTGTCATGTACACAAGTTACACATGCAGGCAGTGGCAGTTGCAAGCACAAGCAACAGCAGGTTAGTATATGTTAGCTTGATTTGTTAAGTGATTGCAAGTTATATACTAGCTTGATGATAGTTGGTTATCTAATTAGTTATATATTAGTTTTAGAGACTACTAGTTCTAGTTATCTTGATATATCACTTAGGTGGATTTAAGTTAAGGTATTGAGTATCTAATACTTGATACTAGGAGTAGTGAGGGGTAAACTAGAGTTTTGCTAAGCTTTGTTGATAACTAAGTATTAGGATAACCAATTAATGTGTATCTTGTGTGAATAGTACACTAGGCTACTAAATATCTATGTATATAGTATATATATTAGTATGTAGTGTATATGGACACCAAGGGTATCCTAGTATCCGACATCTTAGATATTAGTGTTAGTTAGCTAGTTTAGTTAGATTTGACTTGTATTGGCTAGTTAATAGCTAATATTGGTCAAGTTGACTAGTTAGACCTATAGTTGACTAGTTTGACTTTAAGTTGACCAGTTTGGCCGATAAAAGACCTAGAAGCATATATTTAACTCATCTAAATATGTTTGTCATTCTAAAACACCAAGTAACTTTGAAAATTCATAATAGGTCTTTGTGATGCCATTTTAGACTTCAATCCTCACATTCATTGCTCTGGACCACAGGCGACTACATTCTCTGATAGTTTCCATTATTTAATATTTTCTATGATACATATTTATATTAGTGTTTTGTTTGATTCCTGATACGATGGATACACGGATTGGTATTGTATGAATTCATTATCTTGAGATACGTAGTTTCAGGCCTATTGACTTTTTTTGGACTAATGGATTACTAGACTAATGTATTTTCTGGCCTAATGATCTATTCTGGACTATTGAGATTCTGTGTCGGAACCTGGATCCTGGATCCATAAGTACTAGTCGGACAAGAAAATACCTAGAGACGTGTGAACATACTCTTTCTATCCAATGGTCTTACTGAAATAATAATAGCCATACACGACACGTGTGGTTTGTCGGATATTACCCCTAACCATTCACATGTCAACTTGGTATTTCAAAACACTAGTTTATATACAGCATTTTCTGGATTATTCTATACTTGTTGGTTGTATACTTGCATGACGGGTTTTCTAGTTATCACACATTTTTTGTCTTTACATTCTTACATGTTCTCCTTATTATTTATTGTTTCTTATTTATCTGTTCTTCTATTTTGTACATTGCCCCTTATAAATTGCTCATCAAGTGTTACATTATTATTTACTATTTCATAGCACTTATCAATTAATTGGAACTGCTATTGGGTTATACTTCGCTCCATCCTGACTGGATATATTTTTTAGATGGCATAGAGGACTATCGTCCTACATACTATGGACCAGGAGTAACGAGGGATACACCCAGAAGCCTCAGGAGGATCCTATCCAGTAGAGGTGTCCTAGTAGTGGCATAGAGCTTAGCATTTCATATTGTATTGGTGTTCCAAATATGAGATTGAGTTGTATTATTTTGGGAACTTATACATTTTATTGTTATTGTAGATTGTTAGACTTGGAGTTTATTGTAGTTATTCTCGACTTGTGATTTGTGATTTTCTTCCTTTATCATTATCGTGCCAATCATCTACCTTATAGTTTATTGTGATTGAGTATCATTTCATTATTTTTTGTCCTCTGTTCGGATTTGAGACATTGACAGGTTTATATATATTGTGTGTGAGAGATAGATAGTACTGTTGACCTACACAGCGTTTTACTGTCAATACTGCGGCGTAGGCTGGACGTACCCACGTACTCGTGCCCCTATATCCTGTGCGGGTTATGACATACCTACCGCTACCGATCTGGACAATGGATGGGCCACTTTGCCTAAACTTAATTAAGAAAAGACTAGTTGGATGAGAGGTTTTTGTGCTTATGTTGTTATTTGTTTAAATTAAAGGATAAGCAAGTTGTGATATAATGATCTTTACGTCATGCCTTAGCCGACGTTACTAATATGCTGAATTTTATTCATCAGTAGTCCTATAGATTTTTTTTATCTGATCTATTTTTTGTTGGGTTTTGGTCTTTTACAAAGTGAATTTTAGTCCCACATCGGCTAGACCAAAGGAGTTGTATCTCTATATATTAGCTTTGCTAGTTTAGAGATGCACATATGGTGTGGAGGTGCACATGGGTGTGCCATGTGGGGTTATTTTTCTAATGGAAAAAAGGCTAAAACAATTGAAAGCATTCATGCTTTTTGCTCTTGGAAAATTTATTTCCATGGGAGCTAAGCCCCGTAGGGCTTAGCGACTCGGACTCGGACTCGGGCTCATGGGCTCATGAGGCGTAATGTGGCATTTTGTTGGCGCACTTTGCACTTAGCACGTCAGCATCGTCGCTAGGCGCATAGTGCGCTTTAGTTGCGCTCGTTGCACAAGTCACTTGCGCTACCATGTTGTGCGCCACAGGCTGCGCGACCAGGGTGCGCACCAGGCTGCGCGACCAGGTTGCGCACAGGTTGCGCCGGGTGCGCCGGTTGCGCTCGTTGCGCACGTTGTGCAAGTTGCGCGCGTGGCACACGTTGCACGAGTGGCGCAAGGTGGCACAGGTCGCACAGGTTGCGCAGGTTGCGCAGGTTGTACAGGTGCAGAACACTGGAAAGCTGTGAAACGGGTTATGAGATATCTCAAGAAGACTCAGACATATGCACTGTACTACAGCGAAGATCCGCCGGTAGTGGAAGGCTTCAGTGATGCCAGCTGGTGCTTAGAGGTGGAGAGCGAGAGGTCCACAGGTGGATTCATTTTCACAATGGATGAAGCTGCTATATCGTGGAAGTCGAAGAAGCAGACTATGCTCTCGCAGTCATCCATGGAATCTGAGTTCTTTGCACTTGATACCGCAGCCGAGGAAGCAGAATGGCTTCGGGAGCTCATGTATGATCTTCCAGTGGTTGGGACACAAATACCGACGATACCGATATACTGCGACAACCAGGCGACTGCGGCGATGGCATCAAATGACCTCTTCAACGGAAAGAAGAGGACTGTGCGGTTAAAGCACAGGGCAGTACACGATCTTATCAAGAGAGGTGTTATTGCAGTGATTGATGTTCGGAGTCAGAAGAACCTGGCGGATCCGTTCACCAAGGGCCTCAAGTGCCAGCTGGTCGATGACACAGCTTGTAAAATAGGCTTGAAGGCATTCTGATATTGTATTATTATATTCTACCATAAAGTTTTATGCTAATAGTTCTAGCTTTTGGTTCAAGGGAGGACCTCTAATCGGAAGAATATCAGGAACGGTGGGTACATGTTCTATTGGGCATGGAGAGGTTACGGACCTATAACCACTGTTGTCTACTGTTGTTTTCTGCGGAAAACGATTCCTGTGGGAAGGTTGGCTTAATTGCCTTAATGAGTTCTCAGGCAGAGTGAATGCCTGGTGTGCTTTACAGGAAGCACGGTAGAGCAGCACTACAAGGAGTGAAACTCCATGCTACAGTAGGGTGACTCCACAATGAGGTTCCTATATGTGGGGTGTTGCCCAGGAATAGGATAAAGCCTCAACTTTGCAGGCCAAGTCACAGCAGCGTAGCACCGTAAATAGGCAGTTAGCCTAATGTTGTATGTTAAAATAAAGAGGGGTATAGTCAGCACTACAAAGAGGAGGAGTTCCTCATGTTACAGTGGCACGACACCACGATGAGGTACCCGGTTAGGGATAAAGCCTCGACCTTGCAAGCCATGTCGTTGCGGCGTAACACCGCAAGGGAGCCTAAGGCTTCATGCTGGGTAGTTTGGCACTACAAAGAGGCGGTTGCCTCATGCTACAGTAGTATGATACTACGATGAGATTCCCGGTACGGGGTAAGGCCTCGGCTTTAAGCCATGTCATAGCAGCGTAGCACCGCAAGGGAAGCGCAAAGCGCTTCATGCCATGTCTCTTTATAATGAACTCACCTATAGTGTATGGACAAAGAGATATCAGGCCGTCTCTTGATGGTAAACTTGTAGACGCCCAAAATTATACACTGAAACCAGGCTGGCACAGGGCCTTTAATGTGTAGCCAGAAGCACATGTAACTACATTATGTGAGTGGGAAGAATTTCAGCTATGATAAGAATTCAAGGCTTAGTCCATTCTTGTATTATAGTCTGTTGTTTGAACCATGCGGAAAGATTCAAGTCGTCAGTGACATCTCTCCTAATGCATGATGGACAGTTACTGTGGGGAACACTTATACTCATATATATAGATATATGTGGGGGATTGTTGGGTTTTGGTCTTTTACAAAGTGAATTTTAGTCCCACATCGGCTAGACCAAAGGAGTTGTATCTCTATATATTAGTTTTGCTAGTTTAGAGATGCACATGTGGTATGGAGGTGCACATGGGTGTGCCATGTGGGATTATTTTTCTAATGGAAAAAAGGCTAAATCAATAATTGAAAGCATTCATGCTTTTTGCTCTTGGGAAATTTATTTCCATGGGAGCTAAGCCCCGTAGGGGCTTAGGACTCGGACTCGAGCTCATGGGCTCATGAGGCATAATGTGGCATTTTGTTGGCGCACTTTGCACTTAGCACGTCAACATCGTCGCTAGGCGCATAGTGCGCTTTAGTTGCGCTCGTTGCGCGAGCCACTTGCGCTGCCACGTTGCGCACCACAGGTTAAGCGACCAGGGTGTGCGCCAGGGTGCGCGCCAGGCTGCGCGCCAGGCTGCACGCCAGGTTGCGTGCCAGGTTGTGCACAGGTTGCGCCGGGTGCGCGGTTGCGCCGGTTGCGCACGTTGGGCACGTTGCGCAAGTTGCGCGCGTGGCGCACGTTGCGCGAGTGGCGCAAGGTGGCGCAGGTCGCAGGTTGCGCAGTGGCGCAGGTTGGCGCAAGTGGTTCAGCGCGCGGAGTGCAAGGTGCGCGGGGTGCGCGCAGTTGGCACAACTTGCAGTAGAACGTACGCTTGCACGTTCTGGGCGGTTGCTACATGTTCGGGGTAGTTTTTACCACGTCCCTAACTTTGTGGTAACCGAACAGTTGCTGCAGGGCCTAATAAGGCTTCCTCTCTCTCACAAGGCATAGATATATATACAAGTAAGAGAAGCCACCACAGAAAGTTTACAAAGTGTTTTTTAACACAAAAACAGAGAATTCAGAAGTGTTTTTTAACACTATTCTGATCGGAATTTGCTTGCGAATTCCAGCAGCCTTCGAGAGAGAGGAAAGGCGCCGCACCAGCGTTGCTTTTGCACACGGGTTCGTGTCCATCCGAGGAGTCAGAAGAGCAGGAGTGTTCCAAGTTCTCCGACGAACTTGCTGGTTCCTGGAAGCTGTTCGTGTAGGACGAATAAAGCTTTGAGCAACGGTGATTATTCATCCCAGCAGGAGATCTTCCATCTTTCGCCAATCATCTTCTTCATTGCTGCCAGTAATTCTGATTGTATCTTCTTTTTAGAAGTACTACGATCGATTACTGTTGATTACGAAATCTTTTTAGATTCTCGTAATTCAAGATCACCTTCCTTGAAGTGTTGATTTGAAACATTGTCTTTACAATCGTTTCATATTCTCAAGTTTTCCATCGAAAAATTGTGCCCCGGCACTAACTTTTTTTGTTTCTCCATTTGGATACCTTGGTTTAGACTTGGAATTCAAATTATTTTTTAGTTCGGTATCTAGCATATTCACTTTGTTAGTGTTTCTTGCTATATCTTGATGATAACAACTTGTTTTGTATCTCAAAAAAAAAAAAGTTGTTTCATGCCAATCCATCGTTCGTATGTTGCATGATGACATCGTTCTTGATTTATTTGTTAGTAATTCATGATATAACTATATTATCATAACCTATTTCCAAGCAACCTGATCTGAATTCATGTTCTTTTTAATTATGTGAAGCTATATCGTCTTAATCTTTCGTTTGATTATTGAACATTTTTGAAGTCTTTTTGATCACTGAATATCCTTTTCCTATGAAATAGTAAATATATGTCTCTTTATGAGTTATTTTCATTTAGTTGGTGTTTTACTTTTCATGTGGTTGTATGGCTTGTATGTTCTGTATCTGTGATCGACTCTTTGAAGACTGTATCATGTATCAGTGAATCTGTACAAGGACTGCTTGAAGTGATCATAATATGGATATAAAACTAAATAGCTAACTAATCATTTGATACATGAGCAATTTAATAATGATGTTACTCTATAACTAAATATCCTAACTTCAGATACTAAGAAGCAATAACACTCTTAACCACCATCCTGTAAATAGTGAGGAACAATGTTGCATGAACATGGATACAGATATACGGGATACATAAATTTTCAAATAGGTATAGTAGTCCTCTATGTTGTACGAGTATGGACACGAATACATGTACAAACACGATAAGGACACCACTTTCATGTGTTGATGCAGTATAGGCGAGGAATAATCTAGATCCACGAGCTAATATCTTAGCTTTACTTTGTAATTATGTGCAGTTGAAATTGTTATGACTGGTGAAAGAAAAAGGATCTTATATACTCAAAACTTCAAAAGCTAGGTATTAAATGTAGGACTAAAAAATTTCAGATCATGTCGGTGCCTCTATATGAACAATATCCGAAAGTTATCTTTGATGTCTAGTTGGCCGGTGGGTAAGTTATCTTTTAGCTACACAGTTTAAGGCCATAAAAAAGGAATAACCTCTGTGCTCTACTAGACTATAACATAGTCTATATGAGTTGTTCCTTAAAGAAAAGGCTAAATACAATTGAATTCCCTTCGATTGCAGATAAGTAAAGAACAATATCCGAAAACTATATATGATGCAGTTTCTTCCATATTACCTATTCACATTTGGTATACAATTTTAGTCACATTTGGTATACAATTTTATGTATCAGTGCACTCTCAGATAGTATATCTTTTAACAAGTTAGCTTTACAATTTTAGTCACATAAAATTTATTCAGACTAATTAAGAAATAGTATCAAGCACCATGCAGTACTAAAGGAAGAAGCAGTCTTAAATAAATTGGAATCCATGCAAGATACCTAGTGCCGTACTTTCGATTTTGAGACTGAGGTAAACTCTAAAAGTGGTGCCCTCAAAGTTTAATGTTCATATCATATTATATTGTACTAGTGCTCTGCAAATGGAAAGTTTTTTTACCAAATTATTTCTTACTAGAGGCATGTTTGCTTATCTAGATACGAACACTATGCAATCAAATGAAATTATCATAATTTTTCAACAAATAATAATAATTAACAACAAATCAACAACCAACAATAAATATAAAAATATTTTATTTCTCAGATTCTCTATTACTTGATTTCAATCTTAATAGAAATAACTATGCAATAAATGACAAAGTTGTTTTTTTTTCCTTCAATGAATTGATCTACCACATATAAAGATAATCAACAACTTAATATATATAATATATATATTATATATATATATATATATATATTAATAAATTATAAAACTCACCTACCGAACAGTTACTGATTCTAGACTTCTAGTAGGTCTTTTAGTCGAGGAGCCGACCAAAGGGATTCTCTTTCTAAAAAAAACCTACAAAAAAATACAATTAGGACATACTTGTGGAGGAAATTTTTATCAATAAATTACAAAAAAGAAACAATTAGAACACACCTAATCATCAATATTACAAAAATATATATAATAAATTATAAAACTCACTTACACAAATATAAATTAATAAATAGTGGTTGCTTTGATAATTTTTAATATTATTCTTTAGTTATTTTTTATGATAATATTAATAACTATTAACTAAAAAGCCCTGAAGCATCAAGCATGGAGGAAACTTTTAGGGTCCGATAGATGTGTACTGTAACAAATTTATCAAAAACTATCAAAAATATTAATCTTTTTTAACAACTCACCTGCGAAGCAATCAGCAACGTGGAGAAGGAAATGAATAAAGGAAGTGCTTGGAGCCAACAATGAGACTATGAAAGAATGCTTGTTTTCTTTTGAATATATAAAAAAGGAAGTGTTTGTCCCTCAAGTACATCCGGCCAGAAGCAAACAATTACAAACCCTAATAAAGTATTTCAATTATAAGGCCTTGGTTTGCTTTGCTGCACACAAAGAACTCAATCGGACCCAATTGCAATAGACTATATTATACATATATAGTAAAAAAAAAAAAAAAATTATGCCCCTAAAATTTTTGGGTCCGAGACAAGTGCCTCATGGACTTCCTACTAAGTCTGGCCCTGAAGATACCCTCTGATTACAAAGGCATAAAAGTCTTGAACAAGATGCTCTCTGATTTCAGATTTCTGTACTATTGACTATCATAACAATGTTGTTGGATTAATAACTTGTGATAGTTTCATGAATATGTTTTCTTTCTTTCCTACATCTATGCATATGTAACTCCACAAGCTAGTCAAAACCATAGTCTCACTTTCTAAAGGCATAATATGACTCTCACGCTAGGACCATATATGTTGGTTCACTGGGACCTTCACTAATACATGATACATAAAAAATTTAGAACTGCAAAATCTAGGGCCATTTCTCTCTGTTGATGCAACATAGGTAAGGTCATAACTATGATCTTGACATGTACAATACGGTTAGGGGAAACAGATTTTTTTTAAAAAAATTTAGGATACATAGACACGGATAATATATATATTATATATATATATATATATAAAGTAAGGATTTGTATCCTTATTGGGATAAGTGCTCAAGGGAAAAAAAAGGTTTTTTTTTAGGGGGGGCACCACCACTTCTACTAGGGGGCAGCCCAAATTTTTTTGAAAAAATTACAAGTTTGCCATAGGTTTTTGTTACTAGGGGCAGCCCATAATTCACTATAAAAGCCAAACTTGTTTTATTTCTTCTCTCTTTCTTCCTCTATTACTTCTCTTCCTCCACTCTTTTTTCTCCTCCTCATAGAAACCTAGAATTAACCTAACCTAGGTAAATTGTCCCCCCACCTAAATTTGTTAAAATTTGGTGAAATATCTAGTAATAATGTCAATCACTTCTCCCATTTATTTGTAAGTCGTCGAATTTATTTTGTGTAATGTTTTAACCTAAATTTTACATATAAAAGTTGAATTTTGTGTTTAATGTAGAAAGAAATAGAAAATGGAACAACCCGGACCATCAAATGCTGGATACTCTCCTCCCACAACGTCCGAAGAACACTTTGATGCATCGGAAGGCCTCGTGGTAACTACACTTTAACTTTATTTCGGATGAAAAATCGGACTTTGACACAGAGGACTGCCACTTCTCTGGCAGTCCCTCTCATGGATTTGGACTGCCAGGGATGTGGCAGTCCTATATATGTGAGGGACTGCCACATCTCTGGCAGTCCTATATATGTGAGGGACTGCCACATCTCTGGCAGTCCTTTTTAATTTCATATGCTTACATTTTGGCTTTATGTAGTTGTTTAGTTTTGACTTTTAACTTCTATTGTAGGAGTTGCGATCTTCCGATGTTGCGGTACATGCTCCAATTGCAATCGATGTAGTAGGCATTTATTTTGGACCGATCTTTCGTTTCAATCAAGCGACGATGCGGTACAATGGTGTCGAGAAGTTGGACGAAAACAACTTAGTTCTAGTGATATCCAGATCGTGCGAAATCGCCCGGGACGACACAGTGTGATGGTTGGCTGTGAAAGAGGTGGTGTTTCAGATCGCACAAGAAAGACACAGTTATCCAAAATAAAGTTCCAAGAAAGAAAGCTGGAACGAGGAAATGTGGTTGTCCATTCACGATCCAGATTAGAAACGAAGAAGAAGGGAAGTGGTCAGTACAAGTGAAGAATGGAACCCACAATCATGAGATTGCCGAGACACTATTGGGTCATCCGTATGTCGGACGGTTGAACCCTACGGAGAAGAAGATAGCCGAAGACTTGTCCACTTCGGTGTTGCACCGAGACAAATATATTCAGTCATACGGCATGAAGATGAGAAGAACATGTCTACGATGAGGTCAATATACAACGCCCTATCTTCTTCGAACGCTGTCCGGACCAAATCAAGAATGGCGATGCAAGAAGTGCTGAAGTTGCTTGCCGATAATCATTACGTTGAGTTCCATAGAAGACATCCCCAGAGTAATGAAGTATTTTCAATCTTTTGGGCTCATCCAGATTGCACAAGTCTGGCCAGGTCTTTTGCCGACGTGTTAGTCCTTGATTGCACGTACAAGACCAACAAGTTCAAGATGCCTCTCCTTCATATTGTCGGATTCACCTCTACTCGAAAAACATTCCCGGTGGCATTTTGCTTCATGAAGAGTGAAAAACTTGAAGACTACACATGGCATTGGAGAAACTGAAAACACTTTACACCGGCCGTCATACAGAGCCGTCAGTTCTTGTGACCGACAGAGAGTATGCCCTAATTAATGCTATTCGCATTTTTTTCCTCAAGCGGATACATTGCTATGCACTTGGCATGTCAATCGTAATATTCAAGCCCAATGTAAGTTGAAGTTTCAGAAGGAGGAAGGTAAAATTGACATGCAAAATTTTCAAGAATTCTCCAATGACTGGAATTGTGTGTGGCGAGCCTCTACGATTGACAGTTACGACGCCGCATGGTACATGTTCAAGGAAAAGTGGAGGCGAGGGAGCCGGCATGTTTCATACATCAAAGATACATGGCTTGAACCGCACAAAGAACACTTCGTCTTAGCATGGACGAATTTGGTGAAGCATTACGGCACGACAACTACCAACCGTGTCGAAGGAGCACACTCTGTAGTGAAGAGACAACTAAAATCATCTCTCACAACTTTGTCTCTGTTTGGCAAGCTATACATCTATTGGTAGAGCGGACGGTGAATGAAATTAAGGCATCATTTGAGATGAGCTTAAATATAGTCAAGCATGAGCATAGAAAGGATGTACTGTTAGATGCTTTAGTTCGCGTGGTATCTCACACGGCGTTGACATTAATATGTGATGAGATTGAAAGGTCAAAGTATGTCGGGTTTATCCCCAGGTTTGCGGGTGTGTACATCGACATACACTGGGCCTCCCTTGTGCACATCAGATTAATGAATATCGCCGTGAATCCATTCCTATTCCAGTAGAAGCAGTCGATCAACGTTGGAGGCATTGTCTATGATGCCTGTGGTGAAGACGGACGATGATTTCTTCTCTTTGACACAAGTGAAACTTCTCCACGCAAGGTGGTTAGCCTCAGTAGCAGCGGAGCGGCAGTCCATTGAGCTTAAAATCCAAGAAATTGCATGTCCGGTCACTACTAGAATGCATGAGCCGACCGTTGTTTCCAATCCTAAAGGCAGGCCTCAAACAAGATTGACTAGTTCACAGAAGAGAAGGCTGGAGTCAACTAGGAGAGATCCATCGTACTTTGAGCATGTTGAACGAAGCTTACAGCAAGCTCCGCCCGACGGAAGGGCAAGCTTGTCGTTCGCCGAAAAATGGAGAAAATTGACCTCCCAAGAAAAGATACAGTTGCAAGCCAAACAACGAGTTTGTATATTGACAAATTTTAACCTGCGCTTCGAAGTTACATTTGGTCTATTGTCGATGTCCCCGGTGATGGCCATTGCGGATTTCATGCCCTTGCAAGGCATCTTGGTTATGATGACAAAGACGGATGGAGACGGGTGAGGCAGGAGCTGTACGAGGAGTTAGAGACTCGTCTTCCATTCTACTCCCGCATCCTAAGCGAAGAAACCGTTGCAAGTTTGTTGTTAAGTATCCCTTGCACCGACAGTGTTACCGGGACAGACCACTACATGTCAGTCCCGTCTGCCGGCTATTTATTTGCCAATAGGTACATGATACCTGTTGTACTTATCTCGCCGGATATTAACAATACATTCTTTTCGATGTGCGCTCCTCCGACGGACCACGGAGTGTCTAACCTATGTACTATAGGTCTGATCGGGGATCACTTCGTTATACTAAAGATGATCGCTCATTCTCCGATTCCTCCACCTTCAACAGTTTGGTACAAAAGAGCACCGGTCGAAGCCATCGCTTGGACCACACCTTTCGTTGACCAGATCAACCATTGTAAGAAGTTGTTGAAGATTGAGGAGCCAAAGACTTACCTGCTGACCACTACGACACGTCGAAATCGACTAAGTATATATATTTACAGTTTGACATTTTGTATATGGAGGACCACTTTTGTATACAGTGAAATATGAAGTCCAGTAATAATATGGAGTAAATTTTGAGTTATATGTGTTTACCTGTGCCTACCTGTGTTATATGTCTCTACCTGTGTTATATGTGCCTACCTGTGTACTATATGTGCCTACCTGTGTTATATGTGCTTACCTGTGTGTTATCTGTGTTATATGAGTGTACCTGTGTTATATGTGTTCACTGTCACAGCGTTTCAGTTTGAGAAACTCTGTCACAGAGTATCAGTATCAGGACTGCCACATCCATGGCAGTCCTACACTGAAGTAGGACTGCCTGGGTGTGGCAGTCCTAACTAAAACTTGCTGTTACAGCAAGTTATAGTTAGGACTGCCAGCTCCCTGGCAGTCCTACTTCAGTGTAGGACTGCCATGGGTGTGGCAGTCCTAGCTCTGAAACTCTGTGATGAATTTATGTGTGAATGAAATCATCACAGAATATTTATCTAGGACTGCCACACCCAGGGCAGTCCAACACATGTGAAGGACTGCCCTGGTGTGGCAGTCCTAGATAATGTTCTGTGATCAAGTCACAGAACAATTCATCTAGGACTGCCACACCCAGGGCAGTCCTTCACATGTGTTGGACTGCCCTGGGTGTGGTAGTCCTAGATGAATATTCTGTGACTGATCACAGAACATTATATCTAGGACTGCCACACCCAGGGCAGTCCAACACATGTGAAGGACTGCCCTGGTGTGGCAGTCCTAGATATATTCTGTGATCAAGTCACAGAACAATTCATCTAGGACTGCCACACCCAGGACAGTCCTTCACATGTGTTGGACTGCCCTGGGTGTGGCAGTCCTAGATGAATTGTTCTGTGACTTGATCACAGAACATTCATCTAGGACTGCCACACCCAGGGCAGTCCAACACATGTGAAGGACTGCCCTGGGTGTGGCAGTCCTAGATGAATAGCCCTGTACAGAACATTTCAACACAAGTATCCAACACATATCCAACACAAGTATTTTTTTACACAAGTATCCACACATATCCAACACAAGTGTTTGTTTTACACAAGTATCCAACACATATCCAACAGAAGTATTTCAACACAAGTATCCAACACATAACCAACACAAGTATTTCAACACAAGTATCCAACAACATGTTCGACACCCAAAAATATCAACATCCAAAATATCAACATCCAAAATAGCCAACTTCAGACAATCAAACAACAACAAGTTTGTAAAATATTCAAAATCATACAATCAGACATCAGACAATCATACTACATATCATGGCGGGCCTTCGAACGAGACTCCGCATTACGCATGAATGGGAACTCAACCTCGTCGTCGATGCGCTCAAGCTCGTTGGCGACCAAGGCACTAGTGTCGACCAAGACACTAGTGTCACTTTGGCAAGCGCTCTGAAGTGTCTTGGCCAGTTCCTTCGCCCTTCTAGACTGTAAATGAAAGTATAATTGAATTTAGTCTACAAACATGAAAATTTCAAACTAATTACTAATGCGGAACTCACCATCTTCACCAATGAAACATACAAGATGTTTTTCGAAGGAAGATTTCCAACAGCTACTACGGCCTCGGGACCCGGGTTTGTAGGGTTCAACAACTTAGGATGTCCGACCCGACGGAAGTACGGCATGTAGTCCTCGCTGCAGTCGACCATCTGGGTGACCGGTTGACTCTCATCTTCCCCAAGCAGGTGCCTTTGCCACTCGGAGTAGAAGTCGGTCACCCAGTCGAAATACGCCGATTTGTAGTTCAATGGTTGGGTCCTGCGGGGAGGTTCCAACATCTTTAGTGTACGCTTCGACACACTTTGCACGAAGCCAAACTGCCGAAGTACACGATCAGGCATGTACGGCTCCGTGATATCATAGCATGTGATCATGACATGAAATGAAGAAGCTTGTTGGATGGCACGACTCCCCTCGCAAAAATCTCGGTATGGATCCCAAAATATCTGTAGAAAACAGTTAACAGCAAAAAAAACTTAACATGAAAAAATAAGTCCCAATTTATTACCTCTTCTGGTACCAAATTGTCAAGTACTTCACGAATGGAAGCCAGTATTTGCTAATCTTTGGTTTCCACCTGGGCCGGCCTCCATCGAGCCACTCTAGGAAGCTGTTCAAAATAGTTTGGGTTCAGGTCACCCCGCCTGAGCATCGGAAAGTGCTCGTATATCCATGCCTATTCAATTTATAAGTTAATAGTCACAAAATATAAACAACAAAATAAGTATACGAGATTAAATTGTTAGAATTTTTTACATGTAGCAGAGTTTGGCATCCGGCAATTGTCTTAGTCCCGACACGGGATGCGATGCCGAGCTCGCGGTAAAGATAGGCGAGAATACCGCTACCCCACGATATATCAATGAAGTCATCCAAGGACAATAAATTGAGCATGTACCTCGCATGTATCGAGGTTCCGGACTTGTCCGAAATGCCCACCGTTCCTAGGACGAACAGCATGTAAGCACGGGCCACCGTGTCGACCAACTCATCATCATCCTCATCCAATTCCATATTCGTGAAGTGCTCCACCAGAAATGACAGAGGAATTCCATATGATTTCTTGAAGCCGGAGAGTTGTAAAACTAGTTTCCTCAAGTTCAAGGTTACTTGAGACAAACTTGACGATCTTCGAGTACTATTTTGTGGATTTTTCATTTCTGTAATATTCTTTGGTCATGACGCGACCGGTAACTGGTAGCTCCAGTATCTGGTAGACGTCGTCAAGTGTAATGGTCATCTCCCCGCATGGAAGATGAAACGTGTTGGTCTCCGGGTGCCATCTCTCCACAAAGGCAGATATGAGGGCACTATCCATTGTCCTATAGGCATAATCTGCCAAATTATGCAAACCGTTCGGTACGATTTTAACCTGGACGGCCTCCGATAAGCTTATAAACGGCCAAGACACGATTTTTTTTCCGTGACTCACAGCCCTAAGGATACGATATGTCCTCTGTATATCAAACATATAAAAACATAAAAAATATGAAATACATATAGATATCATATACTAAACTGGTAGCTTACAAAAGTAATGTACATACCGGGTTCTTCCATATTGCATATGCAATATGGTTCTCAAAAGAAGCCAACATTGAGCAACCTGGCGGACGGACATGCGGCTCAGAAGGACCGGCCTCCTCAGATGGAGCAGAACCACCTTGACGTGGCGGACGGACATGCGGCTCAGAAGGACCGCCCTCCTTAGATGGAGCAGAACCACCTTGACGTGGTGGTAGGAGTTGGCTAATTGGCACGTCGTCGTCATCACTGGAAGAAGAGAAGGAGTACGAGCTCGTTGCTTCGACCGAGCTTGTGGTTCCGGTGGCGGTCTCCGTGTCCCAGACCGACCTTGGCGCGCCGGTTCGAAAATTGTAATCGGACGCTCAAGAGGACGTTCCGCGCGTTCCTTCCACTTTGACGCGGTGAGGCGTATTCTTTTTGGTGCGTCCGGAGGACTGTTACCCCTATAGAACAATGGATTGTGCGACCGTACAGTTAATAAATAATGCAAACTAAAATAGAACTGTTACCCCCCTATCCTCCACCCCCAGACCACAACTAAAACTGAGTACAGTAGGACTGCCAGGCATGTGGCAGTCCAATTGCAAACAAGGACTGCCACAGTCCTGGCGTCCTCTATTGAAAGAGGACTGTCAGGACTCTGGCAGTCCTTGTTTACATGTGGACTGCCACATGCATGGCAGTCCTACTGTACTCAGGGCCGACAGACAAACGACTCGCTAGTTTGTCGTTTTCTAGGGTTAGGGTTTGAAGAAAAATTGTGGGTTTGTCGTGTTCGAAAATGCCATTCATAAACCCTAAAGACATTCTAAACCTAAATTATCAAAAGTTTTTAGAGAATTAAAACTATTCGAGGGTTTCGAATAGAATGTAGAAAATTATAGAAGAAATTATGGAAGAACGTACCTAGAATCTGATTTCTTCGACTTGTGTGTCATCTCGTCGAATGTAGGAGTGTTCTTGAAAAAAATTTGGTGGAGGAATTAGGATTAGAGTGGTGGAGGAAAGACTAGGGTTTTGGGAGAGGGAGAGAGAGCTCTTCTTTTTTTTCTTTTGGAGGAGAGAGAGAGGCAAATGAGGTTTGGGGAGGAAATGAGAGTTTGGGGGGTTGGGCTGCCCCCTAGTAAAATCTCCACTTTTTGGGCTGCCCCTAAGTAAGGGCTGCCCCCTAGTAGAAGTTGTGGTGCCCCTAAAAAAAACCAAAAAAAGTTGTGAGGTCTGAGGATTGTCTATGAGTGGGAGAGGGGTTCAGTGAGAAATTAGTGTGAACTAATGAAGAGAAGTGAACACTAGGAGACTAAATGATGTGGTTGGTTCGGATTATGATAATTCTATAATGCAAATACAATTTTAAAAGAATAAATTTTAAATATTTAGGATTCAAAATGTTATTAGCCTAAAATAACAATTAAAATTAAATTTATTATTTAGGTAAATAAAATAAAATTAGGGTTATTACATATTCTTACTTTGTTATTTTTTCATATTGGATTTTACTTATTGCGGTTGTTTGTTTGTTTGGTATTGTGGTTGTGTATTTGCAGTTTTTACGATTATTTCAGTCTTCGTGTGTTTCTTTTGGTCGGAAACGGTTATTATTTCGATCCCGAACTACATTCCCAACAAATATTAAGGCTCATCGTATTTTCGACATATATCATTTGCAGCTAAATTAATTGAACAACTACTGTATTTTACGAAAAATGTTAGGCAAATGGGTCAGTCTAGCCTACTTGCTGGTTGGGGCCACTTGGATTTGGACCAAAATTGAAACTTGCATTTTAATTTGAATCCATTTTTGTTCACCTACGAAAACTTGTATGATATTTACCACTCCACTCAAGGATTATCACGTGTCAATTTAAAATCCCTTTTGTTTTTAATTTAATTTATTTTTTACTTCATAATAATCAAAGGAGTGGTTTTAGGTCATCCAAATTTTGGTGTGTGAACAAAATTGGACTTTTTTAGTTTTGCATCTGCCATGTAATTTTGAAATTTAAAGTTTTAGCAAATTCCAAATTGCACAAAAGATGTACTACTACGTTTTTGTTCCTTCCTTCTTAAGGGAAGAGATGCATTTGCTAAGAGACCTTCCTTGGGCTCAATGCTTGGCAGTCCCAATTCAAGTCAGGGCTGGTATACACGTGTTCCTTGGTCAGCCTTCCCTTTTGTGAACAGGAAGAATAAGCCAATGCTCAATTGCAGACAACCATATATACGGGACATCTAATTTTGAGAGTATGGTTTTCTAGTTTTATATGCATGTCTTAAGGAATCATCTTAATTTGTCTAGAATATGCCTTGGATTGACTTGGTCCTACATCCAAATTAAGATTTCAAATTTTGTTGGTTTATTGTATCTATAATATAAAGCACAGTGAGTTTTTGGTCCGACCTGTGTGCTTTGGTTCAACGATGATGAAAGAACTAAATTGTTCCTCTCTCTAAAACTCAATTTTGTTTTTAGATTATAGACAACTCACTGTTTTTGTTTCTACCACATAAATAAAATGACAAGTTGTCCCAACTTCTCCCTCACGTTCATCCCAGCATCCCAACTTCTCCCTCACGTCCCTCTGAACGGCGGCGGAGGCGGCGGCAGCAGAGCCCTCCCCTCCGTCGCGGAGAACCGGAACTCCAGCTTCGCCGTGAGCCTCGACCCGCAGCACGAACCGGAGCAGCCGACGGCCGTGAGGTTACCATGGAGGATCTCTGGGAGGCATTCTTCGGCAGGAGAAAAGTCACTCGACTCTTCTCCAGGTGGTGGTCCAGTCGGATCAGTCTCCGGGAAGAAGCAGCACAGGTGGAGCGACCTTCGGCCGTCGGATCTGTTGTTCGTGTCCGTACCATTATGGCACGGGTTATCCACTAGTGATTAAATACATGACAGTGTCCTTTATGTTAGTTTTATGTAAGTGATTTTGATATTGGTCTTCCATAAGGTCATCTCCAATAGGGTTTCTAAAATTGGGTTTCTATGCTACTTGTAATTATACTTTATGAAAATTTTTACACTAGTTGATAGAGTTTCTACATAGAAATTGCATACAAAAAAAAATACTCTTCAATGATTTTCTATTTCTATCCGAGGTGTCCCAAAATAAATGGTTCAATTTAATTGTGTGAGGCCCAATATTAATTGGTATGAGAGATGATAATTTTTATAAAAAATTTAGACGTAAAAACCAACATAGAAACTTTTCATCCTACATCAATACCACATAGAATAGAAATTGGCATAGAAACCATTATTGGAAGAAAAGTTTCCCAAAATAATTTTCTACGGTAGAGGGTAGAAACCCTCCATTGGAGATAGCCTAATTATATATTTCATAGGAATACTTATCTTATGGAAATGATAGGAATAATGAAGAGATGAAAAACCAAAATTAACAAATATGTGCCAAAGTCAAAGCCGAGTGACCTTTGTGGTCAGCGGGAAGTGACATAAAAGCTCTAATTTGGTGGCAAAATATTAGTGGATTGAATCACGGAAGCGTATTATTTCTTCCATTTATGATGGTGTAAGTTGAGAAATAGTGAGCCCAACATATTTCTTCTATTTATAGTAGAAGTTAGAGACAACACACAAAATATTAAGTCAGATACTCCCAAAAATATTTTATATATATATATATATATATATATATATATATATATATGCTAAAACTGACAAATATGACAGAGTATTAGTCAATATAAAATTGAGAAGAAAAAAAAAAGAGAGAAAGGAGTAGGCCAAAAATAATAAATACAAAATGAACCTGTTGCATTCGTTGCATACGTTCGAAACCATTCCCATCCAAAAAAATAATAATTATATGAAGTATAAAAGAATTAGAATATTAATCCCACTCAATTAATTAGAGACTCAGTAGACTTCCACAGACGGTGACCGGATCCTCCACTTCCCAACAGTCAACCACATTTTTCCGCTTAAATCCCCACGCGGTACGGTCACCACTAAAAACGGGCGCCGTTAGACGCCGATTTCTGCTTATGGCGGGCGATGGGAAGGCTTAGGGTTCTATCTGAATGGGGACAGCTGGCACGGCTGCCTGCACATGGCCAGCTGGCCTCTGTCGCCCCGGGGCAACCGAATTACAATCATGCCCCTACAAAATCTAAAAGTTACCCTTCCAAAATGTCACTTAGTAAATAAAGTGGGTAGGTTGGATTAAGTTGGTAATGTGTGACGTCCATAATTCCGGCTTGCGTGAGAAGGAAATCGCACAGTACGGAATCTCGGCCTTAAATTTGTGTACAGTAGAAACTCTATAAAATAATACACTTGGGACCACCAAAATTTATTAATTAAAAGAGTTTAATTAATCGATTAATTATAATTATTAATTTATATATTAATTAATTTATTAATTAAAAGAGTTGGGTTATCGCAATGCAATGGATGTCGAAGATGTTCTGACTCACCCAGAAGAAAATGTAGTTGCACAGTTGTTGACTGATGAGAAAATTATTGAAAGCGTTATTGAAATTAATAAAGATGATCGATGAAGAAGATGATGAAGTTCTACAATGGAGCCCCTTCGCGAAACGAAGCTATTAAGCGCAATCACTTGAACAATTTTTGTTGAGCTATGAGAAATAACACCAGAAGTTCTTACCATGCTAGGAAAATTAGAGACGAGATTCAAGGGGAAATTGATTTCAACAAAAAAACAAAAGACAATTGAGTCATTTTTCAAGAAACCTTCATAAATTATTCATGTAATATGCTATATAAGGAATTATTAATTTATATTTTATATGGGGTCTGAAGAAATTATCAAAAATGTATTATCTTATAATTTTAGCGAATTATTAATTTAGCACCCTATTCCCGAGTCGGGACCGGCCAAAAATATTCTTAGAGAGTTTATTAAATAATCGAGTATTAATTATAGAGTTTCTACTGTACATGAGTACTTTGGATATGTTTTTTTAGAAATTAATTTAAAAATTTTTTTTTAAAAATATAAAATTATTTATACTTGTATAAATTTCGACTATGTGTTTGTTACTTACATTTAAAAAAAATATTTTAAGAAATAAAAGTCTAAAAATTTTGTTTGGTAAAAAATTTAGAAAGTAATTTTGAAATAAAATTTTTTATTGTCTTTGTAGTTATTTTTTAAGAAACATTTGTAGTTGTGTGAAAAAATTGTTTTATTTTACAAAATATTTCTTAAAAATGATGCTGAGAAATTTTTTTTTTAACTTTTTCAAAGCTAAGTTTAAATATTTGTTTCATTAAACAAATTAAAACATACTTTTGGGTATGAAACATTCAAATACTATTTCTGTGATGTTTTACTTTTAAACTCAAAAGATTAAACACAAAAAGTTTGATTTAAGCTCCTATCCAAACAACGAAATAATATTCTTTGACTAATTTGCATCTAAATATAAATTTTTATATTTCTACAAGCTATTATAAATTTATAAAATTTTCAACTTGTTAGTATAAACTTTCACGTTTGCATGTTTAAACTACAAAGTATTCTTTTACAACTTAATAGCATGAATTATCTATTATTTGTCAATTAATACCATTTACCAATGATATTTTGTAACATTAACTTGTAAGTTTAAAAGTTCATAATAGCAAGTTAAAATTTTTAAATTTTCATAATATGCATTTGCAAATTAGCTTTTTAAAAAATAAGAATTTCAATCTATGAAATTGTTAAGCATTGTCATGTCCCTTTGGAAATGGAAAATTTTCTATAGAATACCAAACTTTGGTGAAATTTGGTGAAAGATGTCAAAGTTTGAAAAATTTGATGGAGCGAGGTCCAAATTGTCAGGCGGTCTGACATTTTTAAACCTAAAATGTCAGATCGTCTGACGTATTTTGGAACAAAAATGTCAGATTGTTTGAAGTTCTTGTGACATTTTTTTTAGTTTTTACGGCTTTTATCTATGACAAATTATTTTTGAATATAGCAAATTAGTTTTTACAGTAAAAATCTATTACTCTGTCATACTTTTTTTTTTTGCATTTTATCTTTTATATAAAAAAGATAAACCTATTTTTATGGATAATGTTGAGATATGTCTTTAATCATAACTCATCTGTATAGTGATCCAATTAATCAGCAACTTAGGAGTGTTTGCATCATCGAACTCCCATGATATCCCCGTGTATGTTAATGGGCCAAGAGGGCAGCGCCACCCTTGCAGTCTTGTCACGCCCCAGAACCAGAATACTGGAGAGCGGGGGCGAAACAAAGTCAACTACGTATATCAGAGTACGCCACTACCCCGAGATACAGTCACGGTTGTCTAGAAGACAAGTTACGTGTCACGACCCGCACCCAGTGTAAGGGTACAAGTGCGTAACAACGTCCAGCCTACGCCACGGAATCGACGGTAGAACGCTGTTCTAGGTCACTATCTAAAACAACTTATGCAATTATATAATGTACTTGTCTTAAATCTCAACTCCGAACGGAGGACAAGTATAGAAATAATATAACTCAATTACAGTCTAAGCACGATATGATAACACAAATTCTATAACTAAAAAAGAAAACAAATAAAAACTACTAAATGATAATATCCCAAAACAACTCAAAACAAGACAAGTCTCAGATTATTACAATTCAAATTCTAAACATGAATTCTATAGCAAGTCTACTAGACTAGTCTCCCGATCACTCCTGAGAGTCGGGGCCAAAGGTAGCTAATCCCTCTCCAGATCCATAGCAAGTAGGGCATGTATCCTCAGGGCTATCATCTGTAATATTTTCAACAGGTCCAGTCAGGACAGGAATGAATACATCTCATCAAGAAAATCTAAGTAAATGACAAAGACTATATACAATTATAGACAGCTATATTGATAAAGCATGGGAGTTTTTAGACAGTTTTAAGATGTAAAGCAACAGTTAAAAATAAGGAAAGTAAATGCTGTGAAACAGAAGATCATGTCAATGAAGACTTTAAATAAAAGCTAGCTGAACTAGAATAATGTGATATGAGTCCAGGTGGTACACTGTAGGTCAAGTATGATTCCAATCTGTCACCCTCATTTCCTGTATTTCCCGTATTTCATATTTTACTTGTATCTGGATTTTGGCATGTATTTATTTTTCTCGACTTGTGGAATTTCGGTATTTCTCGTATTTTGGGTTTTGGCTTGGCTCGGTTTTATTGGGGATGGTTCGGTTTGGTTCGGTTTTATGTGTTGGAACACCTTAGCTCTAAGCTCCACCCTCAAGCACACCACAACACCCTCTTTATATCCACCAACTCTTCTCTCTCTTCATAACCACCATTAATTTCTTCTTCTTCTTCTTCTTCTTCCTCCACACAACTCCCCAACCCCTAGGCAAGTGCATCTTGCCACTACATGAGGACCCTCTTTTCTTTGTCTATTTGCTAGTTTAGGACATGGAGATCAACATTAGTTCTTGGGTTTTTATGATTTGGAGTCTCTGTTGATGTAGATCTAAGTTATTGCTATTTTTGGATTTTACATGTTTTGATCCATTTTGGTTGGTTTTCTTTGAGTTCTGATGTTTTCATATGGAAGAGCTTTCAGTTTCACCCAAGTAGGAACTTTGGAAATCCGGATTTAGAGTTCGGATGGCCAAGTTATGAACTTGTGAAGCTTTGGGTTCTTCTTTGGTGTTGCTGTTTGGAGAAGACAGTGAGCAGTGTGCATAGCTGTTTAGCTTACGCACACTGAGCTACGCGCGTCCTTTAGCGCTGTGTACGCAGACTTGAGTACGCTTTCTGTTGGAAGCGTGTCTCCCTGAGCGTGCGTGACTTTCACGTATGCTGTTTCGTTGAGCGTGCGTGACTTTTCACGCAGCTGCTTCCCTGTATCGTGCGTGACTTTTCACGCAGCTACTTCCTTGAGCGTGCGTGACTTTTCACGCAGCTGCTTCCCTGTATCGTGCGTGACTTTTCACGCAGCTGCTTCCTTGAGCGTGCGTAACTTTTCACGCAGCTGCTTCCCTGTATCGTGCGTGACTTTTCACGCAGCTGCTTCCCTGTAGCGTGCGTGACTTTTCACGCAGCTGCTTCCCTGTAGCGTGCGTGACTTTTCACGCAGCTGCTCCTCTTGAGCTTGCGTGACTTTTCACGCAGCTGCTCCCTCAGCGTGCGTGACTTTCACGTACACTGCTCTCTCAGCGTGCGTGACTTTTCACCTACGCTGCCCTCAGCGTGCGTGACTTTTCGTACGCTGCTCCCCTGACCCCTTGCTTAACCCCTTGGCTCTTGGAGTTTTGGTTTTATTTCTTTTATCTTGGCTTTTCTATAGCCCTATATATTGATTTTATTAGATATTGCATGCCCATTTTATATCCTTACGCCTTTTGTCATGAACTTGATTTTACTTAATATGTTTGGAATGACTATTGTACATGGCTTGGTATGGCAAGGAACTAGCATAACACGACAGTGACCCGTAGTGGTGCACTCCTGACATGACCGACCTGACATGATAGTGGCCCGTCGTGGCGCACTCCTGACAAGTACCCTGACATTATTTATTTTAATGCTGTTACTTGACTTGCCTTGACACCGTGGGTAGTTCTTTCTTGCTTGCTTGTTAAATCCACTTGTCCTGTCTTGCATCATGTCTAGGATAGGACTCCTGAGTACCACGGTCAGGAGCACCTACTAAAATGGATTAAGGTTAATAACTAGAATAACTCAGTAGTCATGAAGAGATGACACAGCTACAGGCAATCCCGTTACCTGGGTGCTCTTGGGATCTGTATCCTGCCGTCGAGTAGGGCACATTTCCAGCGCACCGTCGAGTGTTGCACCCTCTAAGTCACCTAAGGGTACATGTGTCTCCTGGACGATGTACCCACCTGAATTCAACCCCTAACTTTCGACCTGGGTAGCCTGGATGGTCTGCAGGGCTTGTGGCTGTGGATAATCTCATTGCATCTTGTTAGTAATTAGGCCTGTGATAACCCTAGTTAGTTAAAGTAGTAAGCCGTAGTATATGCTTGGCCGTGATTGATTGAATGTGGTATAACCAGTCTAGTCATGTCTTGATCCCATGCAAGATTGCTTCCTGTCTTGATTACTTACATTACTTATCTTGCCGATAAATAGTGGGAAACCAAGTTCTGTTCAGATGAAGGGTTACAACCCCGGTCCTTATTTGGTTTACGGGTTGTAACCTGGCTATCGAAATAGTCCTATGGTTATCTCGTCGTATATCACCCTTCCAGGTTTTCATAAATTCTAGTTTTAATATTATATCTTCTTATGTTAATGCTGGCTTTTGTTCTTATTTCGTGGCCCCCTTGTGGCACTTGCTCTTTCTGGGGTTGACCCAGCTGGTTTTGTGTGGCCAGATTTCGGAGCAGCTCCCGAGGATCTACCAAGCTTCCAGCCCAATGGTGGCGACTAGAAGGAACCCGGGCTACGAGTGGGTTTTCTATTTTGTTTCGCTCACTCTATTGTAAATTTATTCTTTTGAGGCGTTTAGCCGACGAGCACCTGTTAGCTCGATGCACTTTTACTTACTGTCTGCCTACGGGCTGTAAACATGATTAACAAATCCTAAGGTTGATCATGTATGACTTAACTCTTGCTAGTCCTAGTATTTTGTACGACTAGCTTCATGATCAGCTGATATGTAATATTTGGGACGCCTTTTATTGTATATTAAATGATCATACATCTTGTAATTATATTACTTGCTTGAGATTGAGACAATAGGCTTGACCTTAAGAGACTGTTGGCTTGTAGTAAACCCTCATATCTAGACAGCCGTGACCGTATAGTTGAGATGTATTCTATTTCAATATACGTAGCTGGCTATGTCTGCCCCGCTCTCCAGTATTCTGGTTCTGGGGCGTGACATGGTTTAAGTGGTGGCCCATGCAGGTCTTGTCAATCAAGAAATGTGAGGGTTTACCGAATAGATGTCTCAATCAGTATTCGCCCTTGATCTCCGCCCGTATTTTCAAATCCCTGAAATTCTTGCCCTGATTATATGCTTGTATCGTTGATCTGTCCTGGTCCTTCCTTATTGTTTTCCTGTGTCATCTTCCTCAGCGGCACTGTACCTGACCCTGTCGATCAGCAAGGAGGAGCATCTCCCGTGGACCAGCAGCAACCCGGAGATCAAGCCCAACATTCCGGGGTAGCCTCCAGAGTTGTGCCTACTGGAGGAGAGTCACCAGTTCGGCCCGTCCAGCCCGCAGAGCCAGATGATGGTACCTTAGTAGGCCTCATCAGAACTTTGATAGCTTCCCAGGATCGTCGAAGCGACGCCCTGCACCAGACAGTTCAAGATGCTTTGACCCGAGGCGGACATCCAGGGAACCAGGCGGCCAACAGCTTCAAGCGATTGAACCCTCCTTTCTTCGACGGCACCGAGGATGCGATTGCCGCGGATGCATGGTTTCAGGATACTGAAGTGATTCTGGAAGCAGCCAGGATACCCGAAAATGAGAAGGTGGCGGTGGTACGCCTGCAGTTGTTGGATTTAGCTCGCAATTGGTGGGCGGTGCAGGCCATGGGATTAGTGGCACCCATTGCTTGGACAGTGTTTAGGGAGAGATTCCAGACGAAGTACTTTGATGCTGTGGCTCGGTACGACTTGCAGAACAGATTTACCAACTTGAAGCAAGGAGGCAGAACAGTCGACAGTTATGCATCGGAGTTTTCTAGACTCAGTAGGTTTGCCTCCACCTTGGTGGCAACCGAGCTCGATAGAGCCCAGCGGTTCCAGCAGGGACTACATTTAGAGATCTTGTTGGCAGTTGAGCAGTTCGAGCACCAGACGTTCGATACGGTCTTGAAGGCAGCTAGGAGACATGAGTACACCTCCCAGAGGATCGTGGATAGGACCGGAAGCAGGAAGCGGTCCCATAGTCAGATGCACCAGTCATCAGCTCCAGCCCCGGCAGCTAGGGGATTGACCATTGGAACTCCGAGACGGGCGGCCTCAGTAATGTTGGTTCAGCATTCGACCCCGATGTACCCGCAGCAGTAGAAGCAGAAGCAAACTTCCGCGATAGGATGTTCTCATTGCGGGAAGCCAGGGCATGTGGTGGCAGACTGCCGCAGGGCGCAGGGATTGTGCCTGGCTTGTGGAGCAGCAGATCATAGGGTTGGGGCTTGCCCGAATAGGGGTGGTTCGTCAGCATCCAACCCTTCTAGTTCTTCGGTGAGAGGACCGGCCCCAGCACCAGTTCAGTAGCAGCAGTATCAGTCTTCGAGGCCCTTGCCGCCTCAGTCTCAGGCATTCCAGCAACAACACCCCCAGCAGTATGCACAAGCCCAAGCTCAGACCCAGAATAGGCAGAGAGGTTTCCAGCAGAGGGGACCCGCAGCTAGAGGTCAGGCCATGATGATGGCTATGAAAGAAGAAGTTGCACCAGGTGAGGTAGTGGCAGGTACTATTCTCGTCAACTCCTTTCCAGCTTCGGTATTATTTGATTCTGGTGCATCGCATTCATTTATGTCTACACGATTCGCGACACGGATTGGATTGGAACCCGAGTCATTATCAGTGAGGCTCAATATACTTACTGGTAATGGCCTTGTGGGAGTAGATCGTCGTGTGTTTTCCTCGTGTCGGATCGTAGTTAGCGGTAGGGAGTTCCCCGCTAGATTCATAGAGTTTCCTATGGCAGACTATGATGTAGTCCTAGGCATGGATTGGTTGAGGAACCAGTATGCTAGGATAGACTGCCATGTTGGCAGAGTTGTCTTTAGTATCCCCGGCGAGCCAGAGTTTTCGTTTTTCAGAGGCACAGTGGAGCCATCTTCCCCAGCATTACGGATGGCAGTAGCAGCAGTGCAGTTACCCCGGATAGTTGAAGAGTTTCCAGATGTCTTTCCAGAGGAGCTTCCAGGGATGCCGCCAGAGCGGGATATTGAGTTCACTATAGACTTGATTCTCGGGACAGCACCAGTGTCAGAGCGAGTCTACAGAATGGCGCCTTCAGAATTGGAGATTTTGTACAAGATGATTGAAGAATTGAGGACCAAAGGATTCATCCGTGCAAGTGGATCGCCTTGGGGAGCCCCGATGCTTCTTGTAAAAAAGAAGGATGGTACGTCCAGGCTATGTGTTGATTATCGTACCTTGAATTCGGTGACAATCAAGAACAGATACCCTCTTCCGAGGATAGATGACTTGTTTGATCAGCTCAGAGGGGCTTCAGTGTTCTCGAAGATCGACTTGCGGTCAGGATACCACCAGATCAGAGTCAGAGAGCAGGACATCCCGAAGACAGCATTCAGATCGAGGTATGGACATTGGGAGTTCCTTGTTATGCCCTTTGGAGCGACCAATGCGTCGGCCGTATTTATGGACCTCATGAATCGTATTTTCATGCCTTACTTGGATCAATTTGTGATCGTGTTCCTAGATGATATCCTGGTCTACAGCAAGAGTGAAGCAGAGCATGAGCAGCATCTCAGAGTCGTCCTTCAGACGCTTAGGGAGCATCAGTTGTACGCCAAGTTCAGTAAATGCGAGTTTTGGCTCGATCGCATTTCGTACTTGGGGCACATCATTACCCGAGGAGGAGTGGAAGTGGATCTCCAGAAGATTGTGGCTATCGAGTCATGGCCGGTACCCAGCTCAGTGGTAGAGGTTCGCAGCTTCCTTGGATTGGCCGGCTACTACCGGCGGTTCGTTTCAGATTTCGCAAGGATTTCAGCGCCGATGATCCAGTTGACCCGCAAAGATGTGCCATTTGTTTGGACAGCAGAGTGTCAGGAATCATTTAAGAAGTTGAAGCGAGGTTTGATAACGGCTCCCATTCTCACCCTTCCAGATGGGACCGGAGGATTCACAGTTTATTGTGACGCTTCAGGCAGAGGATTGGGGTGTGTCTTGATGCAGCATGGGAAGGTAATATCTTATGCGTCACGTCAACTACGTGATCATGAAAAGAATTACCCGACCCACGACTTGGAATTGGCGGCGGTAGTGTTTGCTTTGAAGTTGTGGAGACACTACTTGTACGGAGATAGAGTTGAGATCTTTACTGATCATAAGAGCCTGAAGTATATTTTCACCCAGAAGGACCTTAATATACGGCAGAGAAGATGGCTCGAGCTATTGGTGGATTATGATGTGGATTTGCAGTATCCCGGGAAGGCCAACGTTGTAGCAGATGCATTGAGCAGGAGAGCCGGAGTTTATTTCCTGACGGCGTAACCAGAATTATTGGCAGATCTTCAGAAAATGGGAATTGAAGTGGTTCTTCCTACCAGTGTGGCATTGATGGCCAGTCTACAGGTTCAGTCCAGCATAGTTGAGAGGATCCGGATGGCGCAGTTAACAGATTCCAAGCTCCAGCGACTCCGAGCAGAGTGTGAAGCAGGAAGAAGGCCAGAGTTATGTATCCATGAAGACGGTACCCTTCGGCACGACACTCGTCTTTGTGTACCCAGTGGAGATATCAGACAGGAAGTCATGGCAGAAACCCACAGTTCACAGTATTCTATTCATCCGGGTGGTACGAAGATGTACCGTGATATTCGTCAGCATTTTTGGTGGAATGGCATGAAGAGGGAGATAGCCCGGTTTGTCTCTCGGTGTTTGGTTTGCCAACAGGTTAAAGCTGAACATCAGAGGCCCGCTGGACTTCTTCAACCCTTACCGATCCCAGAATGGAAATGGGAACATATAACCATGGATTTCATGACCGGATTACCCAGATCTCCGGCCGGCAGAGATGCTATTTGGGTAATTATGGACAGGCTTACCAAGGTGGCACACTTTCTCCCATTCAGAGTTGGGCAGCCAACGGCGCAGTTAGCAGAGATTTACCTTAGGCAGATCGTCAGGCTTCACGGTGTGCCAGTCAGCATCACCTCGGACAGAGATTCAAGATTTACATCACACTTTTGGCACAGCTTGCAGAAGAGTTTGGGGACTCGTCTTCAGTTCAGCTCAGCTTATCACCCGCAGACGAATGGTCAATCAGCGCACAATCCAGACCCTTGAAGATATGCTGAGATCCTGTACGCTCGACTTTGGTGGTTTATGGGAGAATCATCTGCACCTGGTGGAATTCTCGTACAACAACAGTTATCAGGCCAGTATCCAGATGGCGCCCTTCGAGGCTCTTTATGGCAGGAAGTGCAGATCCCCGCTAGCATGGGACAATGTCGGAGAGAGGCAGATGCTCGGACCCAAATTGATTTCCCAGACGGTTGAAGTGGTCAGGAAGGTCAGAGATCACCTCCGAGTTGCCCAGGATCGCCAGCGCCATTGGGCCGATGCTCATCGGCGTCCCTTAGAATTTGCTGTCGGCGACCATGTATTCCTTAGGATCTCGCCTAACCGCGGCGTCATTCGCTTCGGCGTGCGGGGAAAGCTTAGTCCTAGGTATATAGGGCCGTTCGATATTCTGGAGCGAGTAGGAGATGTATCCTATCGTCTCGCTCTTCCGCCGTCGCTAAGTGAGGTACATGATGTATTCCATGTGTCCCAATTACGACGGTATTCCAGACCGAGCCACATCCTAGACCATTCGGAATTGGTTGTTGGTACCAACCTTTCGTATGAGGAGAGGCCCGTGTCTATATTGGACCGGAGGGAAAAGATACTCAAGAACAAGACTATTAAATTAGTCCGTGTTGCTTGGGGTCATCACTCTCTAGGTGAGTCAACGTGGGAGCGTGAGGACGACATCCGATCGCGATATCCCTACCTGTTTGACTCATGAGGTATAATGTCTTTCTTATGCCTTACATTTTTCCTTCCTTGCTTGCATTGTATGATTGTATGATTGGACTGCTTAGTGTAGCTTGACTGTGCTTAGTGTAGCTTGTCGTGACAATCTCTAGCTCCTTGATTAAATTCTGATGACGGAATTCTTTTAAGGTGGGTAGAGTTGTCATCCTCATTTCCTGTATTTCTCGTATTTCATATTTTACTCGTATCGGATTTTGGCATGTATTTATTTTTCTCGACTTGTGGAATTTTGGTATTTCTCGTATTTTGGGTTTTGGCTTGGCTCGGTTTTATTGGGGATGGTTCGGTTTGGTTCGGTTTTATGTTGGAACACCTTAGCTCTAAGCTCCACCCTCAAGCACAACACACCCTCTTTATATCTCCACCACCTCTTCTCTTCTTCATAACCACCATTAATTTCTTCTTCTTCTTCTTCTTTTCTTCTTCTTCTTCTTCTTCGTCCTCCACACAACTCCCCAACCCCTAGGCAAGTGCATCTTGCCACTACATGAGGACCCTCTTTTCTTTGTCCATTTGCTAGTTTAGGACATAGAGATCAACATTAGTTCTTGGGTTTTTATGATTTGGAGTCTCTGTTGATGTAGATCTAAGTTATTGCTATTTTCGGATTTTACATGTTTTGATCCATTTTGGTTGGTTTTCTTTGAGTTCTGATGTTTTCATGTGGAAGAGCTTTCAGTTTCACCCAAGTTGGAACTTTGGAAATCCGGATTTAGAGTTCGGATGGCCAAGTTATGAACTTGTGAAGCTTTGGGTTCTTTTGGTGTTCTTGCTGTTTGGAGAAGACAGTGAGCAGTGTGCATAGCTGTTTAGCTTACGCACACTGAGCTACGCGCGCTCTTTAGCGCTGCGTACGCAGACTTGAGTACGCTTCCGGTTGGAAGCGTGTCTCCCTGAGCGTGCGTGACTTTCACGTATGCTGCTTCCTTGAGCGTGCGTGACTTTTCACGCAACTGATTTCCTGTATCGTGCGTGACTTTTCACGCAGCTGCTTCCTTGAGCGTGCGTGACTTTTCACGCAGCTGCTTCCCTGTATCGTGCGTGACTTTTCACGCAGCTGCTTCCTTGAGCGTGCGTGACTTTTCACGCAGCTGCTTCCCTGTATCGTGCGTGACTTTTCACGTAGCTGCTTCCCTGTAGCGTGCGTGACTTTTCACGCAGCTGCTTCCCTGTAGCGTGCGTGACTTTTCACGCAGCTGCTCCTCTTGAGCTTGCGTGACTTTTCACGCAGCTGCTCCCTCAGCATGCGTGACTTTCACGTACACTGCTCTCTCAGCGTGCGTGACTTTTCACCTACGCTGCCCTCAGCGTGCGTGACTTTTCGTACGCTGCTCCCCTGACCCCTTGCTTAACCCCTTGGCTCTTGGAGTTTTGGTTTTATTTCTTTTAGCTTGGCTTTTCTATAGCCCTATATATTGATATTTTATTAGATATTGCATGCCCATTTTATATCCTTACGCCTTTTGTCATGAACTTGATTTTACTTAATATGTTTGGAATGACTATTGTACATGGCTTGGTATGGCAAGGAACTAGCATAACACGACAGTGACCCGTAGTGGTGCATTCCTGACATGACCGACCTGACATGATAGTGGCCCGTCGTGGCGCAATCCTGACAAGTACCCTGACATAATTTATTTTAATGCTGTTACTTGACTTGCCTTGACACCGTGGGTAGTTCTTTCTTGCTTGCTTGTTAAATCCACTTGTCCTGTCTTACATCATGTCTAGGATAGGACTCCTGAGTACCACGGTCAGGAGCACCTACTAAAATGGATTAAGGTTAATAGCTAGAATAACTCAGTAGTCATGAAGAGATGACACAGCTACAGGCAATCCCGTTACCTGGGCGCTCTTGGGATCTGTAGCCTGCCGTCGAGTAGGGCACATTTCCAGCGCACCGTCGAGTGTTGCACCCTCTAAGTCACCTAAGGGTACATGTGTCTCCTGGACGATGTACCCACCTGAATTCAACCCTAACTTTCGACCTGGGTAGCCTGGATGGTCTGCAGGGCTTGTGGCTGTGGAACAATCTCATTGCATCTTGTTAGTAATTAGGCCTGTGATAACCCTAGTTAGTTAAAGTAGTAAGCCGTAGTATCTGCTTGGCCGTGATTGATTGAATGAGGTATAACCAGTCTAGTCATGTCTTGATCCCATGCAAGATTGCTTCCTGTCTTGATTACTTACATTACTTATCTTGCCGATAAATGGTGGGAAACCAAGTTCTGTTCAGATGAAGGGTTACAACCCCGGTCCTTGTTTGGTTTACGGGTTGTAACCTGGCTATCGGAATAGTCCCATGGTTATCTCGTCGTATATCACCCTTCCAGGTTTTCATAAATTCTAGTTTTAATATTATATCTTCTTGTGTTAATGCTGGCTTTTGTTCTTATTTCGTGGCCCCCTTGTGGCACTTGCTCTTTCTGGGGTTGACCCAGCTGGTTTTGTGTGGCCAGATTTCGGAGCAGCTCCCGAGGATCTACCAAGCTTCTAGCCCAATGGTGGCGACTAGAAGGAACCCGGGCTACGAGTGGGTTTTCTATTTTGTTTCGCTCACTCTATTGTAAATTTATTCTTTTGAGGCGTTTAGCCGACGAGCACCTGTTAGCTCGATGCACTTTTACTTACTGTCTGCCTACGGGCTGTAAACATGATTAACAAATCCTAGGGTTGATCATGTATGACTTAACTCTTGCTAGTCCTAGCATTTTGTACGACTAGCTTCATGATTAGCTGATATGTAATATTTGGGACGCCTTTTATTGTATATTTAAATGATCATACATCTTGTAATTATATTACTTGCTTGAGATTGAGACAATAGGCTTGACCTTAAGAGACTGTTGGCTTGTAAACCCTCATATCTAGACAGCCGTGACCGTATAGTTGAGATGTATTCTATTTCAATATACGTAGCTGGCTATGTCTGCCCCCGCTCTCCAGTATTCTGGTTCTGGGGCGTGACACAATCAATGATTCAAGTAGGGTGATTCTTGTAATGATCCTTGTGATGATTCTAGTAAAGATTCTTGTGGTGATTCTAGTAATAATTCTAGACAATACTCAAAGGTGTATTTTAAAATACTGAGATCGACATATAAATGGCTAGGGGTAATCCGGCACATCACACACTGGCCAAGTGTGGGATGGCTATCGTTCTTGTATAATTCACAAGGAGGTGGTTCGAGTATTTGGGAATGTTTGCATGTCTACTCAAGTATTTTCCCGTCCAACTAGTACGAGTGAATCCCTAACACGACATGTAAATTGAGAATAAATCTAGCCAGAACATGAAGGTGCTTGTAGGTGATTCTTGTAGTGGTTCTTGTAATAAGGCTAGAAAAATAAGGTGTGTGGTCGTATACATGAATTCCAGAAATATCAATCCGTGTTTGTAACAAAGAATCAAATAGAACTGACTAGAACTGAAATATAGAAATCGACAAGTAAATGAAAGAACTATCAGAGAATGTACTCGTCTGATATCCTGAGTGACTGATGAATACAGATGTCCGAACTAGAGTCATAATATCCTATTTAGAGCATTACAGGTTATAATATATTCAAGATAGAATAAATAAGTTTACAATGTAAACTACATGCTTCTAGGTCATTCTAGGTCAAAGTCAACACTTGGTCAACTCTGGTCAACCATTGTCAACCATTGTAGTCAAACTAGGTCAACCCAAAGTCAACTAGTCTATTATTCAAGGGTTTGGTCAAACTTAAGCTAATATGTCAATTTAAGCCTATTTGAGTCAATTCTAGGTCAAGTTTGACCCAAAGTTGACTTTTGTCAACTTGGTCAACTTGGTAGTCAACTATGCCAAGTTAGGCCTATTGGGTCATTTCTAAACTAACTCATTAATCCCTAAGCTATATCCTATAGTTAAAACCTATATATATATTCATTCAATTCAATATATATATATATATATATATATATATATATATATATATATATATAGTGTAACGCCCCAGAACTAGAATACTGGAGAACGGGGGCATACATAGTCAGCTACGTATACTGAAGTGCAACCCACCTCGCTATACGGTCACGTGTCTAGATACATGAGGGTTTAACTATAAGCCATCAGTCTCCTATGG
Source organism: Iris pallida (assembly GCA_029216955.1). Classification (NCBI taxonomy): domain Eukaryota; kingdom Viridiplantae; phylum Streptophyta; class Magnoliopsida; order Asparagales; family Iridaceae; genus Iris; species Iris pallida. The sequence continues at coordinate 6,285,373 of JANAVB010007800.1, forward strand.
TCATGAACAAGCCTATTGTCTCAATCTTAAGCAAGCAATAACAGTCACAAGATGTCAGAACACCAAATATACAATAGTAAGGCATCCCATACATTACATATTCGGATGATCATGAAGCTAGTCGTACAAAATGTCAAGACTAGCAAGAGTTTCAGTCATACATGATCAACCCTAGGATTCGTCAATCATGTTACAGCCCGCAGGCAGACAGTAAATAAAGGTGCAATACGAGCTAACACGTGCTCGCCGGCTAAATGCCTCAAAAGAATAATTTTACAATAGAGTGAGAATAAAAGAAATCCACTCGTTGCCAGGGTTACGCCTGGTGGTCACCATCTGGCTGGAAGACAGGTAGATCCTCTGGAGCTGCTCCGATGTCTGGTCACACAAAACCAGCTGGGTCAGACCCCAGAAAGAGCAAGTGCCACAAAGGAGGCTTCACTTAGAAACTAAAACCAACATATCACAATAGAATACTAAAAATGATTGTAACGAAACTGATAGTAATAGAGATAACAACAGTAAATTGAGTACGAGGAAACCATTCAAGTAGCCAAGTCACAACCCTTAAACCAAACAAGGACCGGGGTTGTAACCCTTCACCTGAATAGAAACCCATCTCAACTACTTGTTGGCAAAGCAGGAACATAGGGTGAAATAAGTCAATAAACGAAGAGACGACACAGAACTGCTCCGGGGGCCAGGTTACAACCCTTAAACCAAACAAGGACCGGGATTGTAACCCTTCGCCTGAACAGAACTGGACCCCTGATCTTTATTATTAAGGCCAGTATAAATAATCATGCTATTGAAGTAAGGTAAAACATGACGACCATGACAGGGGGGTGCAATAAGACAATAAACGAAGAGAGGACACAGAACTGCTCCGGAAGCCAGGTTACAACCCTTAAACCAAACAAGGACCGGAGTTGTAACCCTTCGCATGAACAGAATTGGTCCCCTGATCATTATTGTTGAGGCAAACATAGGTAATCATGTCATGTCACAATCTTGTACAGGATCAGGACAAGACTAAGCTGGACTAGATTCCATCCAATCAATCACGGCCAAGCAAAGAGTATGGCTTGATACTTTAACTAACTAGGGTTATCACAGGCCTAGTTACTAGCAAGATGCAGTAAGATTATTCCACAGTCACAAGCCCTGCAGACCATCTAGGTTATCCAGGTCGAATGTCGGTTTATGAAAGATGCAACACGTGATTGTGTGCTGGAAATGTGCCCTACTCGTCGGTATGCTACAAGTCCGCTAGTGCGCCCAGATAACGGGATTGCCTATAGCTGGAAAATCTCTTCATGACTACTGAATTATTCTAGTTTATCGGCCTTAGTCAATTTCAGTAGGTATCCCTGACCGTGGTACTCAGGGATCCCATCCTAGACATGATGCAAGACAGTACTGGTTTATTTGTACAAATACAATCGTCCACGGTGTCCAGGTCATTCATACTTTGTCATATCAGGCTAGCTGTCGTAACAGCATATCCTGTCCGATTTACTTGTCAAGAGTGCGCCACAGCGGGCCACTATCATGTTCCGGAAACATATGAAAAAATCTACATGGTTCAAGCATTCTCAGAGGAAACATGAGCATAATGTAACAGTTCAGTATATATTTATAACAATATAATAAAAGAGGACTATGGAAGGAGCCATGCGGCTAATTGGATTCATGCGGCAGAAAGCATGCGCGCTTATGAGGCTGGGGACTGCGAGCTCATGCGGCTGGAAGAGGGCAGGCGCATGCGGCTCAGGAAGGATGAGTATGTGGCTCAGGAGGGAGCAATGTCATGCGGCTCAGGAAGGAAGGGGGCACATGCGGCAGCGGGAATCTCAGGCTTATACGGCTGCGGGAATGAAGGGGCTTATGCGATTGAAAAAGTGCGTGCTCATGCGGCTCGAGAAATCACTTGCATATGCGGCTGCGGGCTTGCGGGTCTATGCGGCAAGAGTATACAAGCTTATGCGGCTTTGGTCGAGCAGTGCCATACGGCTGGGTCATGCCGAGCCCTTATGCGGCTGCGGAGAAACGAGTACATGCGGCAATGGAAAGGACCAGTTCATGCGACTGTGTTCAAGTGGAGTCCTATGCGGCTGAGCAAGGGACGGGTTTTTATGCGGCCAAGAAGAACAAGTTATATGCGGCAATGGACTATTGAGTTCATGCGGCAGCATTGCCATGCGGCTCAGCACTGTTCTTCTTCTCCACTTGTCCGAGAAGAAGAACCATGGAGTCCAGGACTTCAAGGCTCATAAACCCTTCATCCGAGATCGGAATCCAGACTTCCATAGGTCAAAATAGGGCAGAACAAAATTCTCTACAACATGGAACCATCAAAACTTGGAAGTAACAATGTTAAGTAGATCAAAACCCAAGAAATCCAAAAATACAATAAACTTAGATCTACACAAATTGAACCATAGAAATTAGAAATGCTAAGTATTAAAGTGTGTTAGAATCTCATGAGGAAGAGAATGGAACAATAAAAACGGAGTTCCTCCATGAAGCAAGCTGCACTTGCCTAAGCCCTACTACCTGGTAGGTGAAGAAGTAATGGTGAAGAAGAAGAAGTAATGGAGAAGAATTAATGAGGAGAGAAGGGTTGGACGGCTATTAAAGGAAAGGGTGGGGGTTGGTTCTCAAGAAAATAAATCCAAACCCAGACCAAGCCGAACCAGCAAGTTGAACCGAACCAAGAAATCATGAAATAAGACATACAATATACGTATACGTATACCAGAATACGTACTACGAACCACGGTCGTTACAACTCTACCCACCTTAAAAGAATTCCGTCCTCGGAATTTAATTAAGATGCTAGAGAAGTAAGAACAAGCTATACTAATCACAGACAAGCTATACCAATCAGTCTATCATGCAGACATTCATTCAAGCAAGGAATCGAGAGCATAAGGCATAAGAAGGACATTATACCTTATGAGTCAAACAGGTCGGGATATCGCGATCGAATATCATCCTCACGCTCCCATGTTGACTCACCCAAAGAATGATGACCCTAAGCAGCTCGGACTAATTTGATAGTTTTGTTCTTGAGTACCTTCTCTCTTCGGTCCAATATAGACACGGGCCTTTCCTCATACGACAGGTTGGTACCAACAACCAATTCTGAATGATCCAGGATGTGGCTCGGGTCCGAGATATACCGTCGTAGCTGGGATACATGGAACACGTCATGCACCTTACGTAGCGATGACGGAAGAACGAGACGATAGGACACATCTCCTACTCGCTCCAAAATGTCGAACGGTCCTATATACCTAGGACTAAGCTTTCCCCGTACGCCGAAACGAATGACGCCACGGTTAGACAAAATCCTCAGGAATACATGGTCGCCGATAGAAACTTAAGAGGGCGCCGATGAGAATCGGCCCAACGATGCTGGCGATCTTGGATAACTCGAAGATGATCCCTGGCTCTTCTGACCACTTCAACTGTCTGGACAATCATTTTCGGACCGAGCATCTGCCTCTCCCCAACATCGTCCCATGCTAGCGGAGATCTGCACTTCCTGCCATACAGTGCCTTGAACGGTGCCATCTGGATGCTGGCCTGGAAACTGTTGTTATACGAGAACTCCACCAGATGCAAGTGATTTTCCCACAAACCACCGAAGTCGAGTGTGGAAGATCTCAACATATCTTCAAGAGTCTGGATTGTGCGTTCTGACTGACCATCTGTCTGCGGATGATAAGCTGAGCTGAACTGGAGGCGAGTTCCCAAACTCTCTTGCAAGCTACGCCAAAAGTGCAAAGTAAATCTTGAATCGATCCGAGGTGATACTGACTGGTACACCGTGGAATCTGACAATCTGCCGGAGATACATCTCTGCTAGCTAAGCTGTCGACTGACCAACTCTGAACGGGAGAAAGTGAGCCACCTTCATGAGCCTGTCTATCATAACCCAAATAGCATCTCTGTCGGCCGGGGACCTAGGTAATCCAGTCACAAAATCTATGGTTATATGCTCCCACTTCCATTCTGGAATTGGCAAGGGCTGAAGAAGTTCAGCTGGCCTCTGATGTTCAGCTTTAACTTGTTGGCAAACCAAACATCGAGAGACAAACTGGGCTATCTCCCTCTTCATGCCATTCTACCAAAAGTGCTGACGAATATCACGGTACATCTTCGTACCACCGGGATGAATGGAATACTGATAACTGTGAGCTTCTGCCACGATCTCCTGTCTGATATCTCCATAGGGTACACAAAGACGCCTCCCATGTCGAAGTGTACCATCCTCATGGATACATAACTCTGGCCTTCGTCCTGTCTCACACTCTGCTCTGAGACGCTGAAGCTTGGAATCTGCTGACTGCGCCATCCGGATCCTCTCGACTATAGTGGAGTGAACTTGCATACTGGCCATCAATGCCACACTGGTAGGAAGGACAACTTCTATACCAATTTTCTGAAGATTTGATAATAACTCTGGCTGCGTCGTAAGGAAATAAACTCCGGCTCTCCTGCTCAATGCATCTGTAACTACATTGGCCTTCCCAGAATGATACTACAAGTTGACATCATAATCCACAAGTAGCTCTAGCCACCTTCTCTGACGCATGTTAAGGTCCTTCTGGGTGAAAACATACTCCAGGCTCTTATGGTCGGTGAAAATCTCCACCCTATCTCCGTACAAGTAGTGCCTCCACAACTTAAGTGCAAACACTACGGTTGCTAGCTCCAAATCATGGGTTGGGTAATTTCACTCATGATCACGAAGTTGTCGTGGCGCATAAGCTATTACTGTAACCCCTCTGGCCAGATTTTAAAATTTTATTTAATTTGAGTTTTAAATATTTTCTAATTGGATAATAAATTATAGTTTCTTAATTATATTATAGATATCTTGAAAATAAAGATTACTAAATATTTTATTTGGGATTTATAGAAATATTGTCCAAATTAGTTGGATGATATATAAATATTTAATTATTATAGGACTAGATTTGAAGGTATATTTTAGAATTATTTGAATTATTATTAATGATTTTAATATGATTTTATCAAATCTTCTTTCAAACATTATTGGAACCATTAGATAACTGTAATATTATTTTGCAACTTGATCAATCCGAATCCATGAATGTCGACCCTATATAAACAGGCCATTATGGACTCAACGGACGATTTTGTGCACGGCCCGCCGGAATCCAACTTTGGACATACGGTTGGGTTCGTATCGGAAAACTGAATTCGTAGACATGTAGTTTGATGACTTTAGAGACCGTTGACTCTGGCACGCTTTTCGGTGCAAAGTGGGTCCAACGGCGGACATCGTTTTTGCCCGAAATTACCGTTTTGCCCCTGTGTCCAGAATTGGACTTAAGGACAGGCAATTCTAGCTAATTTGACTATTCTGAGAACGTTGGTAATGTTTATTTCAGCATCCGGAGACTTCTGTATGTGTTGATTGATTGTGGCTCGTGCGTGGTATTTATTATTGGTTTCTCCAGCTAAGGACCTCAGGCAAGTGCACTTTCTGATTGCTTTTCGATTCATAGTAGTCTTTTCATTTCATGTCTATACATATATCTTGCTGCTTGTTGACACGCTCGTCACACGGAGTAGTCGGGAGGGAAAATATCTTAGTATACATGTGGACTACCCAGAAATATCCCATGAGTCTATTCTTGAACGATAGCTGCTGCACACGACACGTGCAGTATAACGGATTTTACCCCCTAGCCGTCCACATGGCGAAAGGATATTTCATACCACTTAGATAGATGTCTTTTATTAGCTTTTCCTTGTTTATTTCTCTATCGTGCTATGACATCACTTTATCTTACAGTTTTCATTTCTCATATGCTATTTTCATCTTGATAATTCTATTGTGTTTTGCACTGCCGTCGGTTTGTGTACTTGTTCCAATCCTGACTGGATAACCAACATTTTTCAGGTTTAGCCGCGATCACTCTTAGCACTGGGGAAGACTTGGGTATGCTGAAGATAACCTAGAAATAGATAGCCATTGTATCATTTCATTAATTGTAAAGCCTTATATTTCCTTAAATTTTAAATGTTGTAAATGTTGTAATAAATTTAGAAATATGAATGAGCAGCAAATGTGATATTTTGAGCATCTATTTCTTGCGGGCTTGACAGCGTTCTACCGCCGACTCTGCGGCGTAGGCTGGCTTGGACACGTCTCGTATCCGAAAACCGGGTGCGGGTCGTGACAAGTTTTTGTTGTGGCCCATGCAGGTCAGATTTCACAAAAGATTACGAACTCGTGATGGTACATTAGTCGTACTATTGCGAGCCTGCGACCAGGAAATGCTCATTCACAATTAGGACTACAATAATTTAGGAGAATAACTAGGACTAGGAGTCCCTTGTTCAAATTGACCGTTGGGTAGTTAAGGTTGCCAGATAGGCCATACAATTTAGATAAGAAATTATTGATTTTGGATAGCTTGCTAGATACATTATTGCTTTTGATACGATGATATGCTTCAATGTTAGTCGATTATTCACTTGATTAGTTAGGCTTATCTAGAATTAAGGCTTTGATCTTGATGAACTGTTTAACTTTCTTTTATTTTATTGGATGTAAATTTTATAACATAAGTTAGAACTGCCTATTTAAATTCTATTTGGTTGTAAGGAACTGGTTTATAATTTCTAATCATGCTATTCATATACAAATCTCGAAGTAGATTTATTTGAGATTTTCCCTCAATCATAGAAATGCATACTTGAATGTTTGTATTCCTTTCGTCTTTAGTTAGTTCCTCCATGTTAACTCTTTTGTTTTAGATGTTGTGACTTACAGGACAAATACCAATGCTCTATTTTAGTCAACTTGTTTGAATCTCTAGAAGTTCACAAATTTTTACGGACATAGTTAAATGAATAGTTAGACAGCAGCGCACTGTCGTCAATTATTAGAGAGTAGAGAATTTGGGTTCACCGCAGCCAGCAACGCACTGGTGAGGCACAACCCATGGAAAGGAAATCCTTTCTTAGAACCATAGTTTATGGAGCATTGCTAAAACTATGTCCTCTTGACCTCTTTGGATCTTAGGTACCCTGTGTCAATACAAGGTAGAGTACTTTGTAGCATATCACATCTGAATCACGGAACCATGGATTTACCTAGAATATAGAATTTAGAGTTCCATAACCCATTAGTTGACCAAGCCTTAAGGATAAAGGATAGTAGGATGACGGTATGAGCAAGAACACCAGGTAAGGCTTTGATTTTTTCTTAAAACTCGAACTACTTGTCCTCCTTCCAAAAATCCCGCATCCTTGTATTTCGACTATCATGACCAACGCTGCTATTACAGCCTAGTTTTGCAAGCTTACTTTTTATCGAGCTTGATCCAAGACATATGTCTAGCTAACATATTGTCTAATCAGAATCATTGTATCACGGTCTGATCAACCATGATGCATTTGGTTCGCTCTTTCATCTAATTACCCTACGTGGATTGAGATATAGAGGTATCCAGGATCTCATCTACGATTGCTTTGACAATTCCTCTCGAATTATACATTCGCCTTTGAATCGCGTAATTGTATCCAATGACATCCCTCTTGAACTCTTTATTATTTTTGTCTTTCACCGATTGGAAAGGCGAAAGCTCATAATGATAGATAGATATAGAGTATCCCCATGACTATGATAGTCGTATATGCAAGTGTAGCTACCATCGGCCAGCCCTGTGACAGGAACCTTGCCACCATATCCTAGCCTCTAAGGTGGGTAGACTGTAAGCCTTCTAAAATTTTTAGGATATACCAGGATTACCGAGTGATTAGAATAATTTCCGTTAGGATGATAATTAGTGTCCCATGGACTCTCACTTTCCACTTAGATTATTTTGTGTCCCCGGCTGTGTCATTAATATTCGGAGCACGAGACCAGCCATTACCTTCCAACAAATTTCACATGTAAGATCTAGACGAGTCCACCTCCATCTAGGCATACCATGTTCCACCCAAATCTGTTCCCTTGTACTCTATTTTTATGGTACGACTTTCAGGTATAAAAGGATTAGTTATGACCCTTACCATAATACCGGTATACTTCCCGACTTTTCCTAGAACCTCAACCTTGGCTCAATACATTCGCCCCAATATTTGGTTGTGATCTACTCGAAGACTACTACGCCCATGCCACTAGTGTGTCACCCAATTGAGGCCTCATGTGCTACTTAAACACATGAGTCACCGAAGGCGCACTTTGGACTATAGAACTGAACTATTAGAAATTGGCCCTTGTACCTATTATGTAATCTCCACCCCTTAGAATGTGAATCCATTCGTAACCTTTATCCCATCTGCCTGGAAGTCGAGATACGATCTTGTATTGCATTTTGTTCCTTGCTCGTGTGTTTAAATAACCACGGATAAGATCACAATCTTGATTTCACAAATTCCGTTCTATTATGGAACCTTGTCTAGAACTTCGAGAACGAAATTTTCGTATTATATGGATTGTAAGCCCCTCTAAGAAACAAGTATCCTTCGATTTAACAGGTGATTAGACTAGAGTAGCCTCATATAGCAAATAAGTCAATGGTTCGTAAATACTCTTTTTAGCTGTATCGTTAGATATTCTTTACTGCTCTTGAAAATTTGTAGTTGCTCCCGATTATTTTTCCTTATCTTCCTGGCCTTTTTATTTTAGAGTGACGAATGGTCATGCTTATTAGAATTTATCAATATTTCTTAACTATTTGTGTAAATTTGATTGCTTTTAAAATTTTGGGTTGTTTAATAGATTGGAGAGGATTATAGATGCCATGTGCTGTAGATATCTGTTGTAGGATTGTTAGCAACTAGTAGAAGATTATAAGATTTTAGTTTGAGGAGTTATGACCAAAGGTGGGTAGAAGTCCTCAAGTATTCAGAGTTATAAAATGGCTAGAGAAGGTATAAAATATTTTGAGGAATTAAATTGAGGAGATTAAGGTAATAGTAGACTTTAATTTTTAAGAATAGTTATAAATTAGAATTTCGAGGACGAAATTATTTGTAAGGTGGGTAGATTTGTAACCCCTCTGGCCAGATTTTAAAATTTTATTTAATTTGAGTTTTAAATATTTTCTAATTGGATAATAAATTATAGTTTCTTAATTATTATAGATATCTTGAAAATAAAGATTACTAAATATTTTATTTGGGATTTATAGAAATATTGTCCAAATTAGTTGGATGATATAAATATTTAATTATTATTATAGGACTAGATTTGAAGGTATATTTTTAGAATTATTTGAATTATTATTAATGATTTTAATATGATTTTATCAAATCTTCTTTCAAACATTATTGGAACCATTAGATAACTGTAATATTATTTTGCAACTTGATCAATCCGAATCCATGAATGTCGACCCTATAAACAGGCCATTATGGACTCAACGGACGATTTTGTGCACGGCCCGCCGGAATCCAACTTTGGACATACGGTTGGGTTCGTATCGAAAAACTGAATTCGTAGACATGTAGTTTGATGACTTTAGAGACCGTTGACTCTGGCACGCTTTTCGGTGCAAAGTGGGTCCAACGGCGGACATCGTTTTTGCCCGAAATTACCGTTTTGCCCCTGTATCCAGAATTGGACTTAAGGACAGGCAATCCTAGCTAATTTGACTATTCTGAGAACGTTGGTAATGTTTATTTCAGCATCCGGAGACTTCTGTATGTTTGATTGATTGTGGCTCGTAAGTGGTATTTATTATTGGTTTCTCCAGCTAAGGACCTCAGGCAAGTGCACTTTCTGATTGCTTTCCGATTCATAGTAGTCTTTTCATTTCATGTCTATACATATATCTTGCTGCTTGTTGATACGCTCGTCACACGGAGTAGTCGGGAGGGGAAATATCTTAGTATACATGTGGACTACCCAGAAATATCCCATGAGTCTATTCTTGAACGATAGCTGCTGCACACGACACGTGCAATATGCCAGATTTTACCCCCTAGCCGTCCACATGGCGAAAGGATATTTCATACCACTTAGATAGATGTCTTTTATTAGCTTTTTCTTGTTTATTTCTCTCGTGCTATGACATCACTTTATCTTACAGTTTTCATTTCTCATATGCTATTTTCATGTCTTGATAATTCTATTGTGTTTTGTACTGCCGTCGGTTTGTGTACTTGTTCCAATCCTGACTGGATAACCAACATTTTTCAGGTTTAGCCGCGATCACTCTTAGCACTGGAGAAGACTTGGGTATGCTGAAGATAACCTAGAAATAGATAGCCATTGTATCATTTCATTAATTGTAAAGCCTTATATTTCCTTAAATTTTAAATGTTGTAAATGTTGTAATAAATTTAGAAATGTGAATGAGCAGCAAATGTGATATTTTGAGCATCTATTTCTTGCGGGCTTGACAGCGTTCTACCGCCGACTCTGCGGCGTAGGCTGGCTTGGACACGTCTCGTATCCGAAAACCAGGTGCGGGTCGTGACAATTACCTTCCTATGCTGCATCAGAACACATCCTAGACCTCTGCCTGAAGCATCACAATACACTGAGAATCCCCCAGTCCCATCTAGAAGCGTGAGAATGGGTGCTATCATCAAGCCTCGCTTCAACTTCTCAAAAGAATCCTGACACTTTGCTGTCCAAGCAAACCGCACATCCTTGCGGGTCAACTGTTCAATGGCGCTGAAATCTGAGTAAAGTTCGAAACAAATCTCCGGTAGTAGCCGGCCAAGCCAAGAAAACTACGGACTTCTGCAACTGTGCTGGATACCGGCCACGTCTCAATAGCCACGATCTTCTGGGGATCCACTTCTACTCCTCCTTTGGTGATGATATGTCCCAAGTACGAAATGCGATCGAGCCAGAACTCGCATTTACTAAACTTGGCATACAACTGGTGCTCTCTGAAAATCTGGAGGACAACTCTGAGATGCTACTCATGCTCCGCTATACTCTTGCTGTAGACCAGGATGTCGTCTATGAACACAATCACGAACTGATCCAAATAAGGCATGAAGATGCGATTCATGAGGTCCATGGATACAGCCGGCACATTGGTTGCTCCAAATGGCATAACAAGGAACTCCCAATGCCCATACCTCGATCTGAATGCTGTCTTCGAGATGTCCTGCTCTCTGACTCTGATCTGGTGGTATCCTGACCGCAAGTCAATCTTCGAGAATACTGCTGCCCCTCTGAGTTGATCAAATAAGTCATCTATCCTCGAAAGAGGATATCTGTTCTTGATTGTCAATGAATTCAAGGTACGATAATCACACATATAATCTGGACGTACCATCCTTTTTTTTCACAAGAAGCATCGGGGCTCCCCAAGGCGATCCACTAGTACGTGAATCCCTTGGTTCTAAGTTCTTCAATCATCTTATACAATATCTCCAACTCTGACGGCGTCATCCTGTAGACTCTCTCTGATACTGGGCTGATCGGAGAATCAATCATGGTGAACTCGATTCTCGCTCAGGCGGCATCCCTGGAAGATCTTCTGAGAAAATCTCTGGAAACTCCTCGACTATCCGGGGTAACTGTACTGCTGCTACTGCCATCCGCAACACTGGAGGAGAAGGTTCAACTTCGCCGGAAAAGGAAAACTCTGGCTTGCCTGGAATGCTAAAAATAACCCTGCCAATATGGCATCTAACCTAGCATACTGGTCCCTCAACCAATCCATCCCTAAGACCACATCATAATCGGCCATCGAAAACTCTATCAATCTAGCGGGGAATTCTCTACCGCTAACTACGATCTGACACGAGAAAAATACTCTATCTACTTCCACAAGTCCGTTCCAGTAAGTATATTGAGCCTTACTGATAATGACTCGGGCTCCAGTCCTATCCGTGTCGCAATTGTGCAGACATAAATGAATGTGAGACACCAGAATCAAATAATACGGAAGCTGGAAAGTGTTGACGAGAATAGTACCTGCCACCACCTCACCTGGTGCTAATCCTTCTTCTTCCATGGTCAAAGCCAATACTTGACCATGCCCTCTAGGTGCGGGTCCCCTGCTGAAAACTTTTTTGTCTGCTCTGGATTAGGGCTTGGGCATATTGCTGCAGTCTCTGCTGCTGGAATGCCTGGGCCTGCGTTGGCAATGGCCTCGAAAAGGGTACTGCTGCTGCTGATGGACTGGTGTTGGTCCTCTCACCGAAGGACTAGAGAAGGCTGATGAAGATGAACTCTCCCTGTTCGGGCAGTTCCCAACCCTGTGGTCCAGGACACCACAAACCAAACACAAACCCTGTGCTCTGCGACACTCTGATACCACATGCCCTGGCTTTCCCACAGTGTGAACATCCCACTGAAGACTACTTCTGCTTTGCTACTGGCGGTGTGTCGGGGTTGAATACTGAACCGACGTCACTGAGGCCACCCGTCTCGGAGCTCCAATGGTCAAAGCCCTGGCTGCCGGGGTTGGTATTGAAGACTGATTCATCTGACCATGGGATCGCTTCCGACCCCCGGTCCTATCCACGATCCTCTGGGAGGTATACTCATGCCTCCTAGCTGCTCTCAATACCGCATCAAAAGTCTGATGCTCAAACTGCTCCACGGCCAACAAATCTCTAGGTGAAGTTCCTGTTGGAACCGCTGGGCTCTATCGAACTCGGTTGCTACCAAGGTGGGAGCAAACCGACTAAGTCTCAAAACTCGACCGCATATCCGTCGACCGTCCTGCCCATCTGCTTCAGATTGGTGAACCTCGTCTGTAGATCGTACCGAGCTACAGCATCGAAATACTTGGTCTGAAATTTCTCTCTGAATACTGCCCAAGCAATAGGTGCTACTAATCCAACGGCCTGCGACGTCCCACCAGTTGCGGGCAAGATCCAATAGCTGTAGGCGTACAACGCCACCTTCTCGTTCTCTGGGGTCCTGGCTGCTTCTAGAATCACTTTTGTGTCTGCGCAATAGCATCTTCACTGCCGTCGAAGAATGGAGGGTTCAAGCGCTTGAAGCTGTTGGCCGCGCTGTTACCCTGATGACCTCATCTGGTCAGAGCATCTACCATGCCTAGTACAAGGCATATCCTTGCCGATCTTGGAAAGCTAACAATGACCTGATGAGACCCACCAAGGTGCCATTATCAGGCTATGTAGATTGGACGGGTTGAACTGGTGCTCTCCTCCAGTAGGTACGACTTTGGAGGCTACTCCTGAATGCTGGGCTTGATCTCTAGGTTGCTGCTGATCCACGAGAGGTGCTTCGCCTTGCCGATCAGTAGGACCAGGAACAATCGCTGAAGAAGACGACATAGGGAACAATAAGGAAGGACCAGGACAGATCAACGATACAAGCATGTGATCATGTCAAGAATCCAGGGATTTAGAAGATACGAGCAGAGATCAAGGGCGAGTACGATTAAGACATCTATTCGGTAAACCCTCACATATCTTGATTTATAAGACCTGCATGGGCCACCACTTAAACCATGTAATACCCCAGAACCAGAATACTGGAGAGCGGGGGCATACATAGCTAGCTACGTATATTAAAGTGCAACCCACCTCGCTATACGGTCACGGCTGTCTAGATACATGAGGGTTTAACTACAAGCCATCAGTCTCCTATGGTCATGAACAAGCCTATTGTCTCAATCTTAAGCAAGCAATAACAGTCACAAGATATCAGAACACCAAATATACATAGTAAGGCGTCCCATACATTACATATTCGGATGATCATGAAGCTAGTCGTACAAAATGTCAAGACTAGCAAGAGTTTCAGTCATACAATTGTAACGCCCCAGTTCCAAAATACGTAGGACCAAGTACGTAAACATGCCAGCTGTATTCATACGAACATGGCCTTGTCTGTATACATAAGCTATAAAATACAGTAATCCAAGACAAACTAAATCTCATCCACAACGAAAGAATAATAATATAAAAATCAACTTGAATATTTATGATACAATCGTTGGGCGGAGACAAAGTCCACTACCAACTATCTCAATGAAAGAATATAAGAATCGATCCATAAAATGGAAAGACAAACCAAGCGCAATAGTCTTTGAAGGAATGGAGAGAATCATAGCCTTGGCTAGAATACCTGCGGAAGACATGAACACACACACACCTGGAGAGATAACCAGGTCCTCAGAGGGACGTAACAAGATACAGGAAGAACAAGCTAATATGAACTGTCAAAATAATAATAAAATATATACTCTCCTAGACACCAATATACAAAAGGGAATGCTAACCATCTATTGTGCAATTTAGAGGACAACTTTCATGCGCATGGGTGAAATTTTAGGCTATAAGTACGCAACTGGCATCCATTCATACGTATCCGTCCGTAACGTCCAAAACGTCAGAGGGCATCTGCAAATATAAATTGCCACAGTTCCATCGGAGACTGTGGTTTACCTGTTTAGATTTCCATACGCACTAGCGACTGTCCTTCCCTAATATTTTCCACACTGTTTAAGTCATGTCAATGGCTCGTCCAATTTTGTAACTACTTGAGTCTCTAAACCCTAGTCATAGCAGTTACGATCATCTACCGTCACACGACTTTAGAGATGGCCAGTCCAAGTCGTGCCTCTAGCAAAATGTTCAAACCGTGTAGTATGAGTGTCATAGCCCAAGAAGATATAAGAATCCTCCAACAAGAAGGTAGTCCTAACACTAAGTTAACATGCATATAGTAAAGTAAAACGATTAATAGAGTTGCTTGCACCCAAGTGTGGCTTGGACGCACAATTTATAACAAAGGAAACTAACAATATGAAACAAAGTAAATAATACGGAAAATAAATAATATGACAGTAAATTAGCAAGGTATACTTGCCTGAGTCCTGAGCACTGTGGTGACGAAGATCAGACAGGAAAGTAGGTGGAACAACGACTGCCGAGGAACTAAGGTCCAAACAAACATCTTCGGATGATCATGAAGCTAGTCGTACAAAATCAAGACTAGCAAGAGTTTCAGTCATATGATCAACCCTAGGATTCGTCAATCATGTTACAGCCCGTAGGCAGACAGTAAATAAAGGTGCAATACGAGCTAACACGTGCTCGCCGGCTAAATCTCAAAAGAATAATTTTACAATAGAGTGAGAGAACAAAAGAAACCCACTCATTGCCAAGGTTACGCCTGGTGGTCACCATCTGGCTGGAAGACAGATCCTCTGGAGCTGCTCCGATATCTGGCCACACAAAACCAGCTGGGTCAGACCCCAGAAAGAGCAAGTGCCACAAAGGAGGCTTCACTTAGGAACTAAAACCAACATATCACAATAGAATACTAAAGATGATTGTAACAAAACTGATAGTATAGAGATAACAACAGTAAATTGAGTACGAGGAAACCATTCAAGTAGCCAGGTCACAACCCTTAAACCAAACAAGGACCGGAGTTGTAACCCTTCACCTGAATAGAAACTCGTCTCAACTACTTGTTGGTAAAATAGGAACATAGGGTAAAATAAGTCAATAAACGAAGAGACACAGAACTGCTCCGGGGGCCAGGTTACAACCCTTAAACCAAACAAGGACCGGGGTTGTAACCCTTCGCCTGAACATAACTGGACCCCTGATCTTTATTGTTAAGGCCAGTATAAATATCATGCTATTGAAGTAAGTAAAACATGACGAGCATGACAGGGGGGTGCAATAGGACAAAAACGAAGAGAGGACACAGAACTGCTCCGGGAGCCAGGTTACAACCCATAAACCAAATAAGGACCGGGGTTGTAACCCTTCGCCTGAACAGAACTGGTCCCCTGATCATTATTGTTGAGACAAACATAGGTAATCATGTCATGTCACAATCTTGTACAGGATCAGGACAAGACTAAGCTGGGCTAGATTCTCCAATCAATTACGGCCAAGCAAAGAGTACGGCTTATACTTTAACTAACTAGGGTTATCACAGGCCTAGTAACTAGCAAGATGTAGTGAGATTATTCCACAGTCACAAGACCTGCAGACCATCCAGGTTTCCAGGTCGAATGTCCGTTTATGAAAGATGCAACGTGACTGTGTGCTGGAAATGTGCCCTACTCGTCGGTAGGCTACAAGTCGCTAGTGCACCCAGATAACGGGATTGCCTGTAGCTGGAAAATCTCTTCATGACTACTGAATTATTCTAATTTATCGGCCTTAGTCAATTTCAGTAGGTATCCCTGACCGTGGTACTCAGGGATCCCATCCTAGACATGATGCAAGAGTACTGGTTTATTTGTACAAACACAATCGTCCACGGTGTCCAGGTCATTCATACTTTGTCATGTCAGGCTAGCTGTCGTAACAACATATCCTGTCCGATTTACTTGTCAAGAGTGCGTCACGGCGGGTGTAGTCCCCCCCCCGCTCAGTCAATCGGAGGAATCGAAAATCGGTGTTCGCTTAGCCTTGCAACGGCTGCTAGGGACATCGCTCGGTCGAGGCGACCGCTCGCTCAGGTGGGTTAGTTTCGGTGAACTTGCCTCATCTTAGCCTTCACATAATAAATCGCATGTTTTCAACTTGCACAATTAGGCTTAATAATAAAAAGATGAATCCACATAGCTAAAGGGAGTAATCCCGACGGTCGAATTGAGATAGAATATGAAAGGTCCAACGGTCGGCTTAGAGTTGGTGCACGGCGTGCCTTGAAAATGACACTCGATCCTTCGTCCCGTGGCTTGGGAAAGGAAAGTCGGTTGAGTAGACAAAGTATGAACATAGCCTAAGTCATAGGCGTCGCCCGCATGAATGCTTCATAAAGTTGCACGGTCCCGTCGTCCAAGGCTTGGCATAGCCTTGGCTTGCCCAAGAGTTAAGTTGCGTTGAACGGCTTGCGACCTAAGTCTAGGCACCCGAGTGACTTGGTCGTTCAAGTTGGATGCGTGCACGGCACGATCCGTTAAGGCAAAGCTTGACGCAGCCTTTGCTCGTTAAGTTGTTGCGAAGTTAAGTTAGGCAAAGTTATGCTGGTCGACCTAAGATATTACAAGTACTGTCTCGCTCCTTCGCGGTTTATCAAGTTAAGTAGTCCTACGATCTCAAGGCCCGTCGACTTGGGCAGGAGTGTCACGTAGAGCACGATTGGCTTAAGGCACGATGCAAGGGCTTAGTGTTTAAGGCAAGGATCACAATTGATTCAAAGTGAGTTTTGAAAAAGGACTATCAAATAGGCATTCATGAGTTGAACCAAATGATAGGATAACAAGGAAGGAAATGCTCGCGATCGTGGGTCGTCGAGGGGTCTCAAGGAAAGGAATGCTCGCGACCGTGGGTCGTCGAGGGGGATCAAGGATAGAAGTCTTAATTTTGGTAGAGGAATGCCTGTGTGAGAGTCAGTTTGTGTCGAGTCTTGTATGGTCATTTGACAACTTGTCGACAAGGGCGATGAACCCTCGAGCGGTAACCCTGGGCCATGGGGCCGACTCAGCCTAGGAGGGAACAGGGTATAGTCGTGCGTAAGGTTTTGGCACAGATTAAGCGGGACTTGCGACGGGGCTAGCTACTTGCATCGAAAGGATCCCGATTAACAAAACTATACGTCAAGGTATAGCTTGTGATGCTAGTGGCCAAGTTCATATAGATGTCGGCAAATAGCGGCTATCCGCATGTATGCTTTGGATTGAGTTGAGTTGAAGGTGTGTACAGTTAGAACACAAAGTTTGGGCCTAATCGGGTTTAACATAGGCGTCGTGCTTCGGTACGAGATGATCAAGTCTTGAGTTGTCGCATATAAGTTGCTTAAGTTGGATGAGTTGTTTGAGTTTAAGTCGGAAAACCGCCGCAAGGCAAAGTTGGTTGAGTGAACTTGTAAAGAGTGAGCTTGAGTGATTGTAATATTGGCCTTGCGCCCCCAATGTAACCGTTGTTTCAATATCAATAAAGCTTCTTTTGAATGACTTGTTTGTTCTAAATTCTGCTGCTATGTTCAATGTCTCTGCATGGGACTTCTGTGCGACGAACCCGTCGCAGCCGCTGAAATCGACCGTTATGGAACCCGCCTTGCACGAGCGCAATCTAGACTCGTACGACATCACGCCTTAGCGAGGACGATCGCTCCTACGGGAGCGGGGCGTGACAGCGGGCCACTATCGTGTTCCGGGAACATGTGCAAAAATCTACATGGTTCAAGCATTCTCAGAGAAATGAGCATAATATAACAGTTCAGTATATATTAATAACAATATAATAAAAGAGGACTATGGAAGGAGCCATGCGGTTAATTGGATTCATGCGGCGAGAGCATGCGCGCTTATGCGGCTGGGGACTGCGCGCTCATGCGGCTGGAAGAGGGCAGGCGCATGCGGCTCAGGAAGGATGAGTATATACGGCTCAGGGGGGAGCAATGTTATGCGCTCAGGAAGGAAGGGCATGAGAGTAGGGATCTCAGGCTTATGCGACTGCGGAAGGAAGGGGCTTATGCGGTTGAAAAAGTGCATGCTCATGCGGCTCGGGGAATCACTTGCATATGCGGCTGCGGGGCTTGCGGGTCTATGCGGCAAGATTATGCAAGCTTATGCGGCTTCGGTCGAGCAGTGCCATGCGGCTGGGTCATGCCGAGCCCTTATGCGGCTGCGGGAAATGAGTACATGCGGCAATGGAAAGGACCAGTTCATGCGGCTGTGTTCAAGTGGAGTCCTATGCGGCTAAGCAAGGGATGGGTCTTTATGCGGCCAAGAAGAACAAGTTATATGCGGCAATGGACTATTGAGTTCATGTAGCAGCATTGCCATGCGGCTCAGCACTGTTTTTCTTCTCCACTTGTCCGAGAAAAAGAACCATGGAGTCCAGGGCTTCAAGGCTCATAAACCCTTCATCCGAGGTCGGAATCCAGACTTCCATTGGTCAAAATAGGGAGAACGAAATTCTCTACAACATGGAACCATCAAAACTTGGAAGTAACAATTTAAGTAGATCAAAACCCAAAAAATCCAAAAATACAATAAACTTAACTCTACACAAATTGAACCATGGAAATTAGAAATGCTAAGTATTAAAGTATGTTAGAATCTCATGAGGAAGAGAATAGAATAATAAAAATGGAGCTCCTCCATGAAGCAAGCTGCACTTGCCTAAGTTCTACTCCCTGTAGGTGAAGACGTAATGGTGAAGAAGAAAAGTAATGGAGAAGAATTAATGAGGAGAGAGGGTTGGACGGCTATTAAAGGAAAGGAGTGGGGGTTGGTTCTCAAGAAAATAAATCCAAACCAGACCAAGCCGAACCAGCAAGTTGAACCGAACCAAGAAATCATGAAATGAGACATGCAATATACCTACTAAAATATCTCTAATAGCGACGTAATTTAGCGACGGCAAGAAATGACGTCGCTAGTTATGAAATATAGCGACAACTTTATATACACGTCGCAAAACGTCGCTGCCTAGAGACGTTCCGCGACAGGAGATTAGTACGTCGCTGAATAGCGACGTTCAGCAACATATTTTAGCATATGTTGCCAATTTTGTGACGTTTAGCGACTGTAACACTTGACGTCGCTAATTTTATTTACTTAGGGCACAGCGTTTCGTTCTTTCCCCCTCACTCTCGCTCAAAAATTCTAAATTTTCCCCCCTCCCCCCCGGCGACTCCCTCCCCCTCTGTCAGTGCCCTCCCACCCCCGGCGACCCCCTCCCCCCCGACGACTCCCTCCTCCTCCGCGAGCTCCTCTCCTCGAGATCCTCCTCCTCGAGCTCCTCCTCCTCCAATCCGAGCTCATCCTCCTCTTCCTCAGGTAAACCCTAACCTAACTCCTCTCCCCTCCTTCTTCCTCCCACGGACACACACACACACACACGGACACACGGGCACACGGACACACATCGTGTCCCCAAAGACTCGTGCCCATTGATTCGTGTCCCCAAAGACTCGTGCCCTTGCATTCGTGTCCAGTTTTGGATGTGTTGAGTTTGGTTTATTTTTGGACACATTGTGTCGAGTATTTGGATACGAGTTTGGTTTGGGAACACGTACACACATGACACTTGTATATGCACACTTGACACTATACACTCTCTCTCTCTACTTATAAATGCATAACTTGTTGAATGTATATTGTCCCCTTGGTTATAGCCTAGTATATGTAAATATCTTAACCTATAATATATTATATAGTAATATAGTAGTTGTGTGAATATCTTAACCTATATATGTGTCCCCTTGGTTATAGCCTAGGATTAGGATATGTAAATCTTACCTATATATGTGTCCTCTTGGTTATAGCCTAGGATATTAGAATATGGGCTAGAAGTTAGTACCCTAAGTTAGTATCTTGGTTATAGCCGGATATAGTATATGTAAATATCTTAACCTATATGTGTCCCCTTGGTTATAGCCTAGGATTTAAATATGGGCTAAAGTTAGTACCCTAAGTTAGTATCTTGGTTATAGCCTAGGATATAGTATATGTAATATCTTACCTATATGTGTCCCCTTGGTTATGCCTAGGATATTAGGATATGGGAAAGTTAGTACCCTAAGTTAGTATCTGGCTAGAATTTGGTATCCTAGGATAGTTAGATATCCTAGTATCTTAAGAGTGTCCTAGATTAGTCTATGGTAATAGGATACCCTATAGGGGGAAGGGCAGGGTAGGGGGGAGGGCAGGGGACAGGACCCTAACCCTATTTCGGACACGACTCTGTGACACAGGACACAGGACACAGGACACACACACACATACATACATATACGTATAATATAAATACACATATCTACATATATACATGTATATATATATACTCACACACTTACATACACACACATATCTACATAATTTTAAGTATTTCAGCGTTATTTCTTAGTAGTTTTGAATTATATGAAATAGTAGTCACCCTTACCGATTGGTTTTGCCGAATTGACCGGAACAAGACCCCTAATGTCGGTATCGATCAATATTTGGTATCGGTCGGTATCGGATCGGAACATGCCAAACCGTATCAGTAGGCCGTATCGGATCGGTATCGGCCGATACTTTAAACCATGTATATACCATGGTTTTGCCTTTTAGTTGCAGGAATATTAGAGTTATTAGATGTTAAAGTAGGATATTAATTTATTAGTTAGGATAGAGATTTATTAGTTATTTTTAAAAACCGTGATATGTTAAATGCCTGCAGCTGCATCGTAGCTCAGGGAATGACTGAGAGGGTGACATGGTTGTCACATTAAGGGTCTTTGAGGAGGTGACATATTGTGAAAAGATATATCCTTATAGTTCTCCTACGTAATGTTAAAGAAAATCCGTAGGAGAACTATATATAAGGATATATTTTTTTCGCAACATGTCATCTTGTCAAAGACCCTTAATGTACCAACCATGTTACCCGGTATTGGTATTGGGATACCAATAGCGATAAGGTAAAGGTACCAATAGCGATAAGGTAAAGTGTACCAACTTAAGGTATTGGTATTGGAATACCAATAGCGATAAGGTAAAGGGTACCTTGGTAGTAATGACTAGAAATAGGATATTTGACTTAGATTTGACCTTGTTTGACCATGTTGACTATTTTGACTGAAAGTCAAAGTAGAGTCAACATCTGACCTAGATTGGACTAAGAGTTGACAAAGTCAACTATAGATCAACCCTTGACCTTGTTTGACCTTGTTTGACTTTATTTGACTTAGCTTGACCTTGTTTGACTTTGTTTGACTTAGAACAACCTAGTTTGACCTAGATTGTATATCATTGTTATAGTAACTGTCCGCTACTAATGTGTGTCCCATAATAAGACATAATATACGAATTTGTGCCTGTTGGATAATGTGTGTCCATCTTTGCAGAATTTTCAAATGGATATGATTACTACTTGCGGAATCGTTCATGGATGTACAATCGTCGTCCTGATGATATGTGTGGTGTGCGGGATGAACATAGCGAAGTAGAACAGTTCCTGCAGTTTGCTAAGGCGTTCCCTCAGTACATGGACGGCACCAAAATTAAGTGTCCGTGTGTGAATGTCATAACGTGAATATTATCCAGAAGTGGAAATGACATATCATTTGTACTCGAGGGTTTCACTCGCCTAATTACTATCAGTGGACCGCACACGGAGAACTTGTGTCTTTAGCATCAGAGCCGGAGCCTTATGTTGAGCCGTATATGCATGCGGGACCTAATTTTGTTTCAGATAATCATGCATACGACGACGGGTGCGTGAACATAGTTTCGACGCTGCGGGGCCTAGTTTCGTTCATGATGCACCTGAGGAGGCACCGAACGCCGATGCTGCACAGTTCATAGAGTTGCTGGAGAATGCAAGGACTCCATTGTATCCTAGTTGTGAGGATCATTCACCGTTGGAGGTGGTTACAAGACTGTTGAACATTAAGTCAGATTTTAACATATCACAAGAATGTTACAACCGAGTGTTGGAGTTGATTATAGAGATCTTGCCGACGGTGCTAAGTTGCCTAAAGACTTCTACCGGTCTAAGAGGATGGTGAGATCGCTCTGGATGGGATACGAGAAATCGATTCTTGTCGCAATAGGTGCATGCGTACTACAAAGACGACAAGGACGCAGATGTGTGCAGATTTTGTGGTGCTGATCGCTATAGACAACTAGTACAGGAAGGTCTACCGGTGCAAGAAGACCGACCGATTCAATGCACTACTTGCCTTTAACGCCGCGGTTGCAAAGATTATTTATGGTGAAAGAGACGGCCGAAAATATGAGTTGGCACATGCGAGAACAGATTGAAGGAGTATTGGATCACCCATCCGATGGAGAAGCGTGGAAGCACTTTGATCGAGTGTATCCTAATTTTGCTTCAGATCCGCATAATGTTGTGTGGGACTATCTTCTGATGGTTTTACTCCTTTTGGTCATTCGGGATCCCAGTATTCGTGCTGGTCTGTGATGTCACTCCGTATAACCTACCGCCTTGGATGTGCATGAAGACTCAGTACATATTTCTAACCGTTATAATTCCTGGTCCGAACAATCCCAAGAGGAACATTGATGTGTACTTACAGCCTTTGATAGATGAGTTGAATCAGTTATGGGAAGTAGGCGCTAACACGTACGTAGTTTCCAGGAAGCAGAATTTTCAGATGAAAGCAACCCTTATGTGGACCATTAATGACTTTCCGGCCTATGGAATGTTATCTGGATGGAGCACTCATGGCCGATACATCCTCCTGGTCCATCGACGGCGCCGACTCCAGACATTGCACTGCCTCCTACTGCCCCTACGGTACAGCTCACCCAGGAGCAGTATGACTACATTCTATCCCATTGCGCGGCAGGGGTCCGCAGTGATTTTATTGATTTTTTTATGACTTGTATGTATTGGCCCTATGGGCAAATTGTTTATTGGTACACTTTTTTTATACACTTGGTGGGAGACTTTTATTATCTTCCATTTTTATTTGACTCTATTGGATGTTTGTGAGGATGTGTGTCTGTGATATTTACTTTGCACTGCCTCCTATTTTTATTGTGATATTTACTTTGTGTATCTGCGACGGAGATAACAAATATACCTACGCTGGGTTATAAGCGATGATCTGATATACAAAGGAGGTGCTGCCAAAATTTTAAAAAAATAAATATATTTTTGTGATGATGTGTGTCTGTGTTTACAGTGAATGTGAAATGCAGTGTTCGAAACCATCGACAGTTTCGATTACTGTTGTATGTTTTATCTTGGATAGAAAGAAACAGTTCAGGGTGTACTTCTGAGAGCTTTATTTTCACATCCAGTTCCCGAGAAGGTGAAGGAAGTGAAGAGAAGCTCTGAGAAGTGCACCCTGCACTGTTGTTCTTTCTATCCAAGATAAAACGTAGAACAGTAAGCGAAACTGTCGATGGTTCGAACACTGTACTTCACACCACTGTAAACACAGACACACAGTATAACAAAAATACCAATTATTTTTTTTTAATATCTGCGACGTATAGCGACGTTTTGCGACGTTTTGTGACGTCCTGTACACGTCGCTATACGTCGCTAAATAGTGACGTAACGTCGCAAGAAGTCGCTAAACTGCTGACGTGTGATATGACAACCTGAGAGCGACGTCGCTAAATTTATCGCTAGGCATCGCTAAAGTGTCCACGTGGTTGCCATGCCATGTCATCATATACAAAGTTTACTGCGTCGCAAAGTGGTCGCTCTACGTCGCTATTTTGGCGACGTAAGGTTCGTCGCTATCTGTCGCACATTTTGCGACATCTAGCGACACTAAACGTGACGTTGCAAACAGCGACGTGCTGCGACAAATTGTCATCTGCAACTTACCTATACGCGACATCCAATTTTCGTCGCTAAATACGTCACAAATAGCTTTTAGAGACGGATTTACCTTATTTAGCGACGTCTTCTGACGTCGCTAAAAGGGGTTATTTTAGTAGTGTACGTATACGTATACCAGAATATGTACTACGAATCACGGTCGTTACATATAGACACACACACACACCACAAACACCACACACACACACACACACATGTACTACTATTCATATATGTCTACATATCAAGAAGTGAAGACAAGTGTGTGTGTGTGTGAGTAGGGCGCTGTGTGTGCTGGAAAAGGAAGGGGCTGTCGAGGGCTGCCCAACAATTCCGTTCCAACTAAAACATATATATATATATATATATATATATATTATATATATATATATATATAATATAATATATATATATAATATATATTTTTCTTTCTATATATATATATTATATATATATATATATATATATATATATATATATATATATATATATATATATATATATATATATATATATAATATATATATATAGAAAGAATATATATATATATATATATATATATATATATATATATATATTCTATATATATATATATATATATATATATATATATATATATATATTCTTTCTATAATATATATAATATATATATATATATATATATATATAGCCTTATATAAGCCTTATATATAGCCTTATATATAGCCTTATATACTAGTAATATAATATCTATATATTATATATATATATATATATTATATATATATAATATATATATATATATAATATATATATATATATATATATATATATACACCACACCACACACACACAAAGGGAACATATATATAACATATAGATTGTATGTGAAGTATCAATGAACCCACATCCTAATGAATCAAGCAAACCTAGAATTAGCAAAACCTATATTAATCAGAAATACCCAAACTGGAATTTGAATACCCAAGTTCAATTCAATTGTCAAACCGAAAACCCCGATACGCAAAACCCAACTCGATACCCAAAATCCAAATACACAATCAAAACTCATGAAACTCGACAAACACGAAGGTGTACATATGTATGTCATGCTCGTGTCCTCACAGAGTCGAACACGTGTCTGTATTGTGTCCAGATAGTGCGTATCGCACGGCGTACACGCGCATAGGAAAACCCTCGTGCACACGTACTGCGCTCGATAGAACGCCACACGCAACACGAGGAGCCCCATGCTCATGCATGTAGCTAGGTGGGGTCTAGGTTTAGGTGTACACCACACAGACATGTGTCCACGTGTCACAGGACACGCGTATTCGCATGGCTGTACATGCGCACGGTCTCGTGGGCGCGTGTCGACCCCCGTAGGTCGCGACACGAGCCACATTGTGCCACGTGGTCGAGTCCCTGGGTAGCCTAGGTCTAGGGCTTCGTGTCCATGTTCCTGGAATGAGTCCTCGTCGCGTCGTGTCTGCGAAAGAAGGTCGTGTCTGCGGCATTTTTTGTGCGCGTGCACAGTTCATCCGACCAGTAGGGTTAGATTTCTCCGCGCACGCTCCACGAAATATCATAAAATTTTAGGAGCACGTGGGCAGAGGTTGCCCCCACGTGTCCATCAAATTTCACGCCAAAACCGTGTCCTGTGCGTCGAGTTATGACACTCGAGCAGCGTGACACGCACGGGATCCCGTGCACGCGTGTCCGTGCCGATTTGGACACCAAAACCGTGTCAAATCGAGATCCATCTTCACAAAGTTGTTTCAAATATACACAGCAATAAATTCGTGAAAACGAAATAAAAATATGAACTTTCGATTCTATGAGGCATTTCGTCGAACACGTGTTCCAATACACCGACACGTGTCCGATACACCTATCAAACGGATACAAATCCTACCAAACTACGTGTACAAGTCTGGGGTACCTAATGGATGCATCTACGAAGAAAAATTGGAATTTACAGGTGTTTAGAGAGGTTTACATATTGAGAGTCAATATCTCAATAAAACGAGCCTCCAAATGCGTCGACGTCGATTTCCTCCGGTCCAACGCCTCTGATTCCTTGCTAGCAAGTCTCTAGCAAGTTTCTCTCCTCCCAAGGATTGCAATGAACTTCGTTTGGATGGATTTGGATGAGAATTGAGAAAATTTGACTTTTGGAAGAGAAGGCAATTTCTAGGATTTTGCAAATTAGGTGGCTACTAACATATAACACCAAAAAGGGGGCTATTGTTATGGTCGGCCAGGGGTTTCTAGGGTTAGGTTAGGGTTGGTGATGGGCCAAAACTCTTCTAAAACTAAACAAGAAGCCAATTAGCAAAAAGGCCAAAAAGCTACATGCTAAAATAGCCTAAAATGAATTAAATTGTTTCCTAATTAGGACTAATGCTCTAAATTAAAATCTAATTAGCTAAATAGGTTTCTAATCACATGGTTAGTCTTCTAATCAAGGCTAACTAAGGTTAACCATTGCTACTACCAAAAGCACTAATCGAAAACTAAAACACCAATCAATTAATAATAAAATCAAAATTTAAATTATCACACAATTACTAAAATACCCCAATTTAGAAAAGTGGTGGTGACAGTGGACTAAAGCATGCCACTAACGGCTCTAAGGTCAGACAAGTCTATTTCTCAATGCAATCAACACAAGAAGCAATAAAGTATAAATCACATATGAGATGGATAAGTACATAATCGTGAGAGCTGACATAATGAAAAGATATATCTACTAAATATACAAAAGATACATAAACGTACAACTAGTTGCGATCTAGAATATACATCCATGATATCCAGAGACGGAGGGAACAAAGCTCAGATACAAGGACTAACACATGTCCTTGGCTAATACACCACAAAATGAAAGTACAAAATAAAGTAGGACAAAAAGGTAACTCAGTCGCTAATCCGTGTTAGTCCTCTGAGTGCGAACCATTCGGAAAATAAGACGGTAGATCCTCGAGATCAACTATGGAACCTGACATGCAAAACCAGTGGAGTCAGAATCCCAAATTGCAAGTACCACAAGGAAAGCTCGAGGTGAACGACAAAGTCCAATAATAACACAACAACATAAGGCAAAATTAAATAAATGCAGGTCGAGATTAGTGCGGTACCAATGCACGTATCTCGAGAATAAAATAACTGAATGAAAAATACTGAACAATTTAGCTATAGAGAAGAATAACCGATGAGCAATAAGGGAGCTTAGGAACTACTCGAAGACGGAGCCACAATCCTTAAACCAAACAAGGACCGGGGTCGCAGGTCTTTTTTCGAGCAGAACTTATCCTCTAGCCACTTACCGACACAAAGAGCATATAAAGTAACGCACAACCAAAAGTGCACGGGCAATAAATGCCTACGGCTTGCTATCATTAACTAACTAGAGTTATCACAAATTTAATTACTAGAATGTAAGTTGAGGAACTTCACTATCACTTACGCTACAGAAACTCGGGTGGCCAAGTGGACGACGACGGTAGAAAGAAAAGAAATACAATCAACAAATAATATATCAATACTAGATAAACATATACTCAAAAATATCAAAAATCAATAGTGCCATCAACACTCAATAAATAGAGGTCAGTGGCCTATGCCAATCGGGGTTATCTATGCTAATGTGGGGCCCATAGCGATCCGAGTCGCGGTAGCATGAAGTGTCCTCCCCTCCCAATGATCTATGTGAGTTTACTAGTCAATTATCCTATAAGATTCATTTTCAATTCTTAAGTCGTGACACTCGAGAATCGTCCTAAAATGACGAACCATGGGTACGGATCATTTGCAAGATATCTCTCGCAAATGTTTTCAATACACACTACATGCAATACAATGGACAATACTCACACTTGGTTGTCCATTGCCAAGATGCAAATAGATTAGACATATAACAAGTTAAAATCTATGGTGTCAATAAAGAATATGCAATCATATTTGAATCTAGAAGTCAATAAGGAAATCAATACATGAGTGCGCTACTACGAGCCACTATCTAGAATCTGGACATAGAACAATATGCGAACATGAGCATGTGTCATGTATATAGGGTATACAATCCCTTCCTAACTATGCAACAACTAGAGCATACTAAGATATCATTTCAGTTGGAAGAAATAGCAAAACGGACAAAATCAGGCAAAATAACAGCCCAAATCAACAAAAAAAGCCAAAATCGGTATACCAATGATATACTGGTCAAAACATAGAGAGTTTTTAGGGGTATAAAACCAGTATACCGTCGGTATACCATTCTGTAATAGCAGTCGAAACATAAAAAATGTTAAAACTTGCTTTGGCCATAAAAATCTCATTTTAAATCGAAATTCGTATTTTCAAAAGTCAAAATCGCATAGAATTGAATTTCCTATAACATGGAAGCATTAGTTTTTACTGATTTTGAAATTTAAGATGAATATCTCAAAATACTTGAAAATACTATCCAGAAACTCAGGTCTACTCAATACCATCGATCAAAATAAAAATTTATATACTAAAGATGTTAACAATTAAAGTAGCATATTATAGCCCAGTAAAACTTTAATTTTATGAAAAACCAAAATAAAGTATGGCTATATCACTTTTGAGCAAGGTATACTTGCCTAGAGTCTCTAGCAACCAAGCCTAAGCTTCTCCTCCTCCTTCTCCTAGGACACTAGACACCACACCAAGGCCGGCTCCCATGCATAGCCCAAGGGGAGAGAAGAGAAGAAGAAATGGGGAGAGAGAGGGAGAGAGTGAAGAGAAAAGAGAGATGAGAGAGAAAATCAAAGGATATATATAGATGTAGGAATTAACCATGACCGTTGGATCGCGATCCGTGACTCAGTGTAAATCAATCTCATCCATCAAAAGAAAACCAATTATCCAATAGATAATATGGGCTTCAAAACCAAGATATATATAATATATATATAATATTATCTTCAAGATATATATATATATATATATATATATATATATATATATATAAATTTTTGTAAAAATTTACCTCCACGATCGAATTTTGCAAAACTTTAGATCTTTATAAAAATCTGCACTATATATGTAGAGAGTACTAATGATCATAAAACATCGAAACAGAAAATATTACAAAGGGAGGACTGTAAGGTTACCGGTTGCACAAGGAACAAATGGGGGGCGGGATCTTCTCGTGATGTGGCAAATTCATATAGTGAAGATCTATCCGTCAATGCATGTAGAAGTAGCCAAATTCTGACAGCCAAATTGAGTGACTTTTTCCCTTTGTTTTTATTTATTTTATTTTTGATTTTTTAAATTTACAAAAGCTAATCTATCGCGTACAAAAATAATTTGTTATAAAATAATTTGTTTTGCAAAATTTACCTCTATAACCGGATTTGGCAACAGAGAGTACTATTCGTCGAAAAAAACTAAAACATGAACAAAATTTTCATCTAAAGTAAAGAATTTTACTAAATTTATAAAAAAGTAAGAAGCTTATGTATTTCTATTGAGGATAACGAAGCTACATTGCCAATGGCGCACGGTAAAAGTTGGCAGGGGCAGAAGGACGCGCCAGGCCCCGTGGCGCATGGTCAAGAGCGTGCCAACGCCTTTGGTGCGCGCGGAGAGGAGGCGCAGCGCCCATGGCGCGCGGGTAGGGGCGCCAGGCCCCGTGTAACGTGCGACCAACTTTCTCTTCCGACCAACGGCTATTATTTGAAACATTTATATCCCAATGGCTACTTTTTTCAACGTCTCTTTTGTTTTCCCTATTTATTGCTAAGTTTCACTCTCTCTCCACACAAACACATTACTTTATCCATCTCTACACAAACACATTACTTTCTCCATCTCTCACAGAAGCACTTCTCTGAAGCTTGGAAGCTCCATCTCCTCTCGGAAGCTAGTCTCTCCCCTTACAAGCTCTCGCTCCTTGCAATGCGACTCTCTATTAGCTAAACATTCTCAAACTACTTCTTCTTTCTCATGGATCATAATATTAAATAGTATGCTCACATGGTGATAGAGTAAATGGGTTATCTTACGAAGGAGGTGACACATATTTTTTATAACTTATCGCCATATTACTTTAGAAAATTTACGCAATTTAATTTTAGCACATTGTTCTATTAATTATCAATTTATTTTAAAGTCTGCTTTTGTTCACATGTTTATTGATAGATGGTGAAAAGCATATAATTTTATTCTTGAGATTAATTTGCAATCACCGTATATTAGTTTATATGTTACTCAAGTATCATCATTTGCTAATATAACTAATGATGAATTTGTTTCTAATTATCAATATGTTAACACGGGTGCTAGTTCTTCCAGACAATTGCTCCCTTACTATGATGATGATGATGATGATGATATGATGAGGATGAGACAATGAACATAGTTACATTTAATTAAAAATATCGATTACGAGATAGATGATGATGATGATATTGAAAATTCTAACACTCCTGAGTTATTTATATGACAAACATTCGACAGTCGTTCAAAATTTAGAAGTTTTGTAAGTAGTTTAGCAATTCAGCATAATTTTAGTTGTTCAACCAGTGCTATAATAATTCTCATAGAATTATATATACTTGTGATCAACATAATTGTAATTGGAGAGTATATGTCAAATCCATAGAAAAAGACAAATAGTTAAAGTTAGTACACTAGAAAGTCGTCATTCTTGTATGTGTGGACTTATATCAGGACGTCATCGACTAGCTACCGCTGCATGGGTTAAGGCAAAAATAGTTGATTTAATTAGAGATAATCAGCCCTACAGTGCATCACAAATTGTGAAAGATATATTCAGGGAACATCGTATACATATTACATACTCTAAAGCATGGAGAGCCCGGAAGATGGTATTACATGAAATAAATGGTAGTTATGTTAAGGCATATGCTGGCCTAAGGAATATGGTTTTAGAATTATGGAGGCAAATCCAAGTAGTCAATATTTTCTTAAGACTTCCGAAAGCAACAAATTTGAGAGAATGTTTCTTTGCTTCAAGGCGTGCATTGATGGATTTTTAAGGGTTGTTTACCTATTACTAGCACTGATGCCACTTTTCTTTCATCCAAATATCAAAGTATTTTATTTATTGCTTGTGCTCATGATCCTAATTATCAATTGTATCCTATTGCTTTTGCTGTTGTCGAAGGTAAAAATGATTCTTGGTCTTAGTTTTTAAATGCTCTTAGAGTATCATTTAAAAGTTATTTTAATGATTGGAGTAGAATTTTATTTATATCTGATAAGCAAAAAGGATTAATACATGCTATGCGAGATATTTTTTCAGAATCGCTTATTTTTTTACATTCAACATTTTAAGAAGAATATGAAGTCTATTGTGAAAGAAAAAATTTCATCGATTGTTAGACTCGCTTGCTAGATTATATAATCAAACAGATGCACAGTACTTGTTCGAAATAATTAAAGCTGAGAACATGACGATGTACAATTGGCTTATTAGTACAAATGATAAAAATTGTCATTTTACATATTAGATTACAACATATGCTCCTGTCCTAGATTAGATATTAACACTTCTAATCTTGCTGAATGTTCTAACAATTGGATTAAGAGCTTACGTGATAAACCAATAACGACACTTCTCGATGGTATTAGAGCCAAGATTATAACACTTCATGACAAAAAAAGAAATCACGCTAGGAATTTAGACACGAATTATTGTCCAAAGATGTTGAAGACTATGACATCTATTACCAACGAGAGACATCAACTTCAAATATTACGAATTGATAGTCATTTGTTTAAAATATTAGACCGTGCATCGAGTAGAACATATGTTGTACGGTTAGATAAAAGATCTTGTTCATGTTTAAGGTGGTATCATACTTACATGCCATGTATACATGCTAATCGCCTTATTTTTTTCATTCAACATTTTAAGCAGAATATGAAGTCTATTGTGAAAGAAAAAAATTTCATCGATTGTTAGACTCGCTTGCTAGATTATATAATCAAACAGATGCACAGTACTTGTTCGAAATAATTAAAGCTGAGAACATGACGATGTACAATTGGCTTATTAGTACAAATGATAAAAATTGTCATTTTACATATTAGATTACAACATATGCTCCTTGTCCTAGATTAGATATTAACACTTCTAATCTTGCTGAATGTTCTAACAATTGGATTAAGAGCTTACGTGATAAACCAATAACGACACTTCTCGATGGTATTAGAGCCAAGATTATAACACTTCATGACAAAAAAAAATCACGCTAGGAATTTAGACACGAATTATTGTCCAAAGATGTTGAAGACTATGACATCTATTACCAACGAGAGACATCAACTTCAAATATTACGAATTGATAGTCATTTGTTTAAAATATTAGACCGTGCATCGAGTAGAACATATGTTGTACGGTTAGATAAAATCTTGTTCATGTTTAAGGTGGTATCATACTTACATGCCATGTATACATCCATGTTTTGCTTGCCAATATTGTAGTCATGATATTGAAAGTTATTATCCGATAATTTTCTACTGACAGATTGA
This sequence comes from Iris pallida, assembly GCA_029216955.1. NCBI lineage: Eukaryota > Viridiplantae > Streptophyta > Magnoliopsida > Asparagales > Iridaceae > Iris > Iris pallida. Next base: position 6,318,089 of record JANAVB010007800.1, read on the forward strand.
GAAGTATGTACGAGCCACAGATGGAACCAATTCCAGTTTCTTACAACATTCAAGCTGCTTTGGTTAGGGGAGAAATTGGAGTTCCAGATGTCAGGCGCAAAGTTGGAAGGGCGAAAAAAATTGTATCAAACCACGTAATTATCGACAAGAGAACTTCGTTGCGGCAATTGTGGTTTGATGGGACACAACAGAAGAAAATACAAGTCAACCAGAGAGTAAAACATTGTAGTACTAAATAAAAACCGCATTAAACATTCTACTTTTTTATGTAGTACAAACATTCTAAATTTTAACTTTTAACGCCTCCGGGCAAGTCGTTTTAATGCCGTCGTTCTACAAGTCTGAGGCCTAGTCGGGCTTTTCTATGATCCGTGGTCTCCCCCACTCTTCTTTCATCTTCTTCCACTTATGTTTCCTCACTATTTTCTTCCTCGACCTCCTGAGTAGGCACCGGGGCAGACGGGGACAAAATAAACTGTGAGTAATATGACATGCCTTCAAACGAATACGCTGCGGCAATGTTGATTTGCTCAGTCGCTGTACGATGATCATATGGCTGAAAGGCTGAGAAATGCCCATGCCCCCATGTCCTCTCCATGGTATTGCTGGCTGGTGCCCTCTCCATGGTACTGCTGACTGGTACCCTCTCTATGGTACTGCTGCTGGTGCCCTCTTTATGGTACTCTCCAGCAGCGCCCTCTTCTGCCTCGTCCTCTGGATCATCCGCCCTATGAAGTCGCGAACATCTCAGGGGTACAGTGGCACCTGGATAATCGGCTGGGATACTGTATGCAATGGAGGCATACCAGGATCTCGTCCAAGACTCAATGAATCTACATGAGTTAAAATATCGTGCATCCACTCCCACCCATGCGGCCACAAATAGCTCTCTGGTTCTTGGATATATTGTCGGCCCATAATTGCCTGAAATTTGAAATCTACAAATTAAATTTGTGATCATATAACTCTCATTTTGGATTAGTGGTAAAGGCGTACCGCTTCAGATATACCATAAACAAAAGCTCGCAGACTAGCTTCATCTACGGCTTTAGGCTTGAACCGTGGCTCCTCAAATTTATAAGCTCTGTTAGTTATATGAGGCGTTCCCCACCATTTTCTATAAGCCAAGTTGCCTTCATCTACATTTCGTAAAAACAATCATAAGATAAATACATTTGTGTACGCTATCCGTCCAATTATACTACCAAATTAGAACTTACATTCATGACCGTGCCTTATTCGGAAGATTTGCCGCACTATAATCCTGGAATCGCCTATACCAGGAAGCTCTAGCAGTATCAATTCTGTTTCTTGCATTGACTATATCATAACTCATGCAAGGAGGGTCAGTCGGGATTATCTGCCGATAATCGAATTGTCGGAGAACACGGTCTGCTGGATGATACATAGTGTAACGATCGTATATAATAAAAGATTTGTGTAGGCTTAGATCGTACGCTGCCCTTTTTATTTCTGGAGCATTTTCATTATCCGAGTATGGTATCCACATAACCTATTGGATGACAATTATTCACGATAAATTTGTACAAATTTATTAACTGGATTGACAATTATAGTGTAAGAAATTTTACTAAATTCATTAGTTACCTCATTCCACTGCAACGTATCAAATTCTGTCCGGTACAGTAAAATATCTCTGTGTAAATTATGATGCGGGTCCATTACATTGTGGTCCATCGCGTAGCAAGCGAAAAAGTTCCAACATCACTTGGAATGCTGGTTACAGGTCGACCATAAAAAATGCTCGTACCACCATACCTACGACATAAATGATTCGATATTCAAGAAAATGTATATAATTGAAATCAATTTAGGTATTGATTTTCAATTACCTGAACCAGAGTCATGCACCCACACAAATTTTTGGAACCATTCGATCTAGTAAATTCCGTCAAGTGGCATATAGATATGCTAATGTAGCAGCTCCCCATGCATGACGAGTATGTACTTTAAGATTATCTAAGAAAGATAATAGTCGTACGTTTATTCTATTTTCTGTCTCGGAAAATAACATTTTCCAACACAAACAGAGCAAATATGCTCTAGTACGGTAAAGTATCCGCAAATTTTGAAACTAACATATTAAAATTAACTCGCTATTAAATTAGCAAAAATTAGCAAATAAATACGTACCTGTAATCATCGACCGCGACTGGACCGTCGATAGTCTTATCTAAATCCATAAAGTTACCCCGAAGCCAAGTTATCGTGACAAAACTCTTTCCTCCTAGGTCCGAAGGGAGCATAATGCCTAGATATCTCCTGATTATTTCAGACGATTAAATGTGTATCAAAATATGGTTCACCTGTAATAGGTAATTCTAGAATATTTGTGACATCCCAAAGTGTAATTGTCATTTCACCAACTGACAATTGAAATGTGTTGCGTTGAGGCCATCAACGCTCAACGAGACTAAAATGAGGTGAACATCGTGGACTAAAATTTGAATTTCATCCAGATATTGAAACCCAAATGAACGTAATAGCTGCTTTTGACCAGCATTTAACTCATATTTGTGATACCCTCTCTAAATCATGCTCCCGTGTTCGAGCCTCGGGAGGATAATCATATAGCTACAAGCGAATTATATTTGTTACATTTATGTAAAATAAATAAATAATAACGATAGTTACTATTTTTAAATTTACCTTCCCCTCAAAAATTAACTTAGATATATGAATTTCTCTTTCCTGTTTGACGACTTGTAACCGGTCCCCCGGGAATAAATCCGTCATTCGGTTCATCCATTTGTTAAATTTTTACAAAAATACGATTAGTAATACAAATATTCAAATAAAATTAAAATTTAATTTTGTAAAAAAATTACTTACGGTAAAAAGATGAAGATGAAGATGAAGATGAAAATGAAAAGCAAGAAGAAGAGGTTATGTGAAAACTATGTGAAGAAGAAGAAAGAAGTAAAGAGCTTATAAAAAGAGTGAGGGAAGTCTCCAACGCGGGAGGGTGGTCTCCAACACTGTCCTTCCAATACAGCTTTTTACTCTCCCAAAGCAGCTTTTTACTCTCACAAAGCAGCTTTTCTCCCTTCCAATAGCTGACATCCCTCCCCCCCCCCCCCCCCCCCCCCCCCCCCCCCATGACTTTCTCCCCTCCCAAGGCACCTCCCTACCCTCCCAACCAGCTTTTTCCTCCTCCCAAGACAGCACCTACCCTCCAAAGCACCACGCGTAGGAGCGGCGAAGGCAGCACGCGCCACCAGCGCTGGCGCGTCCTCTAGTGCGCACCACCAGCGCTGGCGCGTCCCTCTGTGCCCTCCTGCTGACCCAACGCACACCGTTAGTATTGTTGCATCGTTATTCCGAATACAATTTCACCAAAACTTCTTACCCTTTTTTTTTATAAATTAGTTAAATTTTTTTTACTTTAAATGAAAATTTCTGAAACATAAAATATTACAGTCGGAGGACTGTAAGATTACCAGGTGCAGAAGGTAACAAATGGGGACGGGATTTTCTCGTGACGTGGCAAGAGTAAAGAGAGTAAAAACCTCTTCCTTTTATTTGGTTTGCATGCTTGCTTGTTCTCCTCTCCCTCTCTCTCTCTCTCTCTCCTCTTCCATCAAACTCACATTCATTCCTTTCCAATTCACAAGATCCCCACTCTCTCTCATGTCTGCACCATTCTACAGCTAACTGGACCCGGAACCCGTTTCTAGATCCGACCCGAAATGTCGCGTCCCGTCGGCGGCAGCGGCTCCCTCTCGGGTCGGTTCCACTCCGCCCTGGCATTCGACGATGACAATAACAAACCCGACTTCACCAACAGACAGCCACTAACGGATCTCGGATCCCCCGTCTCCCCGCCCGCACCCGCCCCTCCGCCACCCACACCAGCTCCAGCTCCAGCTCCTCCGACTCCATCGGCAAGCAAAATCACCACCAGCACCCGCCCTCCTCCGCCGCCGTCAGGCGATCCGACGGCGCCAGCAGCCGCAAGAGCCACTCCGGCGAGCTCTCCGGCTCCAGCGACACCAGCCCCACTCCCCACCCCAGAGCCGCCCACCGCAGGTCCGGATCCGGCCCGCTAGTTTACGCCTCCGGCTCCACCGCCACGTCACCGAACGCCACCGTCTGCTCCCCACCGGCAACATCTGCCCCTCCGGTCGGATCGCCAAGACCGGCCTCGCCTCCCGCCAGCAGGCCCGCACCGACGTCCTTGGCTCCGGCACGGGAAACTACGGTCACGGAAGCATAATGCGCTCCAGTCCCGCGCCGGGGAATGCCGGCGACGACGTCCTTGGCGGGAGGGACGAGGAGTCGCGTCAGCGACCCCCAGGAGGTTACCAAATCGGGGAACGAGCACTACAAGAAGGGTCGGTTCGCGGACGCCCTGCGGTGCTACGACCGCGCGGTCGAGATCTGCCCCGGCAACGCCGCGTGCAGGAACAACCGCGCCGCGGCGCTCGCGGGGCTCGGCCGGCTCGGAGAGGCCGTCAGGGAATGCAGGGAGGCGGTGCGGCTCGACCACGCCTACGGCCGCGCGCACCACCGCCTAGCCACGTGCACTTAAGGTGAGTTGTGCACTTTGGAGTTTAGGAAAGAGTACGCCCATTGCGTGCGTTTGTTTTGTGGTTATTTAGCTACATTGTTGTATAGCTCTGCTGCTTGCATTTGTCCTGTTGATACACACCCAATTTGTTCCTTTCTGCAACATTTAATCACCTCAACTTGATCGCCGAATTGGACTATTGCTGCTCTGTTTCTGATGTTGCAAAACTGTTTCGGCAGATTAGGGCAGGTCGAGAATGCGCAGAAGCATCTCTATCTCGCCAGTCAACAGCCCGACCTTCTCGAGCTGCAGATGATTCAGTCGGTGGAGAGGCACTTGGGGAGATGCGCAGAGTCGCGGGCGATTGGAGACTGGAAGAGCACGCTAAGGGAAGCAGATGCCGCCATCGCAGCGGGTGCGGACTCTTGTCCTTTGGTAAGAACTGGAATTGCCTTTGCTGTTCGCGGGGAATTGGAAAATTTTGCGAATTTTTAACCAGTTTCTAATGTGCAGCTTGTGGCTTCCAGAGCGGAGGCCCTTCTCCGGCTCCACCAGCTCGATGAAGCCGACTCGACCCTATCGGATGCACTCAGACTCGACAAGTCTTCCCCATCATGCTCCCAGTCGAAGTTCTTTGGTATGATTTCGGATTCCTATATGTACATTGTCCGTGCCAAAGTTGATATGGCACTAGGAAGGTGAGTGAGCTCGACTTGGAGTCCAACAGAAAAAATGTATTTCATGCTATCAGGTGAATGAAGGCAGAGTGAATGGTTGATAATGTCACAGGTTTGAGAGTGCACTGGCAGTGGCTGAGAAGGCCAGGCAGATAGATTCGAGAAGCGTAGAGGTGGCGACGTTGCTCAACAATGTTAGGTCTGTAGTGAGAGCCCGGGCACTGGGGAACGAGTTTTTCAAGGCTGGGGATTTTGCAGAAGCCTCGACTGCTTATGGGGAAGGCCTCAAGCACGACCCCGCAAATCCTGTGCTCTACTGCAACAGAGCGGCTTGTCGGTCGAAGCTTGGGCAGTGGGAGAGGTCGATTGACGACTGTAATGAAGCTCTTAGGATTCAGCCCAGCTACAAGAAGGCACTTTTGAGACGTGCGGCATCGTATGCCAAGGTGCATTTTCTTAATTCTTATAGCATTTGTTTGTTCTATATCTCCTGTCCCTCGAGGAGTTGTTCACTTCAATCATCTAATACCTTTTGTGTTTCTTAGCTTGAGCGTTGGGCTGAAGCAGTGCGCGATTACGAGGTTTTGAGAAAGGAGCTTCCAGGTGACACAGAGGTCGCTGAATCCTTGTTCCACGCTCAGGTGGCACTGAAAACATCTCGAGGTGAGGAGGTGACTAATATGAAGTTTGGAGGGGAGGTCGAGGAAATCACTTGCGAGGAACAGTTCCAAGCAGCAGTATCTCTACAAGGTCAGCTTCCCCGTTTGCTACTTTATTTATTAGTTCTTCATTCGAGCTCTTTTAAAATTAGGTCCTATGCTGGATCAATGCAATGACACCGGGGTTGCTAATATGTCAAGAAATGCAAGCCACATTTCTCCCTGTTCAATTCCTTTAGATGAATTAGGCGTTCCCTTATCCATCCGAGTAATGTGAATTCAAGCTGACTGAAACCTTCTCTTAACTAATGATCACAAGATTGATGATTTTCAATCCTCATCAGGAGTTTCGGTGGTTCATTTCATGGCCGCATCCAATCAGCACTGCGCCCAAATAAGCCCATTTGTAGATTCACTTTGCACTAGATTCCCATCCCTCAATTTTCTCAAGGTGAGCTCAACAAACAAACTTGCAGCAGGAAAAAATAATAAAATCAAATTCTTCATTCTGGTTTACAATTTCTGATCTGCCATTGTTGTGTTCTAACATCAGGTGGATGTGAACGAGAGCCCAATCATAGCGAAGTCAGAGAATGTGCGGATCGTGCCAACGTTTAAGATCTATAAGAACGGCACGAGGGTGAAGGAGATGATTTGCCCAAGCCAGCAAGTGTTGGAATACTCGGTGAGGCATTACGGTCTGTAGTATTTACCAATGAAGCAAACGTTGGTTCTTTCAGTGTTCTATTGTGACCCCCACTGACGAATTCTTCCTCAGATTTTACACAACTGTCACTTCCCCACGACGGAAACCTGCCTACATAATAATAATCCACAGCCAATCTAAGCAGAGAAGCGAGAAAAAAAAGAGGATAGATAAGGCACCCCATTTATCTTTCTTTGTACCCTTAGTTACTCATTCACAACTATATCACCCAACCCACCATTGTCCTCATTTAGAGAAATTGGAAGTGTAATATTAGTTTTAGCAATGTAGTTACATTGAAAGAGAAGAGAGACGGAGATGGCTGGTTGAGATTTATTACATGTATATATACCAGTATACAAGGCACTGGAAGAAGCCATTGGTTGGACGTCATCAATTCATGGTGTGGGTAGAGAGGGAGGGAGGGGGAGATGCACATTGATGCTTTTGCTGCTGCTAGTTAGGTGCTACTGTTGTTAGATATATGCTACCATTCTTATGAATAAGAACATCATATTCTTTGAAATGTGCCTCCATTTGTTTCATTAATTTTTTTTTTTTTTTTTTTTTTGTAAACCCCCTCAATGTTAAAAAGTTGTTCATCATTATTCCAAGACCCCAACTGCATATATGATTAAGAGGCATTTTTTTGACTGTCTGGCTGCATGGTCTTCATTTGTGTTATTTTCTGTGAAGAGTTGTAATTGTTGAGCAACTATGTTGCACGAGTACACTGTACGCACGACACATGATACACATAGTCACTTATGTTGCACGAACAAGGATATGGGTGCGGACAAAGTCGCAAAGATACGGATATAGATACCATTTTAAGAGTGTCTCAAGATCTCACCCTTTTAAAAGGATGGTCTTTCAGTCACTATGCCCTGAATATATGGGGTCTGATGATGAGAAAAAAGTTGTGGTAGATACAGGTCCCGTCTTTAACTGTAAGGCTGGCCTTTGGCTGGTGGTGGTTGGATGCATTCATTCATTAGCCTTCAATTGACCACCCCTTTTCTTGTTCTCTCTGTATTATTAATTTTGGGGTTCAAATGCCTGGCTACTGTTACTCCAATTCAGCGACAGCAACAAAAATGAGAAGGAAAAGAAGCTTGTTTTGGTGGGGGATGTAGGGAAGCCTATTGATGCTCTGTGTTTCCTACCTTTGCTCCAAGCCTTGGCCAGTACTGGCTACTCTATACTTTTGTTCTCCCTTTGCTAGTTAAATTTGCTTATCACGCTCTGCTCCCTCCCTGCCGCCGCACCCCCTCCCCCTCCCCCTCCACCTCCCCGCCCTCTTTTTATCATGATTACAACATACTCGAATCCTGTCGATGTCGACTCTTTTTTATATGCTATTGTCGATGTCGACTCTTTTTTACATGAGCTACAAGTACTAGACAGCCTCCTTTATGCACTGTGTATTGTGCTCTAATCATGCTTTTGCAGTATAACTGCAGCTTGTTATACAGTAGTATTTTTTATGTGGAATTTACTATTGGTTTGTTTTCATTTCTTGTTACTCTTGCGTCACTTCGAACATTTTTTTTGGGGGTTTAGAGGCAATAAAGTCAAAAACTGGTCTTGGTCACGTGTTTCTGACCGTTAAAGTGTGATGGGCACTTATCAGTGGCTGGTATTTCAAATTAGCCTCAGTTCAACAAGGAAACACGAATTATATTGCACATTTAGTGCCTGTTTGGTAACCATCAAGTGGTTTGGATTATTATTTTGAAAATCCATATTTAAATTTTGGCCCAAATTTTGAATTATATTTTTAGAATTTTCGACCAAGAAGTGTTTGGTAAACTTAGAATTTCGTATTGGAAATAGACATAATCCAATTTTTTTTATTTGGATAGTATGATGTATGTATTGGAAATAGACATAATCCAATTTTTTTTATTTGGATAGTATGATGTATAGAAGAGAAAGTTAACTAATAATATAAATAATTGGTATTTACAAAATGGTATAGTTAACTAATCAAATATCATAATTTTATAATATTATTAATTAATTATTTATTGTTTACTAATAATCATAATTATTATGGTTAACTAATAATTATTAAATATTAATTACCTAATTATCTAATTACCAAAATAGTATGGTTAACTAGTAATCATAATTACTAAGTACTTATGATTAATGTGAATAAAATTATTTATTAGTTAATTATAACTTAAAAAACTAATTAATTATCTAGTTAAATTTATAATTACGTATTAGTATTTATATTTTAATTTTTTTTAATTAAATATCATAAGAACATATTTATATTGATTATTTATATTAATTAAGAATAAAAATTTCATATTTAAAATGTTAATTGAATGTTAGTTAATTTTATTAAGTTATTATTTAATTAGTTGCAAATTGTTAATTAGTGTTAATTAAGTATTTGATAGAACAATAAAATTATTTGGAAAAATAAATAAATCCAATTTCCTTCGAAATCATGATTGAAGTAAAGGGTGTGGGATAGCCGCCAAATTAAATTTTGGATTTAGAAAGTAATCATTATCCACTTTCTAATTCAAATCCAAAGTCCGAACAAATATAAGATTCTATAGATTTGACTACAAATCCAATCCATAGAATTCTCAAATCCAGCTGCAAATCCATGGAACCAAACAACAATATCAAAATGGACCTAATAACTTCACATTTTTTTCTTTATTTCATTGGATTCCGACAGATACTGTTCATGCATTTGAATTATCAATGTAATTCTAATTCTAGTGCCTAAAGAGCTGGTTAGAAGAACAAATTATGAAAAGTTATGATTGTTAACAGGATGCAATTATTCAAAATATGATCATCCTAACTTAGAAATTTGAGAACAGGCATTTGGGCTAGTTCGGACATGTTTGGTAACCTAGAGCCCTATACTTAGGGGCTGTTTGGTTGCTTGAAAGTGTAAAAAAGTGTGAAAGTGACTTTTTGTCTGGTGAAAGTGAAATTCATATGTTTTTGAGTTTCATGCTAGTTCTTGTCTGCTGAAAGTCACTTTTATTGTTTGGATATGTGATATTTTGTAACATGTGTGGTAAGTTCACACTTCCATTGTTTAGATGGCTAGAAAAAATGTGGTAAAATGAAATGTGTATTATAAAACAATAGTAACAAAGTTAATAATTATTTAATATTACTATTATTAACATTTTTAATTTAAAATATTAATAAGTAATATATTAAATATTTTATGAACTACTAAATTAAATAAATATTAGCAAGTAATTAAAATACGTATTAATATTAATTAACAATTAGAAATATAATATTTTATTTAACTAATTATAAATTAAAGTTTAATTATATAATTAGACAATTAATTATCTAAAACTCTTATATAATTGAAATTTGGAGAGCAGCAGCATCTCTCATGTTCCCACCGCCCCCGCCCCCAACAAACCCCTCTTCCTCCCTCACCACCTCCTCGCCTACGCCTGCCACCTCCTCGCCCCCCATTTCCTTGCCACCGACTCGCCTACGCCACCTCCTTACCACTGCCTGCCACCTCCTCGCCTACGCCACCTCCTTGCCACTGCCTGTCACCTCCTCGCCACCACCACTTCCTCGCCACCGCTACCGCCACTTCCTCGCCACTGCCACCTCATCACCACCGCCCCCCTCCTCACCTCATCGCCACCGCCTGCCCTCTTTTTTTTTGAGCATGTGGCTAATTATTATTATATTTTATTATTTTTTGTATTTCTTGGACATTTTGAGTGAACAGATCTCTCTAGTTCAGTCCTACATCCTAATTTTTTTTTGGATGTGAGAAGCCTCTGTTTTCTGTAGCAGTTTTTCTGACATGAAACTGCTGTAATCCTTACTAGTCAGTTCCTGTCTGAGTTTCAGTTTGCAACCAAACACATGATTTGATAATTCATGTGTATCACTTTCTGTCGCTTACTCACTTTCAAGGAGAGTTGCAAGCAACCAAACAGACCCTAGCATCTGGATTTGATCGAGCAATTTGTTGCTCCTTAACACACCAAAATACATAATTAGAATCCAAGAAAGTGCAATATCCAATAGTAAACCTTCTGTATACTTACGACCGGTCCAATCAACGTCACTGAAAGCATATAGATCTAGGGTCCTGCATGCTAGAATTCGCATACCAAGTTGTGAAGTTACCTTAACATGCCTAATGATACGCTTGACTAATTGGTAATCAACAATTAGTAGGAGACTCTTATTGCAGTTGCAAAAAATGTACAAAATATGAGAAAACCAAAAAAACAATTGTTACAAAAGATGCTTACAACAACATGAATGAAAAGTACTTTTGGAAATGTAAAACTAGCAAAATGCAACACAGATGCTAATACAACTCCTTGTTACAAACACAAACAGCATATGATAAGGTTGAAGAAGACAACTCGTTGGGGGTGACGACGATCATCTTTTTTCAAAGCAAGATTTAAACTTATTTCGTCGATCTGCTCACAGAAATCAGCAAGTTCAAAAGATAGAACTTCTGTAACACTTATTTGTCACTCTTGCACAGACATAATTTGGACTCCTTATTATGAACGAACTGGCAGCACTTCGTTGCTTTCGTGTAGTTGTTGCTAACTCTTCTCTCGTAGCATATAATTACTTGTGCTCACTTGTAAAAGAAAAGAAATTGTGATTATATAGGGAAGCCAAACCCCCTAGCAGTCCACTACCAATTATGGACAATAAAATCGAAGAATATATTCCCATTAAGTGAGAGGTTATAACAGTAACCCCTAATAATGAGTAGTTACGCTCAGAAGAGCGACCAGCTAGTTTCGTGTGAGCAAGCTCCGTGTGAAAACGTAGCACCCGTGCAGCACCCATTGCACAACGCACCAACTCGCGAGCCCGTGATGCTCCATGCGCACCCGTACAGAAAGACGCAATTATGCGCCAGATGCGTATGTGCGAAGTGTAAAGTCGCCATCAAAGTCCCACTTTGCACCCTTCGTCCGAGTTCGAGTCGCTAAGCCCCTTGGGCTTTCTCCTAAGGAAAATCCTAAAGAAATGAGTGACAAAAAACATAAATATTTATGGTGTTTTGATCCTTGCCCTCTAGAAAAATACCCTACCACCTCAATCATATGCGCTACCACCCTCCACGTACACAAGTTAATAAAGGATGAAACTTATATTGAGATTGCCAAATGGATGTTGTCACGTCTTGATTCTGTAGAATCGATAGTCGTCCCTTGGATGTGATGCCGTATGAGCCTAAGTTGCACTTGCACAAGACAGGGTCATAAGATTATCCGAGACACAATAACAAAGGAGAGTACACAGAGAAATTAAACACTTGCATAGAAGAAAACTTTGCTTTATTGATAATAACATCATTACAAGACTCTATTGCAAAGGATGCTGCCGGGCTTACAAACTGGCTCAGATGAGATAGTCGTTCCATACATTTACATCCGATTATACAAAACAAAA
>JANAVB010007800.1:6330125-6360125 GCA_029216955.1 Iris pallida
TTTATTGTGACGCTTCAGGCAGAGGATTGGGGTGTGTCTTGATGCAGCATGGGAAGGTAATATCTTATGCGTCACGTCAACTACGGATCATGAAAAGAATTACCCGACCCACGACTTGGAATTGGCGGCGGTAGTGTTTGCTTTGAAGTTGTGGAGACACTACTTGTACGGAGATAGAGTTGAGATCTTTACTGATCATAAGAGCCTGAAGTATATTTTCACCCAGAAGGACCTTAATATACGGCAGAGAAGATGGCTCGAGCTATTGGTGGATTATGATGTGGATTTGCAGTATCATCCCGGGAAGGCCAACGTTGTAGCAGATGCATTGAGCAGGAGAGCCGGAGTTTATTTCCTGACGGCGTAACCAGAATTATTGGCAGATCTTCAGAAAATGGGAATTGAAGTGGTTCTTCCTACCAGTGTGGCATTGATGGCCAGTCTACAGGTTCAGTCCAGCATAGTTGAGAGGATCCGGATGGCGCAGTTAACAGATTCCAAGCTCCAGCGACTCCGAGCAGAGTGTGAAGCAGGAAGAAGGCCAGAGTTATGTATCCATGAAGACGGTACCCTTCGGCACGACACTCGTCTTTGTGTACCCAGTGGAGATATCAGACAGGAAGTCATGGCAGAAACCCACAGTTCACAGTATTCTATTCATCCGGGTGGTACGAAGATGTACCGTGATATTCGTCAGCATTTTTGGTGGAATGGCATGAAGAGGGAGATAGCCCGGTTTGTCTCTCGGTGTTTGGTTTGCCAACAGGTTAAAGCTGAACATCAGAGGCCCGCTGGACTTCTTCAACCCTTACCGATCCCAGAATGGAAATGGGAACATATAACCATGGATTTCATGACCGGATTACCCAGATCTCCGGCCGGCAGAGATGCTATTTGGGTAATTATGGACAGGCTTACCAAGGTGGCACACTTTCTCCCATTCAGAGTTGGGCAGCCAACGGCGCAGTTAGCAGAGATTTACCTTAGGCAGATCGTCAGGCTTCACGGTGTGCCAGTCAGCATCACCTCGGACAGAGATTCAAGATTTACATCACACTTTTGGCACAGCTTGCAGAAGAGTTTGGGGACTCGTCTTCAGTTCAGCTCAGCTTATCACCCGCAGACGAATGGTCAATCAGAGCGCACAATCCAGACCCTTGAAGATATGCTGAGATCCTGTACGCTCGACTTTGGTGGTTTATGGGAGAATCATCTGCACCTGGTGGAATTCTCGTACAACAACAGTTATCAGGCCAGTATCCAGATGGCGCCCTTCGAGGCTCTTTATGGCAGGAAGTGCAGATCCCCGCTAGCATGGGACAATGTCGGAGAGAGGCAGATGCTCGGACCCAAATTGATTTCCCAGACGGTTGAAGTGGTCAGGAAGGTCAGAGATCACCTCCGAGTTGCCCAGGATCGCCAGCGCCATTGGGCCGATGCTCATCGGCGTCCCTTAGAATTTGCTGTCGGCGACCATGTATTCCTTAGGATCTCGCCTAACCGCGGCGTCATTCGCTTCGGCGTGCGGGAAAGCTTAGTCCTAGGTATATAGGGCCGTTCGATATTCTGGAGCGAGTAGGAGATGTATCCTATCGTCTCGCTCTTTCCGCCGTCGCTAAGTGAGGTACATGATGTATTCCATGTGTCCCAATTACGACGGTATATTCCAGACCCGAGCCACATCCTAGACCATTCGGAATTGGTTGTTGGTACCAACCTTTCGTATGAGGAGAGGCCCGTGTCTATATTGGACCGGAGGGAAAAGATACTCAAGAACAAGACTATTAAATTAGTCCGTGTTGCTTGGGGTCATCACTCTCTAGGTGAGTCAACGTGGGAGCGTGAGGACGACATCCGATCGCGATATCCCTACCTGTTTGACTCATGAGGTATAATGTCTTTCTTATGCCTTACATTTTTCCTTCCTTGCTTGCATTGTATGATTGTATGATTGGACTGCTTAGTGTAGCTTGACTGTGCTTAGTGTAGCTTGTCGTGACAATCTCTAGCTCCTTGATTAAATTCTGATGACGGAATTCTTTTAAGGTGGGTAGAGTTGTCATCCTCATTTCCTGTATTTCTCGTATTTCATATTTTACTCGTATCTGGATTTTGGCATGTATTTTATTTTTCTCGACTTGTGGAATTTTGGTATTTCTCGTATTTTGGGTTTTGGCTTGGCTCGGTTTTATTGGGGATGGTTCGGTTTGGTTCGGTTTTATGTGTTGGAACACCTTAGCTCTAAGCTCCACCCTCAAGCACACCACAACACCCTCTTTATATCTCCACCAACCTCTTCTCTCTCTTCATAACCACCATTAATTTCTTCTTCTTCTTCTTCTTCTTCTTCTTCTTCTTCTTCTTCGTCCTCCACACAACTCCCCAACCCCTAGGCAAGTGCATCTTGCCACTACATGAGGACCCTCTTTTCTTTGTCCATTTGCTAGTTTAGGACATAGAGATCAACATTAGTTCTTGGGTTTTTATGATTTGGAGTCTCTGTTGATGTAGATCTAAGTTATTGCTATTTTCGGATTTTACATGTTTTGATCCATTTTGGTTGGTTTTCTTTGAGTTCTGATGTTTTCATGTGGAAGAGCTTTCAGTTTCACCCAAGTTGGAACTTTGGAAATCCGGATTTAGAGTTCGGATGGCCAAGTTATGAACTTGTGAAGCTTTGGGTTCTTCTTTGGTGTTCTTGCTGTTTGGAGAAGACAGTGAGCAGTGTGCATAGCTGTTTAGCTTACGCACACTGAGCTACGCGCGCTCTTTAGCGCTGCGTACGCAGACTTGAGTACGCTTCCGGTTGGAAGCGTGTCTCCCTGAGCGTGCGTGACTTTCACGTATGCTGCTTCCTTGAGCGTGCGTGACTTTTCACGCAACTGATTTCCTGTATCGTGCGTGACTTTTCACGCAGCTGCTTCCTTGAGCGTGCGTGACTTTTCACGCAGCTGCTTCCCTGTATCGTGCGTGACTTTTCACGCAGCTGCTTCCTTGAGCGTGCGTGACTTTTCACGCAGCTGCTTCCCTGTATCGTGCGTGACTTTTCACGTAGCTGCTTCCCTGTAGCGTGCGTGACTTTTCACGCAGCTGCTTCCCTGTAGCGTGCGTGACTTTTCACGCAGCTGCTCCTCTTGAGCTTGCGTGACTTTTCACGCAGCTGCTCCCTCAGCATGCGTGACTTTCACGTACACTGCTCTCTCAGCGTGCGTGACTTTTCACCTACGCTGCCCTCAGCGTGCGTGACTTTTCGTACGCTGCTCCCCTGACCCCTTGCTTAACCCCTTGGCTCTTGGAGTTTTGGTTTTATTTCTTTTAGCTTGGCTTTTCTATAGCCCTATATATTGATATTTTATTAGATATTGCATGCCCATTTTATATCCTTACGCCTTTTGTCATGAACTTGATTTTACTTAATATGTTTGGAATGACTATTGTACATGGCTTGGTATGGCAAGGAACTAGCATAACACGACAGTGACCCGTAGTGGTGCATTCCTGACATGACCGACCTGACATGATAGTGGCCCGTCGTGGCGCAATCCTGACAAGTACCCTGACATAATTTATTTTAATGCTGTTACTTGACTTGCCTTGACACCGTGGGTAGTTCTTTCTTGCTTGCTTGTTAAATCCACTTGTCCTGTCTTACATCATGTCTAGGATAGGACTCCTGAGTACCACGGTCAGGAGCACCTACTAAAATGGATTAAGGTTAATAGCTAGAATAACTCAGTAGTCATGAAGAGATGACACAGCTACAGGCAATCCCGTTACCTGGGCGCTCTTGGGATCTGTAGCCTGCCGTCGAGTAGGGCACATTTCCAGCGCACCGTCGAGTGTTGCACCCTCTAAGTCACCTAAGGGTACATGTGTCTCCTGGACGATGTACCCACCTGAATTCAACCCTAACTTTCGACCTGGGTAGCCTGGATGGTCTGCAGGGCTTGTGGCTGTGGAACAATCTCATTGCATCTTGTTAGTAATTAGGCCTGTGATAACCCTAGTTAGTTAAAGTAGTAAGCCGTAGTATCTGCTTGGCCGTGATTGATTGAATGAGGTATAACCAGTCTAGTCATGTCTTGATCCCATGCAAGATTGCTTCCTGTCTTGATTACTTACATTACTTATCTTGCCGATAAATGGTGGGAAACCAAGTTCTGTTCAGATGAAGGGTTACAACCCCGGTCCTTGTTTGGTTTACGGGTTGTAACCTGGCTATCGGAATAGTCCCATGGTTATCTCGTCGTATATCACCCTTCCAGGTTTTCATAAATTCTAGTTTTAATATTATATCTTCTTGTGTTAATGCTGGCTTTTGTTCTTATTTCGTGGCCCCCTTGTGGCACTTGCTCTTTCTGGGGTTGACCCAGCTGGTTTTGTGTGGCCAGATTTCGGAGCAGCTCCCGAGGATCTACCAAGCTTCTAGCCCAATGGTGGCGACTAGAAGGAACCCGGGCTACGAGTGGGTTTTCTATTTTGTTTCGCTCACTCTATTGTAAATTTATTCTTTTGAGGCGTTTAGCCGACGAGCACCTGTTAGCTCGATGCACTTTTACTTACTGTCTGCCTACGGGCTGTAAACATGATTAACAAATCCTAGGGTTGATCATGTATGACTTAACTCTTGCTAGTCCTAGCATTTTGTACGACTAGCTTCATGATTAGCTGATATGTAATATTTGGGACGCCTTTTATTGTATATTTAAATGATCATACATCTTGTAATTATATTACTTGCTTGAGATTGAGACAATAGGCTTGACCTTAAGAGACTGTTGGCTTGTAGTAAACCCTCATATCTAGACAGCCGTGACCGTATAGTTGAGATGTATTCTATTTCAATATACGTAGCTGGCTATGTCTGCCCCCGCTCTCCAGTATTCTGGTTCTGGGGCGTGACACAATCAATGATTCAAGTAGGGTGATTCTTGTAATGATCCTTGTGATGATTCTAGTAAAGATTCTTGTGGTGATTCTAGTAATAATTCTAGACAATACTCAAAGGTGTATTTTAAAATACTGAGATCGACATATAAATGGCTAGGGGTAATCCGGCACATCACACACTGGCCAAGTGTGGGATGGCTATCGTTCTTGTATAATTCACAAGGAGGTGGTTCGAGTATTTGGGAATGTTTGCATGTCTACTCAAGTATTTTCCCGTCCAACTAGTACGAGTGAATCCCTAACACGACATGTAAATTGAGAATAAATCTAGCCAGAACATGAAGGTGCTTGTAGGTGATTCTTGTAGTGGTTCTTGTAATAAAGGCTAGAAAAATAAGGTGTGTGTGTCGTATACATGAATTCCAGAAATATCAATCCGTGTTTGTAACAAAGAATCAAATAGAACTGACTAGAACTGAAATATAGAAATCGACAAGTAAATGAAAGAACTATCAGAGAATGTACTCGTCTGATATCCTGAGTGACTGATGAATACAGATGTCCGAACTAGAGTCATAATATCCTATTTAGAGCATTACAGGTTATAATATATTCAAGATAGAATAAATAAAGTTTACAATGTAAACTACATGCTTCTAGGTCATTCTAGGTCAAAGTCAACACTTGGTCAACTCTGGTCAACCATTGTCAACCATTGTAGTCAAACTAGGTCAACCCAAAGTCAACTAGTCTATTATTCAAGGGTTTGGTCAAACTTAAGCTAATATGTCAATTTAAGCCTATTTGAGTCAATTCTAGGTCAAGTTTGACCCAAAGTTGACTTTTGTCAACTTGGTCAACTTGGTAGTCAACTATGCCAAGTTAGGCCTATTGGGTCATTTCTAAACTAACTCATTAATCCCTAAGCTATATCCTATAGTTAAAACCTATATATATTCATTCAATTCAATATATATATATATATATATATATATATATATATATATATATATATAGTGTAACGCCCCAGAACTAGAATACTGGAGAACGGGGGCATACATAGTCAGCTACGTATACTGAAGTGCAACCCACCTCGCTATACGGTCACGGCTGTCTAGATACATGAGGGTTTAACTATAAGCCATCAGTCTCCTATGGTCATGAACAAGCCTATTGTCTCAATCTTAAGCAAGCAATAACAGTCACAAGATGTCAGAACACCAAATATACAATAGTAAGGCATCCCATACATTACATATTCGGATGATCATGAAGCTAGTCGTACAAAATGTCAAGACTAGCAAGAGTTTCAGTCATACATGATCAACCCTAGGATTCGTCAATCATGTTACAGCCCGCAGGCAGACAGTAAATAAAGGTGCAATACGAGCTAACACGTGCTCGCCGGCTAAATGCCTCAAAAGAATAATTTTACAATAGAGTGAGAATAAAAGAAATCCACTCGTTGCCAGGGTTACGCCTGGTGGTCACCATCTGGCTGGAAGACAGGTAGATCCTCTGGAGCTGCTCCGATGTCTGGTCACACAAAACCAGCTGGGTCAGACCCCAGAAAGAGCAAGTGCCACAAAGGAGGCTTCACTTAGAAACTAAAACCAACATATCACAATAGAATACTAAAAATGATTGTAACGAAACTGATAGTAATAGAGATAACAACAGTAAATTGAGTACGAGGAAACCATTCAAGTAGCCAAGTCACAACCCTTAAACCAAACAAGGACCGGGGTTGTAACCCTTCACCTGAATAGAAACCCATCTCAACTACTTGTTGGCAAAGCAGGAACATAGGGTGAAATAAGTCAATAAACGAAGAGACGACACAGAACTGCTCCGGGGGCCAGGTTACAACCCTTAAACCAAACAAGGACCGGGATTGTAACCCTTCGCCTGAACAGAACTGGACCCCTGATCTTTATTATTAAGGCCAGTATAAATAATCATGCTATTGAAGTAAGGTAAAACATGACGACCATGACAGGGGGGTGCAATAAGACAATAAACGAAGAGAGGACACAGAACTGCTCCGGAAGCCAGGTTACAACCCTTAAACCAAACAAGGACCGGAGTTGTAACCCTTCGCATGAACAGAATTGGTCCCCTGATCATTATTGTTGAGGCAAACATAGGTAATCATGTCATGTCACAATCTTGTACAGGATCAGGACAAGACTAAGCTGGACTAGATTCCATCCAATCAATCACGGCCAAGCAAAGAGTATGGCTTGATACTTTAACTAACTAGGGTTATCACAGGCCTAGTTACTAGCAAGATGCAGTAAGATTATTCCACAGTCACAAGCCCTGCAGACCATCTAGGTTATCCAGGTCGAATGTCGGTTTATGAAAGATGCAACACGTGATTGTGTGCTGGAAATGTGCCCTACTCGTCGGTATGCTACAAGTCCGCTAGTGCGCCCAGATAACGGGATTGCCTATAGCTGGAAAATCTCTTCATGACTACTGAATTATTCTAGTTTATCGGCCTTAGTCAATTTCAGTAGGTATCCCTGACCGTGGTACTCAGGGATCCCATCCTAGACATGATGCAAGACAGTACTGGTTTATTTGTACAAATACAATCGTCCACGGTGTCCAGGTCATTCATACTTTGTCATATCAGGCTAGCTGTCGTAACAGCATATCCTGTCCGATTTACTTGTCAAGAGTGCGCCACAGCGGGCCACTATCATGTTCCGGAAACATATGAAAAAATCTACATGGTTCAAGCATTCTCAGAGGAAACATGAGCATAATGTAACAGTTCAGTATATATTTATAACAATATAATAAAAGAGGACTATGGAAGGAGCCATGCGGCTAATTGGATTCATGCGGCAGAAAGCATGCGCGCTTATGAGGCTGGGGACTGCGAGCTCATGCGGCTGGAAGAGGGCAGGCGCATGCGGCTCAGGAAGGATGAGTATATGTGGCTCAGGAGGGAGCAATGTCATGCGGCTCAGGAAGGAAGGGGGCACATGCGGCAGCGGGAATCTCAGGCTTATACGGCTGCGGGAATGAAGGGGCTTATGCGATTGAAAAAGTGCGTGCTCATGCGGCTCGAGAAATCACTTGCATATGCGGCTGCGGGGCTTGCGGGTCTATGCGGCAAGAGTATACAAGCTTATGCGGCTTTGGTCGAGCAGTGCCATACGGCTGGGTCATGCCGAGCCCTTATGCGGCTGCGGAGAAACGAGTACATGCGGCAATGGAAAGGACCAGTTCATGCGACTGTGTTCAAGTGGAGTCCTATGCGGCTGAGCAAGGGACGGGTTTTTATGCGGCCAAGAAGAACAAGTTATATGCGGCAATGGACTATTGAGTTCATGCGGCAGCATTGCCATGCGGCTCAGCACTGTTCTTCTTCTCCACTTGTCCGAGAAGAAGAACCATGGAGTCCAGGACTTCAAGGCTCATAAACCCTTCATCCGAGATCGGAATCCAGACTTCCATAGGTCAAAATAGGGCAGAACAAAATTCTCTACAACATGGAACCATCAAAACTTGGAAGTAACAATGTTAAGTAGATCAAAACCCAAGAAATCCAAAAATACAATAAACTTAGATCTACACAAATTGAACCATAGAAATTAGAAATGCTAAGTATTAAAGTGTGTTAGAATCTCATGAGGAAGAGAATGGAACAATAAAAACGGAGTTCCTCCATGAAGCAAGCTGCACTTGCCTAAGCCCTACTACCTGGTAGGTGAAGAAGTAATGGTGAAGAAGAAGAAGTAATGGAGAAGAATTAATGAGGAGAGAGAGGGTTGGACGGCTATTAAAGGAAAGGAGTGGGGGTTGGTTCTCAAGAAAATAAATCCAAACCAGACCAAGCCGAACCAGCAAGTTGAACCGAACCAAGAAATCATGAAATAAGACATACAATATACGTATACGTATACCAGAATACGTACTACGAACCACGGTCGTTACAACTCTACCCACCTTAAAAGAATTCCGTCCTCGGAATTTAATTAAGATGCTAGAGAAGTAAGAACAAGCTATACTAATCACAGACAAGCTATACCAATCAGTCTATCATGCAGACATTCATTCAAGCAAGGAATCGAGAGCA
This sequence comes from Iris pallida, assembly GCA_029216955.1. NCBI lineage: Eukaryota > Viridiplantae > Streptophyta > Magnoliopsida > Asparagales > Iridaceae > Iris > Iris pallida. The sequence continues at coordinate 6,339,109 of JANAVB010007800.1, forward strand.
TAAGGCATAAGAAGGACATTATACCTTATGAGTCAAACAGGTCGGGATATCGCGATCGAATATCATCCTCACGCTCCCATGTTGACTCACCCAAAGAATGATGACCCTAAGCAGCTCGGACTAATTTGATAGTTTTGTTCTTGAGTACCTTCTCTCTTCGGTCCAATATAGACACGGGCCTTTCCTCATACGACAGGTTGGTACCAACAACCAATTCTGAATGATCCAGGATGTGGCTCGGGTCCGAGATATACCGTCGTAGCTGGGATACATGGAACACGTCATGCACCTTACGTAGCGATGACGGAAGAACGAGACGATAGGACACATCTCCTACTCGCTCCAAAATGTCGAACGGTCCTATATACCTAGGACTAAGCTTTCCCCGTACGCCGAAACGAATGACGCCACGGTTAGACAAAATCCTCAGGAATACATGGTCGCCGATAGAAAACTTAAGAGGGCGCCGATGAGAATCGGCCCAACGATGCTGGCGATCTTGGATAACTCGAAGATGATCCCTGGCTCTTCTGACCACTTCAACTGTCTGGACAATCATTTTCGGACCGAGCATCTGCCTCTCCCCAACATCGTCCCATGCTAGCGGAGATCTGCACTTCCTGCCATACAGTGCCTTGAACGGTGCCATCTGGATGCTGGCCTGGAAACTGTTGTTATACGAGAACTCCACCAGATGCAAGTGATTTTCCCACAAACCACCGAAGTCGAGTGTGGAAGATCTCAACATATCTTCAAGAGTCTGGATTGTGCGTTCTGACTGACCATCTGTCTGCGGATGATAAGCTGAGCTGAACTGGAGGCGAGTTCCCAAACTCTCTTGCAAGCTACGCCAAAAGTGCAAAGTAAATCTTGAATCTCGATCCGAGGTGATACTGACTGGTACACCGTGGAATCTGACAATCTGCCGGAGATACATCTCTGCTAGCTAAGCTGTCGACTGACCAACTCTGAACGGGAGAAAGTGAGCCACCTTCATGAGCCTGTCTATCATAACCCAAATAGCATCTCTGTCGGCCGGGGACCTAGGTAATCCAGTCACAAAATCTATGGTTATATGCTCCCACTTCCATTCTGGAATTGGCAAGGGCTGAAGAAGTTCAGCTGGCCTCTGATGTTCAGCTTTAACTTGTTGGCAAACCAAACATCGAGAGACAAACTGGGCTATCTCCCTCTTCATGCCATTCTACCAAAAGTGCTGACGAATATCACGGTACATCTTCGTACCACCGGGATGAATGGAATACTGATAACTGTGAGCTTCTGCCACGATCTCCTGTCTGATATCTCCATAGGGTACACAAAGACGCCTCCCATGTCGAAGTGTACCATCCTCATGGATACATAACTCTGGCCTTCGTCCTGTCTCACACTCTGCTCTGAGACGCTGAAGCTTGGAATCTGCTGACTGCGCCATCCGGATCCTCTCGACTATAGTGGAGTGAACTTGCATACTGGCCATCAATGCCACACTGGTAGGAAGGACAACTTCTATACCAATTTTCTGAAGATTTGATAATAACTCTGGCTGCGTCGTAAGGAAATAAACTCCGGCTCTCCTGCTCAATGCATCTGTAACTACATTGGCCTTCCCAGAATGATACTACAAGTTGACATCATAATCCACAAGTAGCTCTAGCCACCTTCTCTGACGCATGTTAAGGTCCTTCTGGGTGAAAACATACTCCAGGCTCTTATGGTCGGTGAAAATCTCCACCCTATCTCCGTACAAGTAGTGCCTCCACAACTTAAGTGCAAACACTACGGTTGCTAGCTCCAAATCATGGGTTGGGTAATTTCACTCATGATCACGAAGTTGTCGTGGCGCATAAGCTATTACTGTAACCCCTCTGGCCAGATTTTAAAATTTTATTTAATTTGAGTTTTAAATATTTTCTAATTGGATAATAAATTATAGTTTCTTAATTATATTATAGATATCTTGAAAATAAAGATTACTAAATATTTTATTTGGGATTTATAGAAATATTGTCCAAATTAGTTGGATGATATATAAATATTTAATTATTATTATAGGACTAGATTTGAAGGTATATTTTTAGAATTATTTGAATTATTATTAATGATTTTAATATGATTTTATCAAATCTTCTTTCAAACATTATTGGAACCATTAGATAACTGTAATATTATTTTGCAACTTGATCAATCCGAATCCATGAATGTCGACCCTATATAAACAGGCCATTATGGACTCAACGGACGATTTTGTGCACGGCCCGCCGGAATCCAACTTTGGACATACGGTTGGGTTCGTATCGGAAAACTGAATTCGTAGACATGTAGTTTGATGACTTTAGAGACCGTTGACTCTGGCACGCTTTTCGGTGCAAAGTGGGTCCAACGGCGGACATCGTTTTTGCCCGAAATTACCGTTTTGCCCCTGTGTCCAGAATTGGACTTAAGGACAGGCAATTCTAGCTAATTTGACTATTCTGAGAACGTTGGTAATGTTTATTTCAGCATCCGGAGACTTCTGTATGTGTTGATTGATTGTGGCTCGTGCGTGGTATTTATTATTGGTTTCTCCAGCTAAGGACCTCAGGCAAGTGCACTTTCTGATTGCTTTTCGATTCATAGTAGTCTTTTCATTTCATGTCTATACATATATCTTGCTGCTTGTTGACACGCTCGTCACACGGAGTAGTCGGGAGGGAAAATATCTTAGTATACATGTGGACTACCCAGAAATATCCCATGAGTCTATTCTTGAACGATAGCTGCTGCACACGACACGTGCAGTATAACGGATTTTACCCCCTAGCCGTCCACATGGCGAAAGGATATTTCATACCACTTAGATAGATGTCTTTTATTAGCTTTTCCTTGTTTATTTCTCTATCGTGCTATGACATCACTTTATCTTACAGTTTTCATTTCTCATATGCTATTTTCATGTCTTGATAATTCTATTGTGTTTTGCACTGCCGTCGGTTTGTGTACTTGTTCCAATCCTGACTGGATAACCAACATTTTTCAGGTTTAGCCGCGATCACTCTTAGCACTGGGGAAGACTTGGGTATGCTGAAGATAACCTAGAAATAGATAGCCATTGTATCATTTCATTAATTGTAAAGCCTTATATTTCCTTAAATTTTAAATGTTGTAAATGTTGTAATAAATTTAGAAATATGAATGAGCAGCAAATGTGATATTTTGAGCATCTATTTCTTGCGGGCTTGACAGCGTTCTACCGCCGACTCTGCGGCGTAGGCTGGCTTGGACACGTCTCGTATCCGAAAACCGGGTGCGGGTCGTGACAAGTTTTTGTTGTGGCCCATGCAGGTCAGATTTCACAAAAGATTACGAACTCGTGATGGTACATTAGTCGTACTATTGCGAGCCTGCGACCAGGAAATGCTCATTCACAATTAGGACTACAATAATTTAGGAGAATAACTAGGACTAGGAGTCCCTTGTTCAAATTGACCGTTGGGTAGTTAAGGTTGCCAGATAGGCCATACAATTTAGATAAGAAATTATTGATTTTGGATAGCTTGCTAGATACATTATTGCTTTTGATACGATGATATGCTTCAATGTTAGTCGATTATTCACTTGATTAGTTAGGCTTATCTAGAATTAAGGCTTTGATCTTGATGAACTGTTTAACTTTCTTTTATTTTATTGGATGTAAATTTTATAACATAAGTTAGAACTGCCTATTTAAATTCTATTTGGTTGTAAGGAACTGGTTTATAATTTCTAATCATGCTATTCATATACAAATCTCGAAGTAGATTTATTTGAGATTTTCCCTCAATCATAGAAATGCATACTTGAATGTTTGTATTCCTTTCGTCTTTAGTTAGTTCCTCCATGTTAACTCTTTTGTTTTAGATGTTGTGACTTACAGGACAAATACCAATGCTCTATTTTAGTCAACTTGTTTGAATCTCTAGAAGTTCACAAATTTTTACGGACATAGTTAAATGAATAGTTAGACAGCAGCGCACTGTCGTCAATTATTAGAGAGTAGAGAATTTGGGTTCACCGCAGCCAGCAACGCACTGGTGAGGCACAACCCATGGAAAGGAAATCCTTTCTTAGAACCATAGTTTATGGAGCATTGCTAAAACTATGTCCTCTTGACCTCTTTGGATCTTAGGTACCCTGTGTCAATACAAGGTAGAGTACTTTGTAGCATATCACATCTGAATCACGGAACCATGGATTTACCTAGAATATAGAATTTAGAGTTCCATAACCCATTAGTTGACCAAGCCTTAAGGATAAAGGATAGTAGGATGACGGTATGAGCAAGAACACCAGGTAAGGCTTTGATTTTTTCTTAAAACTCGAACTACTTGTCCTCCTTCCAAAAATCCCGCATCCTTGTATTTCGACTATCATGACCAACGCTGCTATTACAGCCTAGTTTTGCAAGCTTACTTTTTATCGAGCTTGATCCAAGACATATGTCTAGCTAACATATTGTCTAATCAGAATCATTGTATCACGGTCTGATCAACCATGATGCATTTGGTTCGCTCTTTCATCTAATTACCCTACGTGGATTGAGATATAGAGGTATCCAGGATCTCATCTACGATTGCTTTGACAATTCCTCTCGAATTATACATTCGCCTTTGAATCGCGTAATTGTATCCAATGACATCCCTCTTGAACTCTTTATTATTTTTGTCTTTCACCGATTGGAAAGGCGAAAGCTCATAATTGATAGATAGATATAGAGTATCCCCATGACTATGATAGTCGTATATGCAAGTGTAGCTACCATCGGCCAGCCCTGTGACAGGAACCTTGCCACCATATCCTAGCCTCTAAGGTGGGTAGACTGTAAGCCTTCTAAAATTTTTAGGATATACCAGGATTACCGAGTGATTAGAATAATTTCCGTTAGGATGATAATTAGTGTCCCATGGACTCTCACTTTCCACTTAGATTATTTTGTGTCCCCGGCTGTGTCATTAATATTCGGAGCACGAGACCAGCCATTACCTTCCAACAAATTTCACATGTAAGATCTAGACGAGTCCACCTCCATCTAGGCATACCATGTTCCACCCAAATCTGTTCCCTTGTACTCTATTTTTATGGTACGACTTTCAGGTATAAAAGGATTAGTTATGACCCTTACCATAATACCGGTATACTTCCCGACTTTTCCTAGAACCTCAACCTTGGCTCAATACATTCGCCCCAATATTTGGTTGTGATCTACTCGAAGACTACTACGCCCATGCCACTAGTGTGTCACCCAATTGAGGCCTCATGTGCTACTTAAACACATGAGTCACCGAAGGCGCACTTTGGACTATAGAACTGAACTATTAGAAATTGGCCCTTGTACCTATTATGTAATCTCCACCCCTTAGAATGTGAATCCATTCGTAACCTTTATCCCATCTGCCTGGAAGTCGAGATACGATCTTGTATTGCATTTATGTTCCTTGCTCGTGTGTTTAAATAACCACGGATAAGATCACAATCTTGATTTCACAAATTCCGTTCTATTATGGAACCTTGTCTAGAACTTCGAGAACGAAATTTTCGTATTATATGGATTGTAAGCCCCTCTAAGAAACAAGTATCCTTCGATTTAACAGGTGATTAGACTAGAGTAGCCTCATATAGCAAATAAGTCAATGGTTCGTAAATACTCTTTTTAGCTGTATCGTTAGATATTCTTTACTGCTCTTGAAAATTTGTAGTTGCTCCCGATTATTTTTCCTTATCTTCCTGGCCTTTTTATTTTAGAGTGACGAATGGTCATGCTTATTAGAATTTATCAATATTTCTTAACTATTTGTGTAAATTTGATTGCTTTTAAAATTTTGGGTTGTTTAATAGATTGGAGAGGATTATAGATGCCATGTGCTGTAGATATCTGTTGTAGGATTGTTAGCAACTAGTAGAAGATTATAAGATTTTAGTTTGAGGAGTAGTATGACCAAAGGTGGGTAGAAGTCCTCAAGTATTCAGAGTTATAAAATGGCTAGAGAAGGTATAAAATATTTTGAGGAATTAAATTGAGGAGATTAAGGTAATAGTAGACTTTAATTTTTAAGAATAGTTATAAATTAGAATTTCGAGGACGAAATTATTTGTAAGGTGGGTAGATTTGTAACCCCTCTGGCCAGATTTTAAAATTTTATTTAATTTGAGTTTTAAATATTTTCTAATTGGATAATAAATTATAGTTTCTTAATTATATTATAGATATCTTGAAAATAAAGATTACTAAATATTTTATTTGGGATTTATAGAAATATTGTCCAAATTAGTTGGATGATATATAAATATTTAATTATTATTATAGGACTAGATTTGAAGGTATATTTTTAGAATTATTTGAATTATTATTAATGATTTTAATATGATTTTATCAAATCTTCTTTCAAACATTATTGGAACCATTAGATAACTGTAATATTATTTTGCAACTTGATCAATCCGAATCCATGAATGTCGACCCTATATAAACAGGCCATTATGGACTCAACGGACGATTTTGTGCACGGCCCGCCGGAATCCAACTTTGGACATACGGTTGGGTTCGTATCGAAAAACTGAATTCGTAGACATGTAGTTTGATGACTTTAGAGACCGTTGACTCTGGCACGCTTTTCGGTGCAAAGTGGGTCCAACGGCGGACATCGTTTTTGCCCGAAATTACCGTTTTGCCCCTGTATCCAGAATTGGACTTAAGGACAGGCAATCCTAGCTAATTTGACTATTCTGAGAACGTTGGTAATGTTTATTTCAGCATCCGGAGACTTCTGTATGTGTTGATTGATTGTGGCTCGTAAGTGGTATTTATTATTGGTTTCTCCAGCTAAGGACCTCAGGCAAGTGCACTTTCTGATTGCTTTCCGATTCATAGTAGTCTTTTCATTTCATGTCTATACATATATCTTGCTGCTTGTTGATACGCTCGTCACACGGAGTAGTCGGGAGGGGAAATATCTTAGTATACATGTGGACTACCCAGAAATATCCCATGAGTCTATTCTTGAACGATAGCTGCTGCACACGACACGTGCAATATGCCAGATTTTACCCCCTAGCCGTCCACATGGCGAAAGGATATTTCATACCACTTAGATAGATGTCTTTTATTAGCTTTTTCTTGTTTATTTCTCTATCGTGCTATGACATCACTTTATCTTACAGTTTTCATTTCTCATATGCTATTTTCATGTCTTGATAATTCTATTGTGTTTTGTACTGCCGTCGGTTTGTGTACTTGTTCCAATCCTGACTGGATAACCAACATTTTTCAGGTTTAGCCGCGATCACTCTTAGCACTGGAGAAGACTTGGGTATGCTGAAGATAACCTAGAAATAGATAGCCATTGTATCATTTCATTAATTGTAAAGCCTTATATTTCCTTAAATTTTAAATGTTGTAAATGTTGTAATAAATTTAGAAATGTGAATGAGCAGCAAATGTGATATTTTGAGCATCTATTTCTTGCGGGCTTGACAGCGTTCTACCGCCGACTCTGCGGCGTAGGCTGGCTTGGACACGTCTCGTATCCGAAAACCAGGTGCGGGTCGTGACAATTACCTTCCTATGCTGCATCAGAACACATCCTAGACCTCTGCCTGAAGCATCACAATACACTGAGAATCCCCCAGTCCCATCTAGAAGCGTGAGAATGGGTGCTATCATCAAGCCTCGCTTCAACTTCTCAAAAGAATCCTGACACTTTGCTGTCCAAGCAAACCGCACATCCTTGCGGGTCAACTGTGTCAATGGCGCTGAAATCTGAGTAAAGTTCGAAACAAATCTCCGGTAGTAGCCGGCCAAGCCAAGAAAACTACGGACTTCTGCAACTGTGCTGGATACCGGCCACGTCTCAATAGCCACGATCTTCTGGGGATCCACTTCTACTCCTCCTTTGGTGATGATATGTCCCAAGTACGAAATGCGATCGAGCCAGAACTCGCATTTACTAAACTTGGCATACAACTGGTGCTCTCTGAAAATCTGGAGGACAACTCTGAGATGCTACTCATGCTCCGCTATACTCTTGCTGTAGACCAGGATGTCGTCTATGAACACAATCACGAACTGATCCAAATAAGGCATGAAGATGCGATTCATGAGGTCCATGGATACAGCCGGCACATTGGTTGCTCCAAATGGCATAACAAGGAACTCCCAATGCCCATACCTCGATCTGAATGCTGTCTTCGAGATGTCCTGCTCTCTGACTCTGATCTGGTGGTATCCTGACCGCAAGTCAATCTTCGAGAATACTGCTGCCCCTCTGAGTTGATCAAATAAGTCATCTATCCTCGAAAGAGGATATCTGTTCTTGATTGTCAATGAATTCAAGGTACGATAATCAACATATAATCTGGACGTACCATCCTTTTTTTTCACAAGAAGCATCGGGGCTCCCCAAGGCGATCCACTAGTACGAATGAATCCCTTGGTTCTAAGTTCTTCAATCATCTTATACAATATCTCCAACTCTGACGGCGTCATCCTGTAGACTCTCTCTGATACTGGGGCTGATCGGAGAATCAAGTCAATGGTGAACTCGATTTCTCGCTCAGGCGGCATCCCTGGAAGATCTTCTGAGAAAATATCTGGAAACTCCTCGACTATCCGGGGTAACTGTACTGCTGCTACTGCCATCCGCAACACTGGAGGAGAAGGTTCAACTTCGCCTCGGAAAAAGGAAAACTCTGGCTTGCCTGGAATGCTAAAAATAACCCTGCCAATATGGCAGTCTAACCTAGCATACTGGTCCCTCAACCAATCCATCCCTAAGACCACATCATAATCGGCCATCGAAAACTCTATCAATCTAGCGGGGAATTCTCTACCGCTAACTACGATCTGACACGAGAAAAATACTCTATCTACTTCCACAAGTCCGTTACCAGTAAGTATATTGAGCCTTACTGATAATGACTCGGGCTCCAGTCCTATCCGTGTCGCAAATTGTGCAGACATAAATGAATGTGAGACACCAGAATCAAATAATACGGAAGCTGGAAAAGTGTTGACGAGAATAGTACCTGCCACCACCTCACCTGGTGCTAATCCTTCTTCTTCCATGGTCAAAGCCAATACTTGACCATGCCCTCTAGGTGCGGGTCCCCTCTGCTGAAAACTTTTTTGTCTGCTCTGGATTAGGGCTTGGGCATATTGCTGCAGTCTCTGCTGCTGGAATGCCTGGGCCTGCGTTGGCAATGGCCTCGAAAACGGGTACTGCTGCTGCTGATGGACTGGTGTTGGTCCTCTCACCGAAGGACTAGAGAAGGCTGATGAAGATGAACTCTCCCTGTTCGGGCAGTTCCCAACCCTGTGGTCCAGGACACCACAAACCAAACACAAACCCTGTGCTCTGCGACACTCTGATACCACATGCCCTGGCTTCCCACAGTGTGAACATCCCACTGCGGAAGACTACTTCTGCTTTTGCTACTGGCGGTGTGTCGGGGTTGAATACTGAACCGACGTCACTGAGGCCACCCGTCTCGGAGCTCCAATGGTCAAAGCCCTGGCTGCCGGGGTTGGTATTGAAGACTGATTCATCTGACCATGGGATCGCTTCCGACCCCCGGTCCTATCCACGATCCTCTGGGAGGTATACTCATGCCTCCTAGCTGCTCTCAATACCGCATCAAAAGTCTGATGCTCAAACTGCTCTACGGCCAACAAAATCTCTAGGTGAAGTTCCTGTTGGAACCGCTGGGCTCTATCGAACTCGGTTGCTACCAAGGTGGGAGCAAACCGACTAAGTCTCAAAAACTCGACCGCATATCCGTCGACCGTCCTGCCCATCTGCTTCAGATTGGTGAACCTCGTCTGTAGATCGTACCGAGCTACAGCATCGAAATACTTGGTCTGAAATTTCTCTCTGAATACTGCCCAAGCAATAGGTGCTACTAATCCAACGGCCTGCGACGTCCACCAGTTGCGGGCAAGATCCAATAGCTATAGGCGTACAACGGCCACCTTCTCGTTCTCTGGGGTCCTGGCTGCTTCTAGAATCACTTTTGTGTCTGCGGCAATAGCATCTTCACTGCCGTCGAAGAATGGAGGGTTCAAGCGCTTGAAGCTGTTGGCCGCGCTGTTACCCTGATGACCTCATCTGGTCAGAGCATCTACCACTGCCTAGTACAAGGCATATCCTTGCCGATCTTGGAAAGCTAACAATGACCTGATGAGACCCACCAAGGTGCCATTATCAGGCTATGTAGATTGGACGGGTTGAACTGGTGGCTCTCCTCCAGTAGGTACGACTTTGGAGGCTACTCCTGAATGCTGGGCTTGATCTCTAGGTTGCTGCTGATCCACGAGAGGTGCTTCGCCTTGCCGATCAGTAGGACCAGGAACAATATCGCTGAAGAAGACGACATAGGGAACAATAAGGAAGGACCAGGACAGATCAACGATACAAGCATGTGATCATGTCAAGAATCCAGGGATTTAGAAGATACGAGCAGAGATCAAGGGCGAGTACCGATTAAGACATCTATTCGGTAAACCCTCACATATCTTGATTTATAAGACCTGCATGGGCCACCACTTAAACCATGTAATACCCCAGAACCAGAATACTGGAGAGCGGGGGCATACATAGCTAGCTACGTATATTAAAGTGCAACCCACCTCGCTATACGGTCACGGCTGTCTAGATACATGAGGGTTTAACTACAAGCCATCAGTCTCCTATGGTCATGAACAAGCCTATTGTCTCAATCTTAAGCAAGCAATAACAGTCACAAGATATCAGAACACCAAATATACAATAGTAAGGCGTCCCATACATTACATATTCGGATGATCATGAAGCTAGTCGTACAAAATGTCAAGACTAGCAAGAGTTTCAGTCATACAAGATTGTAACGCCCCAGTTCCAAAATACGTAGGACCAAGTACGTAAACATGCCAGCTGTATTCATACGAACTACATGGCCTTGTCTGTATACATAAGCTATAAAATACAGTAATCCAAGACAAACTAAATCTCATCCACAACGAAAAGAATAATAATATAAAAATCAACTTGAATATTTATGATACAATCGTTGGGCGGAGACAAAGTCCACTACCAACTATCTCAATGAAAGAAATATATAAGAATCGATCCATAAAATGGAAAGACAAACCAAGCGCAATAGTCTTTGAAGGAATGGAGAGAATCATAGCCTTGGCTAGAATACCTGCGGAAGACATGAACACACACACACCTGGAGAGATAACCAGGTCCTCAGAGGGACGTAACAAGATACAGGAAGAACAAGCTAATATGAACTGTCAAAATAATAATAAAATATAATACTCTCCTAGACACCAATATACAAAAGGGAATGCTAACCATCTATTGTGCAATTTAGAGGACAACTTTCATGCGCATGGGTGAAATTTTAGGCTATAAGTACGCAACTGGCATCCATTCATACGTATCCGTCCGTAACGTCCAAAACGTCAGAGGGCATCTGCAAATATAAATTGCCACAGTTCCATCCGGAGACTGTGGTTTACCTGTTTAGATTTCCATACGCACTAGCGACTGTCCTTCCCTAATATTTTCCACACTGTTTAAGTCATGTCAATGGCTCGTCCAATTTTGTAACTACTTGAGTCTCTAAAACCCTAGTCATAGCAGTTACGATCATCTACCGTCACACGACTTTAGAGATGGCCAGTCCACAAGTCGTGCCTCTAGCAAAATGTTTCAAACCGTGTAGTATGAGTGTCATAGCCCAAGAAGATATAAGAATATCCTCCAACAAGAAGGTAGTCCGCTAACACTAAGTTAACATGCATATAGTAAAGTAAAACGATTAATAGAGTTGCTTGCACCCAAGTGTGGCTTGGACGCACAATTTATAACAAAGGAAACTAACAATATGAAACAAAGTAAATAATACGGAAAATAAATAATATGACAGTAAATTAGCAAGGTATACTTGCCTGAGTCCTGAGCACTGTGGTGACGAAGATCAGACAGGAAAGTAGGTGGAACAACGACTGCCGAGGAACTAAGGTCCAAACAAACATCTTCGGATGATCATGAAGCTAGTCGTACAAAATGTCAAGACTAGCAAGAGTTTCAGTCATACATGATCAACCCTAGGATTCGTCAATCATGTTACAGCCCGTAGGCAGACAGTAAATAAAGGTGCAATACGAGCTAACACGTGCTCGCCGGCTAAACGTCTCAAAAGAATAATTTTACAATAGAGTGAGAGAACAAAAGAAACCCACTCATTGCCAAGGTTACGCCTGGTGGTCACCATCTGGCTGGAAGACAGATATCCTCTGGAGCTGCTCCGATATCTGGCCACACAAAACCAGCTGGGTCAGACCCCAGAAAGAGCAAGTGCCACAAAGGAGGCTTCACTTAGGAACTAAAACCAACATATCACAATAGAATACTAAAGATGATTGTAACAAAACTGATAGTAATAGAGATAATAACAGTAAATTGAGTACGAGGAAACCATTCAAGTAGCCAGGTCACAACCCTTAAACCAAACAAGGACCGGAGTTGTAACCCTTCACCTGAATAGAAACTCGTCTCAACTACTTGTTGGTAAAATAGGAACATAGGGTAAAATAAGTCAATAAACGAAGAGATGACACAGAACTGCTCCGGGGGCCAGGTTACAACCCTTAAACCAAACAAGGACCGGGGTTGTAACCCTTCGCCTGAACAGAACTGGACCCCTGATCTTTATTGTTAAGGCCAGTATAAATAATCATGCTATTGAAGTAAGGTAAAACATGACGAGCATGACAGGGGGGTGCAATAGGACAATAAACGAAGAGAGGACACAGAACTGCTCCGGGAGCCAGGTTACAACCCATAAACCAAATAAGGACCGGGGTTGTAACCCTTCGCCTGAACAGAACTGGTCCCCTGATCATTATTGTTGAGACAAACATAGGTAATCATGTCATGTCACAATCTTGTACAGGATCAGGATAAGACTAAGCTGGGCTAGATTCTATCCAATCAATCACGGCCAAGCAAAGAGTACGGCTTGATACTTTAACTAACTAGGGTTATCACAGGCCTAGTAACTAGCAAGATGTAGTGAGATTATTCCACAGTCACAAGACCTGCAGACCATCCAGGTTGTCCAGGTCGAATGTCCGTTTATGAAAGATGCAACACGTGACTGTGTGCTGGAAATGTGTCCTACTCGTCGGTAGGCTACAAGTCCGCTAGTGCACCCAGATAACGGGATTGCCTGTAGCTGGAAAATCTCTTCATGACTACTGAATTATTCTAATTTATCGGCCTTAGTCAATTTCAGTAGGTATCCCTGACCGTGGTACTCAGGGATCCCATCCTAGACATGATGCAAGATAGTACTAGTTTATTTGTACAAACACAATCGTCCACGGTGTCCAGGTCATTCATACTTTGTCATGTCAGGCTAGCTGTCGTAACAACATATCCTGTCCGATTTACTTGTCAAGAGTGCGTCACGGCGGGTGTAGTGCCCCGTCCCGCTCAGTCAATCGGAGGAATCGAAACACCGACGGTGTTCGGCTTTAGCCTTGCAACGGCTGCTGGAGGACATCGCTCGGTCGAGGCGACCGCTCGCTCAGGTGGGTTAGTTTCGGTGAACTTGCCTCATCTTAGCCTTCACATAATAAATCGCATGTTTTCAACTTGCACAACTAGGCTTAATAATAAAAAAGATGAATCCACATAGCTAAAGGGAGTAATCCCGACGGGTCGAATTGAGATAGAATATGGAAAGGTCTAACGGTCGGCTTAGAGTTGGTGCACGGCGTGCCTTGAAAATGACACTCGATCCTTCGTCCCGTGGCTTGGAAAAAGGAAAGTCGGTTGAGTAGACAAAGTATGAACATAGCCTAAGTCATAGGCGTCGCCCGCATGAATACTTCATAAAGCATGCACGGTCCCGTCGTCCAAGGCTTGGCATAGCGTTGGCTTGCCCAAGAGTTAAGTTGCGTTGAACGGCTTGCGACCTAAGTCTAGGCACCCGAGTGACTTGGTCGTTCAAGTTGGATGCGTGCACGGCACGATCCGTTAAGGCAAAGCTTGACGCAGCCTTTGCTCGTTAAGTTGTTGCGAAGTTAAGTTAGGCAAAGTTATGCTGGTCGACCTAAGATATTACAAGTACTGTCTCGCTCCTTCGCGGTTTATCAAGTTAAGTAGTCCTACGATCTCAAGGCCCGTCGACTTGGGCAGGAGTGTCACGCAGAGCACGATTGGCTTAAGGCACGATGCAAGGGCTTAGTGTTTAAGGCAAGGATCACAATTGATTCAAAGTGAGTTTTGAAAAAGGACTATCAAATAGGCATTCATGAGTTGAACCAAATGATAGGATAACAAGGAAGGAAATGCTCGCGATCGTGGGTCGTCGAGGGGTCTCAAGGAAAGGAATGCTCGCGACCGTGGGTCGTCGAGGGGGATCAAGGATAGAAGTCTTAGTTTTGGTAGAGGAATGCCTGTGTGAGACGTCAGTTTGTGTCGAGTCTTGTATGGTCATTTGACAACTTGTCGACAAGGGCGATGAACCCTCGAGCGGTAACCCTGGGCCATGGGGCCGACTCAGCCTAGGAGGGAACAGGGTATAGTCGTGCGTAAGGTTTTGGCACAGGTTAAGCGGGAACTTGCGACGGGGCTAGCTACTTGCATCGAAAGGATCCCGATTAACAAAACTATACGTCAAGGTATAGCTTGTGATGCTAGTGGCCAAGTTCATATAGATGTCGGCAAATAGCGGCTATCCGCATGTATGTCTTTGGATTGAGTTGAGTTGAAGGTGTGTACAGTTAGAACACAAAGTTTGGGCCTAAGATCGGGTTTCAACATAGGCGTCGTGCTTCGGTACGAGATGTGGAATCAAGTCTTGAGTTGTCGGCATATAAGTTGCTTAAGTTGGATGAGTTGTTTGAGTTTAAGTCGGGAAACCGCCGCAAGGCAAAGTTGGTTGAGTGAACTTGTAAAGAGTGAGCTTGAGTGATTGTAATATTGGCCTTGCGCCCCCAATGTAACCGTTGTTTCAATATCAATAAAGAGCTTCTTTTGAATGACTTGGGTTTGTTCTAAATTCTGCTGCTATGTTCAATGTCTCTGCATGGGACTTCTGTGCGACGAACCCGTCGCAGCCGCTGAAATCGACCGTTATGGAACCCGCCTTGCACGAGCGCAATCTAGACTCGTACGACATCACGCCTTAGCGAGGACGATCGCTCCTACGGGAGCGGGGCGTGACAGCGGGCCACTATCGTGTTCCGGGAACATGTGCAAAAATCTACATGGTTCAAGCATTCTCAGAGGAAATATGAGCATAATATAACAGTTCAGTATATATTAATAACAATATAATAAAAGAGGACTATGGAAGGAGCCATGCGGTTAATTGGATTCATGCGGCAGAGAGCATGCGCGCTTATGCGGCTGGGGACTGCGCGCTCATGCGGCTGGAAGAGGGCAGGCGCATGCGGCTCAGGAAGGATGAGTATATACGGCTCAGGGGGGAGCAATGTCATGCGGCTCAGGAAGGAAGGGGGCGCATGAGACAGTAGGGATCTCAGGCTTATGCGGCTGCGGGAAGGAAGGGGCTTATGCGGTTGAAAAAGTGCACGCTCATGCGGCTCGGGGAATCACTTGCATATGCGGCTGCGGGGCTTGCGGGTCTATGCGGCAAGATTATGCAAGCTTATGCGGCTTCGGTCGAGCAGTGCCATGCGGCTGGGTCATGCCGAGCCCTTATGCGGCTGCAGGGAAATGAGTACATGCGGCAATGGAAAGGACCAGTTCATGCGGCTGTGTTCAAGTGGAGTCCTATGCGGCTAAGCAAGGGATGGGTCTTTATGCGGCCAAGAAGAACAAGTTATATGCGGCAATGGACTATTGAGTTCATGTGGCAGCATTGCCATGCGGCTCAGCACTGTTTTTCTTCTCCACTTGTCCGAGAAAAAGAACCATGGAGTCCAGGGCTTCAAGGCTCATAAACCCTTCATCCGAGGTCGGAATCCAGACTTCCATTGGTCAAAATAGGGTAGAACGAAATTCTCTACAACATGGAACCATCAAAACTTGGAAGTAACAATGTTAAGTAGATCAAAACCCAAAAAATCCAAAAATACAATAAACTTAACTCTACACAAATTGAACCATGGAAATTAGAAATGCTAAGTATTAAAGTATGTTAGAATCTCATGAGGAAGAGAATAGAATAATAAAAATAGAGCTCCTCCATGAAGCAAGCTGCACTTGCCTAAGTTCTACTCCCTGGTAGGTGAAGACGTAATGGTGAAGAAGAAAAAGTAATGGAGAAGAATTAATGAGGAGAGAGGGTTGGACGGCTATTAAAGGAAAGGAGTGGGGGTTGGTTCTCAAGAAAATAAATCCAAACCAGACCAAGCCGAACCAGCAAGTTGAACCGAACCAAGAAATCATGAAATGAGACATGCAATATACCACTACTAAAATATTATCTAATAGCGACGTAATTTAGCGACGGCAAGAAATGACGTCGCTAGTTATGAAATATAGCGACAACTTTATATACACGTCGCAAAACGTCGCTGCCTAGAGACGTTCCGTGACAGGATATTAGTACGTCGCTGAATAGCGACGTTCAGCAACATATTATTAGCATATGTTGCCAATTTTGTGACGTTTAGCGACTGTAACACTTGACGTCGCTAATTTTATTTACTTAGGGCACAGCGTTTCGTTCTTTCCCCCTCACTCTCGCTCGAAAATTCTAAATTTTCCCCCCTCCCCCCCGGCGACTCCCTCCCCCTCTGTCAGTGCCCTCCTACCCCCGGCGACCCCCTCCCCCCCCGGCGACTCCCTCCTCCTCCGGCGAGCTCCTCCTCCTCGAGATCCTCCTCCTCGAGCTCCTCCTCCTCCAATTCCGAGCTCATCCTCCTCTTCCTCAGGTAAACCCTAACCTAACTCCTCTCCCTCCTCCTTCTTCTCTCCCACGGACACACACACACACACACACGGACACACGGGCACACGGACACACATCGTGTCCCCAAAGACTCGTGCCCATTGGATTCGTGTCCCCAAAGACTCGTGCCCTTGGATTCGTGTCCAGTTTTGGATGTGTTGAGTTTGGTTTATTTTTGGACACATTGTGTCGAGTATTTGGATACGAGTTTGGTTTGGGAGACACGTACACACATGACACTTGTATATGCACACTTGACACTATACACTCTCTCTCTCTCTACTATATAAATGCATAACTTGTTGAATGTATATATTGTGTCCCCTTGGTTATAGCCTAGTATATGTAAATATCTTAACCTATATATATATATATATATATATATATATATATATATATATATATATATATATATATATATATATATATATATATATATATATATATATATAGTAAATATATAGGTAGTTGTGTGAATATCTTAACCTATATATGTGTCCCCTTGGTTATAGCCTAGGATATTAGGATATGTAAATATCTTAACCTATATATGTGTCCTCTTGGTTATAGCCTAGGATATTAGAATATGGGCTAGAAGTTAGTACCCTAAGTTAGTATCTTGGTTATAGCCTAGGATATAGTATATGTAAATATCTTAACCTATATATGTGTCCCCTTGGTTATAGCCTAGGATATTAGAATATGGGCTAGAAGTTAGTACCCTAAGTTAGTATCTTGGTTATAGCCTAGGATATAGTATATGTAAATATCTTAACCTATATATGTGTCCCCTTGGTTATAGCCTAGGATATTAGGATATGGGATAGAAGTTAGTACCCTAAGTTAGTATCTTGGCTAGAATTTGGTATCCTAGGATAGTTAGATATCCTAGTATCTTAAGAGTGTCCTAGATTAGTCTATGGTAATAGGATACCCTATAGGGGGAAGGGGCAGGGGTAGGGGGGAGGGGCAGGGGACAGGACCCTAACCCTATTTCGGACACGACTCTGTGACACAGGACACAGGACACAGGACACACACACACACAATACATACATATATACGTATATATATAAATACACATATCTACATATATACATGTATATATATATATACTCACACACTTACATACACACACATATCTACATAATTTTAAGTATTTCAGCGTTATTTCTTAGTAGTTTTGAAATTATATGAAATAGTAGTCACCCTTACCGATTGGTTT
Organism: Iris pallida; assembly: GCA_029216955.1. Taxonomy (NCBI): domain Eukaryota; kingdom Viridiplantae; phylum Streptophyta; class Magnoliopsida; order Asparagales; family Iridaceae; genus Iris; species Iris pallida. The sequence goes on from JANAVB010007800.1 coordinate 6,357,263, forward strand.
TGCCGAATTGACCGGAACAAAGACCCCTAATGTCGGTATCGATCAATATTTGGTATCGGTCGGTATCGGATCGGAACATGCCAAACCGTATCAGTATCGGCCGTATCGGATCGGTATCGGCCGATACTTTAAACCATGTATATACCATGGTTTTGCCTTTTAGTTGCAGGAATATGAGAGTTATTAGATGTTAAAGTAGGATATTAATTTATTAGTTAGGATAGAGATTTATTAGTTATTTTTAAAAACCGTGATATGTTAAATGCCTGCAGCTGCATCGTAGCTCAGGGATATGACTGAGAGGGTGACATGGTTGTCACATTAAGGGTCTTTGAGGAGGTGACATATTGTGAAAAGATATATCCTTATAGTTCTCCTACGTAATGTTAAAGAAAATCCGTAGGAGAACTATATATAAGGATATATTTTTTTCGCAACATGTCATCTTGTCAAAGACCCTTAATGTACCAACCATGTTACCGCGGTATTGGTATTGGGATACCAATAGCGATAAGGTAAAGGGTACCAATAGCGATAAGGTAAAGTGTACCAACTTAAGGTATTGGTATTGGAATACCAATAGCGATAAGGTAAAGGGTACCTTGGTAGGTAATGACTAGAAATAGGATATTTGACTTAGATTTGACCTTGTTTGACCAATGTTGACTATTTTGACTGAAAGTCAAAGTAGAGTCAACATCTGACCTAGATTGGACTAAGAGTTGACAAAGTCAACTATAGATCAACCCTTGACCTTGTTTGACCTTGTTTGACTTTATTTGACTTAGCTTGACCTTGTTTGACTTTGTTTGACTTAGAACAACCTAGTTTGACCTAGATTGTATATCATTGTTATTAGTAACTGTCCGCTACTAATGTGTGTCCCATAATAAGACATAATATACGAATTTGTGCCTGTTGGATAATGTGTGTCCATCTTTGCAGAATTATTTTCAAATGGATATGAATTACTACTTGCGGAATCGTTCATGGATGTACAATCGTCGTCCTGATGATATGTGTGGTGTGCGGGATGAATACATAGCGGAAGTAGAACAGTTCCTGCAGTTTGCTAAGGCGTTCCCTCAGTACATGGACGGCACCAAAATTAAGTGTCCGTGTGTGAAATGTCATAACGTGAAATATTATCCAGAAGTGGAAATGACATATCATTTGTACTCGAGGGGTTTCACGCCTAATTACTATCAGTGGACCGCACACGGAGAACTTGTGTCTTTAGCATCAGAGCCGGAGCCTTATGTTGAGCCGTATATGCATGCGGGACCTAATTTTGTTTCAGATAATCATGCATACGACGACGGGTGCGTGAACATAGTTTTCGACGCTGCGGGGCCTAGTTTCGTTCATGATGCACCTGAGGAGGCACCGAACGCCGATGCTGCACAGTTCATAGAGTTGCTGGAGAATGCAAGGACTCCATTGTATCCTAGTTGTGAGGATCATTCACCGTTGGAGGTGGTTACAAGACTGTTGAACATTAAGTCAGATTTTAACATATCACAAGAATGTTACAACCGAGTGTTGGAGTTGATTATAGAGATCTTGCCGACGGTGCTAAGTTGCCTAAAGACTTCTACCGGTCTAAGAGGATGGTGAGATCGCTCTGGATGGGATACGAGAAAATCGATTCTTGTCGCAATAGGTGCATGCTGTACTACAAAGACGACAAGGACGCAGATGTGTGCAGATTTTGTGGTGCTGATCGCTATAAGACAACTAGTACAGGAAGGTCTACCGGTGCAAGAAGACCGACCGATTCAATGCACTACTTGCCTTTAACGCCGCGGTTGCAAAGATTATTTATGGTGAAAGAGACGGCCGAAAATATGAGTTGGCACATGCGAGAACAGATTGAAGGAGTATTGGATCACCCATCCGATGGAGAAGCGTGGAAGCACTTTGATCGAGTGTATCCTAATTTTGCTTCAGATCCGCATAATGTTATGTTGGGACTATCTTCTGATGGTTTTACTCCTTTTGGTCATTCGGGATCCCAGTATTCGTGCTGGTCTGTGATTGTCACTCCGTATAACCTACCGCCTTGGATGTGCATGAAGACTCAGTACATATTTCTAACCGTTATAATTCCTGGTCCGAACAATCCCAAGAGGAACATTGATGTGTACTTACAGCCTTTGATAGATGAGTTGAATCAGTTATGGGAAGTAGGCGCTAACACGTACGATGTTTCCAGGAAGCAGAATTTTCAGATGAAAGCAACCCTTATGTGGACCATTAATGACTTTCCGGCCTATGGAATGTTATCTGGATGGAGCACTCATGGCCGATACATCCTCCTGGTCCATCGACGGCGCCGACTCCAGACATTGCACTGCCTCCTACTGCCCCTACGGTACAGCTCACCCAGGAGCAGTATGACTACATTCTATCCCAGTTGCGCGGCAGGGGTCCGCAGTGATTTTATTGATTTTTTTATGACTTGTATGTATTGGCCCTATGGGCAAATTGTTTATTGGTACACTTTTATTTATACACTTGGTGGGAGACTTTTTATTATCTTCCATTTTTATTTGACTCTATTGGATGTTTGTGAGGATGTGTGTCTGTGATATTTACTTTGCACTGCCTCCTATTTTTATTGTGATATTTACTTTGTGATATCTGCGACGGAGATAACAAATATACCTACGCTGGGTTATAAGCGATGATCTGATATACAAAGGAGGTGCTGCCAAAATTTTAAAAAAATATAATATATATTTTTGTGATGATGTGTGTCTGTGTTTACAGTGAATGTGAAATGCAGTGTTCGAAACCATCGACAGTTTCGATTACTGTTGTATGTTTTATCTTGGATAGAAAGAACAACAGTTCAGGGTGT